>SNQJ01S0001261.1:342804-394903 GCA_010110895.2 Picea sitchensis
ACTGTAACTTCCTCTTCTTTCTCTCGCAGTCTCCTCTCTCAGAATACAATACTTTCCAACCTGCATAGCCGCAATGCATTTCCCTCATAAAAGAGGGTTTCCTTCTAGGGAAAAAAACCCTAACATAATCTCTATCGTTAGATTTGTGACCTTATAATGAATGGTCCAGATTTACAATGAAACTACAATATACTTTTACAAGGCAAATTTTTATTCGGGCGCTTCTCCCTCGAACCCTCGCTGGGGGCCCACTTGCCCCCAGACCCCCCAGCTGGGGGGATAGCCCCCCCGAACCCCGCAGAGGGGGTACCCCCCCTCTGCACTCCCCTGCGTGGAAGAGTGTACATAATTCTGGGGTGTAAATACTTCATGGGGTATAAACACGGCGGAAAGTAAAAGACCTCTAAATCAGGAAGATAATCAAGCTCCACAACCAACAGACAAAAACATAGAAATGAGACCATCAACATCATAGACATGAGGATAACCTGAAGCAAATGAGAAGGATACAGTCCAAACGATGCCATAACCGAGTTCAACGTTTCACGTTACACCTAGCATGTTGTGCATTGATGAGATTGTGGGGCAGACACCCCTAAAGGATTTAACTCAATTGCAGTTGGTATTGCCACGGATAGAAACCAAGGCCCTATATAAAATACAGGTCAACATTACGCATGAGGTACAGTCTTGGGCACACATAAATACAACCGAACTGTAGAAGGTAAAAGATAAATGGGACGAGCTAGAATTGATATTTGAACATGCCAAGCTCAAGACCAAAGAGGAGAGGGAACACATGAAGGGATTGGAGCAAAAAGTGGTCATATCCTATGAGAAGATTCCAAAAAACGCGCAGGTGGTCGAACCCACAACAATAAATAATATTGATGATCAATACCAACAAGAGATCGATAATCTCCACGAGAATMTCACACCTACCACTCCACCAGAGGTAAGGGAGAAAAGGAAGTAGGAGGAAACATAGAAGATACAAGAGATAGAACGACAGGTCCACGTAGCRGACGACTTGTTCGACAAAGAAACATAGCTCTGGAAGAAGATGGAAGAGGATCAATAGGTCCAGTAGTGGGACCAGTAAGGAGAAATGATAAGCACATATATCCAAGATCTCAAGCAGAGGCAAAAAACAATGTCCATCATGGAGTGCATTAAAGGGGCGTAAGATATGAAGAGACTGCAGGATGAACTCATCACTGCAAAAATGCAGAAAAAGGAGCACCAAGCTCAGATGGAACCGCTCCAGGAGAGAGAAACATAGGTCATTGCATGAGAAGAGGAAGCCAAGACATATATGGCACAGACCCATGCAAAGTGTGCAAGGTTGATCAACGACGAGATTGCAACAAAAATATTGGATGCACTAAAGGAGAAGAATGCATAGGTTCAAACACAAGGAATGAAGCTCAGGGAGAAGGTCCAACTGATCAATAGAGAGATCTATGAAGCACACAAATTTTAGGTGGCTCGGAACGAGTCACATGTCAGTGTTGGGGGCCTAGTGGAAGCAGGCCAAAGCAGAAAGAAAGGCTAATTTGGGAAGGGAGGCATGCACGAGGAAAGAGACAACTGGAAGGAAGGGAAACATGTGTGCATGAATGGAATAACTAACAATGTTAGGTTTAGGGTTTTTGCAATGCTATGTAACGACTGGTGAGCAAAAAATGTATACATATAGATACCTAGGTCTCATAAAAGAGAGCAAGAGATAGCTAGGAAGGCAGATATAGAGGGTCTTTAGGAGGAGTCCTATTTTGATAGCTAGTTGTAATATTTTTCTATATGACCTAATTTTGTAAGATGTTGAGCTAGAGAGGAGTAAGTTGGGTAGATATTGAGGGTTATATCGCACACTGAGGTGCCTGGTGAGGTCTAGTCCACCTCATAATAGATCTCGAGCCGACTGAGCGGATTTGTAAAGTGTGCGACACTGTAGTTTTGGAACTACTATAATAGAAGAGCTTAAGAGCTATATCTTTGTGGACATATCCCAGGAGGGGGTGAACCACGATAAAACCCGTGTTATGTGATTGAATGCACAAGTTTCCTTACTTTTTTTAAATAGATATTAGTATGCTAAATGAATGAGTTGATTCTACTACATGCATAATTGTTAATGATAGTTTATTTCTTTAATAAGTTAAATATAACTCTCATCGCACATTTCTCAAATCTCCACTCGATCCTGGACTGCAAACACATGAGTATTTCAGTCACCAATTAAGACTATCTTGGGTGAGACTGCGTAGTGCACTCTCTGCACTGTTTTTCCTCCTGGTTTACCAGGATGACCAATAGTTTTAGAGGCTTTGTTGGAATCCAGGTAGACATGAACCCTAGGTCACTCAAGTTAAAGGTATAAACTCAGATAAAGTATTAACCAACATTCTCCCACTTGATTAGGTACTCCATAATTTTTCTATTCTAAAGACATAAAAAACATCGATACATAAATTTTCTAGTTCAAGAATCAACTTCCCTTGTTCATCTAATTCTGGAAGTTCCATATGCATTGGCATAGTTTGTGTTATCACATATAGTTTTCAAGGGCAATAGGTTATCCAAGTTCGCGGTCTGTACAAGAAATGTCAAAGCGCAACATTCAGAGCAGTCCATTTTGGGCTCGAAATGCAAGCAACAGGCGAGATCAACTTCAACAATGGACATTCCTGAGAATATCAGATCGACGGTTCGCGGGAATCAGGGGTTTGAAATATTGTTAAATTTGTTTGTCAAAGTGGCCAAAGCCAGAAGTGTAGAAGGCCTGAAGTGAATTTGGACCATCCATCGATGGGGCCACTCGTCAACAGATCCATAGCTCTGGGTAAAAGTAGTTGAAGGCAGAGGAGGTTTAAGATTTGGTTTTCCCAGAGCCTAGAGACCCGAAGGGATCTTCTCCATCGATCTCTGGAAGCCACACGTCGTTAGATCATCCTCCGGGAGGTATTATTGTTCAACGTCAAAAGTAGCTTCTCCCTCCCCAGGGCACAGTTTGGCAGATTCTAAAGTTGGTGGGTGGTTGATCTTGGCAGTGGCGCTAAATCTAGCAGGTACACCCAGATCTCAAATCGGGACTATATCTATGGCCACAGTTCATTGCGGGGATGCAACATGCTCAGGTGATAATTTTCTTGATCAGTTCCGCAATTGAATTCGTGGTTTGGAAAAAGGACTACGTGGAAAAATGTGGTGGATTACGGGCTCAAAAGCGGTATGAACCCAAATCACCTTTGAGAGGCCCCACAATCACATGTTTATATGGTGTCCTATCCGAGAGAACTATGTGGTCGCCCCCTGGGCATTTAATCTCGTTGATTTCCCAATGCAGACAACTAATGAAGGTGAGGAAGGTAGGTGAAACCTCATCTCACCACTTAAATGGAAAGCCAGAAGGACTTTCAGCAAGCCGACTCTTCTGCAGGTCCCTGCTGAAACACGATTGCATCTGACATAAACTCGCATCTGACAGAAGACTGCATGCACAGTCTGCCAGATAAAATGCAGACGTAAAGCCTTGAAAGAAAATACTCGAACACACCTCTACTGTTAGTGTTGAATTGTTTTGAGTATATAAGAGTCATTTTGATATTTTTTTGTGGTGGATGGTTGAGCAGTGCTCCTTTATTATAAACTTTTGATGAAGAACACTGGTTCTCTGGTTATGTATTTGTTTTTTGAGACATCTTGTTTAATGAAATTCAACTTCTTCTCCATATTATTTGCCTCTGATACTGAGAGAGTTCATGAATGACTAATTCAAATGGATTGTTATGAATGTATTATGATGAATATTACATTATAGTGTGGTTATAATTTCTTTCAGTTTCTTTGAGATTTGAATTCAAGAGGATATTGCATTTAAGTTTTTCCTCCTTAGGCTGTTGGAAGACATGATGTCCACAATAGACCTCTACACTCTCCTCACCAAATTCTTCCCTCTACTCACCCTTACTCCAACTTACTAACTGAAGTTGATTCCAGACCTCACCTGCATGTGCATACCAGTCCAATTTTCTGATTTAAAATGATATCATCTTGAGTCTTCGCCCATTCGACCGCTTTAAAACCAACCTGTGACATAAAAATTTGATGGTTACTGGGATTACCCTCTCTGCAATCAGAGGGTGACTTCTAGTGCTAAAATTCATGGTGCCGTTGCCGGGGATGAATTGAATATTTTCCCTGGGTAGAACGACAATGAACTTATGATTCTAAAGGAGCATCAGACATCAGAACCTTTGAAGATTGTGCTTGCACTTGACGACTCCACTGAGGCGAATCCACTGTCTCGACTCCACTGTTGCAGTTCAGTTGCCTACAACTATAGCCCCCTCGGGAGAACACAACGATCAGATATGGTCTTTGATGGTGAACAAAGACTAGACACACTCATTCTGCATATCATTCACCTAGAAAATCCATGGTTAAAGGATTGATTGGCAAATCCACTGGTTCGACATGGAAAAAATCCCGGCTCGAAGGTTTGCTCCTTTTAATTTCTCTATTTTTCCTGGTTTTCCCAATGTTGTTCCTACTCCAAATGAATGTAGTGATTATTTTCCCATATTTAGAGAGCGTAAAGAGGACAACCCTGCTCAGCACCTCCATGAGTTTCATGAACTCATGCATCGGTGGGAGATACATCATGAATATGTATTAATGAATATGTTCATGTTCTCATTAGTAGGAGATGCTCGTCAATTGTATCACGCCTTACCTTCTACTAGCATTTCCTCCCTAAGAGAATTTCATGCATCTTTCAATAGACATTGTCGAGATTTCTATTCCTCTGAGTTTATTTGTCATAATTGTTGTGAGGAATATGAAGATTGTGTTCAAGGTATGATTGTTCCAAATGAAAGTTGTGAGGATGAAAGATATGAAATTTGTGAGGAGGAAGGCTGCGAGGAGGAAGAATATGCTTTGGGTGAGCTTATGGAACTGGTAAAATCGCTCTCTGCCAAAATAGAAAGGTTGGAATCTGAACACAGCGCAGAGGATTCTCAAGTCCTAGAGACAGATGTTCTTGACAGCCCTATGGATGGTGATAGTGTTGAATATTTCATAACTATAGAGGCCTTACATTCTACTTCTGATGTGCCTACTGTCTCATATTTAAATGAAGAAATACTGGTGTATTCAGATGAAGAGAAACAATGCCCTACATCACAATTTGCTAACCTGGGGAGCAACCAACCTGTAAATGACAACTACGAATAAGATTCTGAGATAGATATGCAGGATTTCCAAGAACATACTGCAAATTCCCATCCTATGTTCATTGAAGAAAAATATTATGAGGAAATCAACCATCCCATGCCTGTAGAAGATGATGAACAACAGATCGAAGAGAAAAGCTTTCCCACGGGTCCTGTTTATGATGATTATGAATCTGACCCTTGGGAGAGCCATGGAGAAGAAAAGGAGTAGCAGGAGGAGTAGTTTATCTTCTGTCCAGAGCCTATAAGTGAGAATCCATTGTATGAGGTCAGTCAACCTGCATCATTTTCTCATCCATCTGTGCCTACCAGAGATATTCAACCATGTGTGAGTAACTGCGTGACAAATCAGGCTACATGTTATAAATTTTCTAGAGTTTGCCGCTTGTCCTATGAGCTTGTGAAGGAATACATGGAGTTGTATTTCCTTCATGTTCTGAAGCCGCCCAGCTTTATCCTGACCTCATCATTAGGAGGAAATCTGAAAAATTTAACCTTTTTTTGTCACGATTGCATTCTCTATTATCAATCATTGACAGAGTAAACAAATTTGCGGCTAGGAAGTTGCTTGAGTGGATATGGTGGAGTCTGCTTTCACCTAGCACTGTGTAAAAATTAATTAGTCTAGGACTGTACATAAATAATCTCCTATGGAGCCCATGTGTGTTTATTTTCATTTTTTTTACTTATCGGCCTGTATTCCTTAGAAGGATGTTTTTTGAGCATGACTCCATAGTGAAATGCATAAGGCGACTGGAACTGCTTTTTCTTGGCAGCTCGCAGGGAGCATGCCATCCCCTGTGGAGACAAATTTTATCACATATAGTTGTCAATGGAAATAGGTTGTCCAATTTCGTGGCCTGCATAAGAAACGTCAAAGCGCAACGTTCAGAGCAGTCCATTTCGGGCTCAAAATGCAAGCAACAGGCGAGATCAAATTCAACGGAGGACATTCCTGAGAATATCAGATTGATGGTTCGCGGGAATTGGGGGTTTGAAATATTTTTAAAGTTGTTTGTCAAAGTGGCCAAAGCCAGAAGTGTTGAAGGCCCAAATTGAATCTGGACCATCCATCGGTGGGGCCACGCGTCAACAGATCCATAGCTCCGGGTAAAAGCAGTTGAAGGTAGAGGTGGTTTGAGATTTGTTTTTCCTGGAGCTTGGAGACCCAAAGGGATCTTAGCCTTCGATCTTTGGAGGCCACACATCGTCAGATCATCCTCCGGGAGGTATTAGTGTTCAATGATAAAAGTAGCGTCACCCTCCCCCAGAGCACAATTTGGCAGATTCTAAAGTTGGCGGGTGATTGATCTTGGCAGTGGCGCTAAATCTAGCGGTTGTGCCCAGATCTCAGATCAGGACTAGATCTACGGCCACAGTTCATTGTGGGGACCCAACATGCTTGGGTGATAATTTTCTTGAGCGGTCCCGCAATTGAATCCGTGGTTTGGAAAAAGGACTACGTGGAAAAAGGTGGTGGATTGCGGGCTCAAAATCACATGTTTATATAGTGTCCTATCTGAGAGAATTATGTGGTCGCCCCCTGGGAATTTAATCTCGTTGATTTCCTAATGCAGACAACTAATGAAGGTGAGGAAGGTTGGTGAAACCTTGTCTCACCACTTAAATGGAAAGCCAAAAGTATTGTCAGAAGGATGACTCTTCTGCAGGTCCCTACTGAAACACGATTGCGTCCGACAGAAGCTTATGTCTTACAAAAGATTGCATCTGATAGAAGATTGCATCCACATTTTTCCAGAGAACATGCAGACGTAAAGCCTTGAAAGCAAAGACTTGAACATGCCTCTGCTATTAGTGTCGAATTGTTCTGAGTATATAGGATTCATTTTGATTTTTTGTTGTGGTCGATGGTTGAGCAGTGCTCCCGTATTGTAAAATTTTGATGAAGAACATTGGTTCTCTGGTTATGTATTTGTTTTTTGAGACATCTTGTTTAATGAAAGTCAAATTATTCTCCATATTATTTTCCTATGATACTGAGAGAGTTCATGAATGACTGATTCACATGGATTTTTATGACTGTATTATGATGAATATTACATTATAGTGTTGTTATAATTTCTTTCAGTTTCTTTGAGATTTGAATTCAAGAGGATCTTGCATTTAATTTTTTCCTCCTTAGGCTGTTGGAAGACCTGATGTCCACAACAGACCTCTACACTCTCCTCACCAAAGTCTTCCCTTTACTCACCCTTAATCCAACTTACTGACTGAAGTTGATTCAAGACCTCACCTGCATGTGCATACCAGTCCAGTTTTCTGAGTTAAAACGATATCATCTTGAGTTTGCGCCCATTTGACCACTTTAAAACCAACCTGGGACATAAAAATATGATGAGTACTAGGCTTACCCTCTCTACAATTGGAGGGTGACTTCTAGTGCTAACAGTTTGTCCTAGAACCTTTTTTAGGAAAGATACATGAAAAGTGTTATGCATACAAGAAGGAGGTAAATATAACTCATACACCACTTCTCCAACATTTAAAATAATCGTGTAGGGTCCATAAAATTTTGGAGCTAGTTTCTAATTCTTCTTTTGTTTGAGAGTAGATTACTTATAAGGTTGTAGTCTCAAAATACCCAATCACCCTCTTTAAATTGTGTTTCACTTCAATTTTGATATGTTTGTTGCTTCATCCTATTCTATGAAATTTTAAGGTTTTCTTTAATAATTTTCAAAGAGTCTTTAATATTTTCCATATGTGAGTCTATTGCCTATACTTTGGATTGGTCTTGCAAAAAGTGTGTGATATTGGGAATTGGATATCCATAAAGAACTCCAAATGGAGATGTCTTAGTAGATGTGTGATAGGTGGTATTATACCAAAATTTTTCTATGGAGATCCACTTCACCCATTGAGATTTCTTACTTGAAGAATGATAATGAATATCACCCTTTAAACCTTTGTTAACTATTTTTGGTTGACCATCTATTTGTGGATGATATGTTAAACTCATAATTAGTGTTGCTCCACTCTTATTCCACAACTCTTTCCAAACATTTCCTATGAATTTGGGATATTTGTACTTGCTATTACTTTAGGAAATACATGAAGTATATGAAGACCTTACTACCCCAGAAGTTCACAAGTAGGTTGGAGGGGACTCAATATCACCAAGAATATATGATTCCATCAATCCAAAAATGATTCCTAACAAATTTGAGGCAAGATATCTGTAGTTGAGAAACAAAAATGTTGATCCATTTCCTTCATGAACACTTTCATCACTTGTCTTTCAATATATGTACTTTGAATTCCACAAAAGTATGCATATTTTGTGAGTCTATCCATGACCACAAAAATGGAATCCTTACCTTCTGATTTTGGTAAACCTGTAATGAATTCCATTGGTATCTATTCCCATATTTGATTAGGTATGTGTAAGGGTAGAAGTAACTCTAGAGCCTTGACTCTCTCTACTTAATTATTTTGGCACACATGGCAATCTCTTACAAATTTTTGAATATATTTCTTCATTCCTCCCCCCATAATTTTTTTTTATTATCCTTTGACATGTTTTAAGGAACCCTGAATGTCTTTCCATTGGAGAGTCACAAGACTTGCTTAATATTTGTTTCTTTAAATTTGATTGAGGGCATACAAATATTCAACCCTTGTACTAAAGGATATCTCTTTTCCACTCCCAATTTTCCATAGAGCTCCTCCATTATTTTAGGCATTGTATTTTCTATATAGTACTATTGTCATCTTGCCATTAATGGATAGCTTCGTCCAACCACATAGGAATGGAATATGTAATGGAATATAAGTTGGAGGCGTCTTCTATTTTAGAAAGGGAATTTTCTACCACATTGTTCTTCACCTTTTTGTAGATTATTTCAAAATCAAACCCTTGCATTTTTTTTCTCTTTTGATGACAACGTTTGCTCCAAAAAGTACTTTAATCTATCATGGTCTATCTTGATCTGAAAATTCCTCCTAGTGAGATATTCTCACCATTTTTTAGTTGCATGTAAAATTGTTGCCATTTCTTTTTCATATGTATATTTCATTAAGTATTTTCCCTTGAATTGTTTACTTTCAAAATCCAATGATATTCCTTCTTGCATCAATATTGCTCCCATTCCTTGTCTTGATACATAACATTCAACTATGAATGTTTTACCAAAATCAGGTGTTTCCAATATTGGTGTAGAAAACACAACATCATGTAAGAGTAAGAATGACAAGGAACCTCTTCATTCCATACAAATGAATTTTTCTTCAAGAGAGACGTTAGTGGTCCTGTAATGCATGCATAATTCTTAACATTTTTTTATAATATCTTGTAAGTCCAAAAACTTATGAGACTTTTTATGTTGTTAGGAATATCCCATTTTGCAATAGCTTGAATTTTTTTAAGGTCCATCTTGACCCATTCCCATGAAACAATATGACCCACATACTCTACTTCTTGTTTAGAAAAATCACAATTGGACCTTTTCACATACAATTTATTGTTCTTACAATTTTGTAGGAATTTATCCACATGTTTAATGTGTTCTTCCCATGATTTTCTATATAGAAGTATATCATCAAGAAAACCAACACAAAATTTCTAAGATGGGGTCAAATTTTTTTGTTCATGAGACTTTGAAAAGTAGAAGGAGCATTAGTCAACCCAAAAGCCATGACCAAGAACTCATAGCGCCCTTCATGTTTTCTAAAAGTTGTTTTGGGAATGTATTCTTCTCTTAATTTGATTTAGTGGTATCATCATTTAATATAAAACTTTACGAAATAAGCCACTTGCATCTCATCTAATAGCTTATCAATATTTGGAATAGGGAATTTTTCCTTTATGGTAATTTTGTTTAGATATCTATAATTAGTACACATCCTCCAAGCATTATATTTTCTTCTCACCATCACTACTAGAGATGAAAAGGAACTCCTCAGTTGAATAATACATCCATCCGACATGTATTGTACCATTTTCTCAATCTCCCCTTTTGCTCATATGGATATCTATAAGACCTTTTATTAGGAGTAGTACTTCCAAGTATTAGTTTAATTTGATGTTCATGATATTTAGATGGATGTAGACCCTCAAGAATTTATTGGAAGACCCTATGGTGATTTTCCAAGGTACATTTTAATTCCTCTAGAATATTTTCATCTTCCTGCTTTACTTCCATAGATCAAAGACTAACCACAACTCCACTACTACCCTTTTTAAGGATATTTTCCATTCTATGAGAGTTGATGACCTGCAGGGTTATAGATTTTAACCCTTTGAGTTCATATTTATTTCCTTCTGATTCAAATCTCATGAATAATTCATTATAGTTTGTAGAAATTATACCCAATGTTCTCAACTATTAAATCCCTAGAACATAATCTAGTCCTCCAATGTGAATGACATATATTGGGTTTTCTAAGTTATATTCTCCCATACTAAGTTTAATTTTTTGTCATTTTCCTCCACAAAATACTTCCCCCAATGGAAACCAAAACTTGGAAATTTGTCACTGGATACACAAAACGATTAAGGCACTCTGCTAATATTTTATCAATGAAGTTGTGGGTACTACATGAATCAATAAGCACTATGGAATTTTTCTTCTTAATGTATCTCGCAATATTAAGGGTTTGAGATGTTGATAAACCTACCAATGCATGAACACATATTTCATACATGTCTAAATCTATGTTGTGCAAAATTTCTACATCTTTTTCTTGTTCTTTTAATTTCACAATTTCTTCCTCACCCATTTTTGCAGATGCCTCTATTTCCTCCTCATGATTATTTTCCAAAGTGAACAATTTTGTTTCTTAACATTTATGCCCTTTTTACCATTTTCTATTAGAACCAAAGAGTAGTATTTTTTCTCTTCTTTCATCCATTTCTTTCTATGATATTCAAGTAGGTTGATGCAAGGTTTCCCTATAAGGTACAAATCAATCTACGCTTCTTACATATGTTCTAGTGGTAGACCTGTGTGTATCCCTATTATTGGATTGAATATAATGAGAAGATTGCATAGCTTCCATAAAAAATTTAATATGTTTTAAGCAAATCTCATGTTTAATGTCTTCTTTTAATCAACCCATGTAAACTTCTAATAAATGTTCATCACTTATGTTATCCACCCTTGTGGCCAATACCTAAAATTATGAATTATAATCTTCAACATCACCTTAGTGTTTGATTCTTGTTAACTAACTAAAGTAGTCTTGTTCCCAAACTTTTTCATATTGTGCTTCTAAGTCTCTTGTAGATAAACCCCAAGTATAATGATAAGAATGAGGCTCCCTTTTAAATACCCATTGATACCATTGATAGGGTTTTGTCACAAAGTACAAATTCAATAAGGATTTTATTTTTATTTTTTATCATTTATAATGTTATGTGATCCAAAGTATTGCTCTAAATGGTTCACCCATGTAAAGACATTTGTTCCATCAAACTTCCTTAATTCAACCCTGGGAAAGTGGGTACCCTTAGGAACCCATCCATGATTAGCTCCAATATTAGAGTTAAGTCCTCTTGGTATGTGATTACTAATGGAAGGTTGTTCAACATGAATACTACTTTTATTTCCATGATTCATGAATACTAATTTTATTGTCATGAGTCCCTTTGGTTTCATTATCAGTTTTAGGGAGCCTCTCATCTAGGATTTGTATGAGCATGGCCACCATATTCTGTTCCATCTATTCCATATTTTGATCCATATTTTGTTCCATTTGTTCCATCTTTATTTCAATTTATCTTTCTGTGTTTACCAAATCAAAAAATTTCACTGACCTATCAATAATCTTCTAAATTGGTTCTCCAAATTGGATAACTAGTTATGTATGTCTTCACATTGTTCATGAGTCATGGTCAAGATCTCTAGAGGTTTAATTGGTGTAAAAAAGTTTCACCACCCTTTTCCATGTGGGATAAATTAATATTTATCTATATTTTAATTTTACCACACTTTTTTAATAACCCAAAATATATCTTGCAATCAAACTTATGCCAGTTGTAAGTTACATACATTTAAAACCCAAATTTGGACATTGTTCTGCAGGACATCCTTGAAACTGATATAAATATGAAATTTCTTCACCTCTAAGTCTAAAATGTTGGTCCGTGGTAGCCTAATATGTTTTCAATGCCACAAGTTTCACTGAATTTTTGTGTGCCAAAAAAAACGTTATGGTTACTTTCCCAAAACTTGCCGATTTTGGTCCTTTTAGGAGTGAAATTGTACAAATTATCACGGGTCCAATTTTTTATATATACTTCTAATGTTTTAACTTTAAATATTATGGTGTGTAGTCTATTCAATACAACTAGTGGCATTCAATTTGGATTTTTCTAGAACATGTTGTGATTGTTTTACTTGGAACACTTGCTTGGGACTAGTTTTAGGGCTAGTAAAAAACCCCAACTTCCACAACATGTAACTTGAAAAGTACAGTGAACCAGATTCTAAATTTGTTACCACATGTACTTTTCTATGTTTTCTAAAGATCCAAAAAATTTCACTTTCTAAAAATTCCCATATATATATATATATAGTGAAAATGCCAAGATGACTCGTTTGAATCATTATGCTCTGAAACCAAATGTTATGAATCAAATTCACCAAATAGCATAAGAATAGAAAGAAGAAGTAACTCCACACCTTGAGAATGATAAAGAGTTAATGAATAAGAAGCCACTTCGAGGAGGCGACCTCCCTTTACAATATATTCAATGCACAAGACAAGATGTTTATACAAATGAATCTCCTTTATTATAAATATGAGATAAAGTGAGCATGATGTAACCTACCATTAATTCGACCTAACCATAACTAAAATACTAATAATTAAGGAAGGTTAGAGAATTAAATTTTTTTAAAGGCATATGCATCCAATTCACATTATGATTAATGTGATCATTTGTCAATCACCACAAATATACAAGGTTACGTCTATCAACAAAAGGAAAAACTTTGTATTATTTCCATCTAAGTGGAGGATGGGGAGCAACCCCTCCTATTGAATAATTCCCTTCTAAACAACCACCACCACTAAGCCCAGACACATTAGAAGAGTTGGTATGACTATATCTATGAGGGTGAAGCAACTCACTAAATGGAGGACTATATCTAAGAGATGTTTAATATTTTCCAAAGAAATTATGTCACAATTCCTTAAGAAGTTTTTGAAGTCTTCAATTGTGATAATATTAATTTATCGAATAAAATCAATACCCCTTTGACACATTATCAAGCCTCAAGTGAAAATATCAAAAAACACCTTCCAAATGTGCATCCACCCTCAATGATGAAATACAACAACAAAAACTTACATAAGTGAAGGTAAAAGTAGTAGATTCAAAAGCCCCAAGTATGCCACCAAATATGATGAAATCTATTAGAGGTTGATGAATTCTCACTCTTTCCTACCAAAGGATATCTTGGTACAAGCCCATGAGTGATTACCTTGGGGTGGAAACCTAAATTCAAGCCACTAATTTGTCTCTTCACACTATATGGTTGAGTGAAATGGAGTTACTTGTACCTTAATAAGTGTCTTGATGTGGACTGATTATATATGATTCTAAAAGGTTGGGTGTAGTGTAAGACATTAGTATTAGTTATTATTTTTTAAGGTTAATTACAAAAGTAAGAGGGAAATGTAGAAATCCTCACTCCACATAGTTTCCCATCCAATTGTACACCCCCTTGTCTAGCAAGAGATTAACACATTCTCTATTACACATAGCCTTACAAGGGTCTTTTCCAATTTAATCAACTCTAAGTCACATATTTTGATAAAAATTGAGGAGTTTAAAATGAACACCCCCAAAAACCGAAGGCCCTAGCCTAATCTACTACTAGTGTTCCAGACCAAAAACAAAAAAAATGTAGGTTGTTTTTATCATGCTAGTAATTTTCAACGTCTATTGATTAATATGGTGTGTAGTGAATCCCAAGGGGTTAGCTCAACTAGTTGTCATCAATGTTGTTGGGAATTTGGATAGTTCTGTTTCAGTAGGCCCTAGTTTGAATTCCCTTTGTTAAGGTGCACTAATCTATGCACAGATGTTTATCAGGGATGTCGTCTAAGAATGAGGGAAAACATCCCTTGGGTTTCATTACAATGTTTTATTTGGAAAGAAAAATATGTTATAAATTGTGTTCTCTTGTTGTGTGTATTAAAGAAAATAAATGGTTGAAGTGAAAGATTAATAAAAAAAGTGCTTGAAAATTGAAACTATTGTCTTTTTTCTTACTGTCCCTACAGTTGGGTACTCAAATTATACTCTTTTTGTCACTTCCTTATTCAAAATCCCCTCCAAAACCTATGCCTATGGACTATCCTATACTCCATTACTACCTCTTTTTCCAAGATTATCTCTCTAAGATACGAGATTTGTATATCGAAGGATATCTAAGGTGAAATTGTCCGTTCTAGCATATTTTCATTCTTCTTTATGCAAATTAGTTTAAAAATTTATTATGTTAATAAGTCGCTACAAAATCATAGTTTCTATAGCAACTTAAATATTTCTATATCCACTGATTTTTTTGTAGAAGAATTGTAGTTATATATGGTTGTTCACATTCCAGGATGAGATCATGACTTAGAAATGATTCCAAATCATCACCAGATGCTCACTCACCTATCATCCAAGATCCATAGTCCACCAACTTAGCGCATGGACAATTCCAAATTTCTGGTCAATGCATTATGCAAGTGGTAGGGTACCTGTAAGGCTTGGGGCACGATATTGATCACACACACTTCCACCATAGACCAATACAAATGACATATGGAAGGCATGACACTCTGTGTGAATGAGGAGATGAAATTATTCATATATGTTGAAGTTGGGGTTCCTTGGGCACACATCGTGCCAAGGAACGACTTCACCCAAAGATTTCTTATGACAAAAGTTAAGGTGTTGGCTTGATGAAGGATGTGGGAAGAATGTGGGTGCTCCACCAAATGAAGAGATGGAAGCACCACTGAAACAATATGTTGGCTAGAGGCATCGATTGAACAATTTGGTGGATAAGGCACCCTGTCCAACCAACGAATGAACAAATGGCATACTTGGTCACCTCGGGAACTTGACACGCCAAGGAGAGATAAACAAGGTGTAGTGTATCATACAGTTAGTCAATGATTGGTTGTGGTCATAACTTGGGTGCCCAAGAAAAATGACGAGTCAGCTAGAAGAAAGGAGGGCATGCTTAGGTGAGTCGACCGACTCACCTAAGGGATGCACACACCTTAGATGAGGGTTGTCCAAGGAGTTATGTGGACAAGTTTCCAAATGTGGTGTTGGATATAAGGAAAGGGAAGTGCCTATTTGGAGAGTTGCGTGCCTATATATGCCAAGGAGGAGACAAAATAAAATATTCCAAGGAAGAAAGTCATGAAGTAAGATTATTTCTGAACCAAGAAAGGGGGACGAATGAGCTTAGGAAAGGGTTGCAGGTGACGCAGAGATGAAGTACAAAGGGGAGGTGACTTGCCTTAGTTTTTTACTAAGGTAATGAAGGAAGGGCACCGAGGTGACTTTAAGGAAAGGGAAGCACCAGTTTGGAGAGTTGGGCGCCTCTATATGTTAAGGAGGAGACACAATGAAATCATCCAAGGAATCAAGCCATGAAGTAAGACAAGTTATAAACCAATAAAGGAGGAGGAATGAGATAAGGAAAGGGTCGCAGGTGCCACAAAGATGAATCATGAAGGGGAGGTGACTCGCCTCAATTTTTTACTGTGGTAATTAAGGAAGGGCACAAGGGTGACTCAATGAAGAGGGTCTTTATGTTTTGCACAAGTTATTGTTGATGTAAACTGAGAAAAATCTCCTTGTTATATTTCTTTGTGTGGCATGAGTTGTAGGTTCGACACACCATTGTTCTTGTAATAAAAACTTGGGTTTTAGTCCGGTTTGGACAACCATTCATATTTTTGTCTCTTTATTTTGGTTTCATATTCTTGGTGTTGTTTTGGCCAAGTATAAGAACTCTATAATTGGTTAAATAAATAACACAAGTAATTGAACAAGTGACTCGGGACAGAGTATGGGTGCATCTTGAGTAAGGTGTAGTCCAGAAGGAGTAGGTTTGGAAACATCATGGTACCACATGAACCTCAGGTGTTGGGTGAAACCTTGGGAAGAATGTACGGATGTGACATGTGGTATATGAGCATATTTGTCTCTTCACCGTTACTGCAATCATGAAAATTATGGGGGAGGGGCTCACTTGTTGAGAAGTCAGGTTGTTTTGAAGGTAGTTTTGTGGTGTTACATAAGGGAACACAATTGTAGAGTTGCAACAATGACCACATACAATATATATGTGTGAAAAAATGACAGATACATGATGGAGGTGATGACTAATAACAGAATGAAGCCAAACCTTGATGAAGAATGGCAGATGAGAACGAAAGTATCTGACATAAGATTAGATAATATCAGTTCGATTTGATCTAGGTGGATATATGTGGCCACCCACCTATTCCAACTGACTCAAAATGGTTTTCTAGAAACTTACTATTTTTAGCAGTTTTTCGGTTCTTAAACTTTCGGGGCCATTTTAAAGGCCTAAATGAAGGTTTTTCGGGGTCAAACTCCTCAATCATAGCCAAAGGCTTTGATTGAGCCCCCAAAATGAATCTCATTGATTATACATTTCCGATGAGCTATCGTGCGCCCCAAATGGAGATTGTATGCCAAAGTTATGCCCCCGGGAAGTTGATACACCAACCTACCAAAACAGGGTCCACAAAACTGTTGGCTTTTCATATTCCGTGGTTAGGTTTTAGGATTTTCTTTATGATAAAAAAGGTCTTGGGAGCCTCATTGTAAAATCATCTTCTTGTGGATGTGAGTAGCCATCACATCTCTTCTCAGAGATAAGTTTCCACCATTCTAGTGAGTTTTTCACTCTGTATTTCTACAGTTTTGTACATTTCGCTCATTAATAGAAATTGTGTATTACTATATCTATGTGTTTATGGTTGAATATCTGATATATTTATGTTATATTATTGGATATCTAAGATATCTCTTTACATTTATTTATTATATCCCTGCTCTCATTTCGTGCCGAAAATAATCCAGATCAGTGGTATCAAAGCAGGCTGGTCTTGATTGTTTTTCAATGCATGTCCCCATCGAGGTTCGAGTATAGAAAGTTAGGTCTCAATCTTGTCTCTCTTGAGGAAAATCTCTCTCACACGCCTAAGAAACCCTCCATGGCAGAAAAAAATAAAAATGGTGGAGCAGAAGATTCTATCAATCTGTTGCTTGAGCAAGCTCTCACACGACAGAGGGATGAAATGATGGAGAATTTTTCCCACATCCTTCAACGCCTGTCGATAGCAGCAAACACATCTTCATCAAGCGACCACTTTGGAAGCACCTCTCCTTTCAAGGTACAGGTTAATTTTTACATTCTCATATTTGAAGGTCAGATAGATGTGGATGCCCTAGAAAAATGGCTAAATATGCTAGAAGGTTATTTTTCGACAAGGAAAAGATCACTTTCATACTCCTAAGGATATCCCCCATGTCAAACATTGGTGGGAAACTTATTGGGAGAAAAATTCCACAGAGGAGTCTGGAATATATGGGGTCGATCCCACTTGGTATTTTTGTGTGGATGCGGTCAAGGAACAATATTACCCTGTTGAAAACTATGAATACCAATACATGAGATGGACCATGCTGTGTCAAGAGAGGGGCCAAGCCATGCTAGACCTTCCATACCTTGCGCACCAAGCTGGGTATCAAATAATTTGAGTGATATTTGGTTCTGAAGTATCGTGGGGTTCTACACAGATACATCCAAACTAAAATGGATTTTCTGGACATCTCATCACTCGGTGTTGCTTATCAATATGTTGTTTAAATCGAGCATAAATTTAAGCACCAGAACAAGCAAGAGTTTAGGTATACAAATTTACAACATCCAAAGTATGGTAAAGACGACCCTAACAAACAACCTTCAGAAAACCAATCCAAGCCATAGGAAAATAAGGGTAATGGAAAGACGAAGAACGACACTGTAAAATGGTGTGATTTCCACAAAATCCCCTGGAAAAAAAACCAATAAATGTCTCTAAAAAAAATCATTGGTGGCCGAGATCAAAGACAAGGAGTTGAATCCTGATTTAGAATCTGATTCAGAAAATACTGGTAGAAGACAGATCATCGAAGCAGACCCCACTGCTACTGTTGCAACCACAACAATTCAACCAGAAGAACCAACAGATCCTAAAGAGGGGGAGTGCCTCTTTCATTCACATATGTGGGTGAAGGGGACCCTGTTGCATTTCATTGTTGATTGCAGAAGCTAGAAGAACCTCATCTCAGCAGAGGTCGTCAAACAATTGGGATTGTCAATAACACCACACCCACAACCATACAATATTGGGTGGCTTCGACATGGATGAGATCTTCATGTCAGCCACCAGTTTCAATTTTCATATGACATCTAGCCCTTCAAGGATGATGTATTTCACGATGTTTCCCCATTAGATGTTTGTGATGTTCTTTTGGGCCAGACATATATGTGGAAGCGCCATCCTATTTATGAGTCTTGACCTCGTAGTGTCATTATTACTCTGGGGGGTCATATCTACAGGATACTAGAGGTAGTTCTAACTATTGTCCCACCTAAACAGTGTCACAAGGTATTATCTCATACTACAAAATTCAGCTTCTCCAAAATCTGTTCAAAAGTTGAACAAAAGAACACCGCAACCATTGTATCCTCAGTCCAAGCACCTTTTGTTAAGAAGAAGAATGTCGAAAAGATTGAATCCAAGCATAAGGATTTCTTCTACACATATTCATATCATGTATCCATACTGGTTAAAAAGGTCCAACCCTTCCACCCACATGTTCATGATGGCCTTCAACAAGCTAAGCAACACAACTTCTCCAACAAGGCAAGAAAATCGTTAAGGTTCAGGTTGAAAAAGCGCTTTCCGCTCTCCCTCGGGAACTCAACGCAATGGAGACCATTGCTTCCTAAGGAGGGAGTATTGATCCAAGTGGGTATCAGTGGCCACCCACCTATTCCAATTGGTTCAAAACAATTTTCTGGCAACTTACTATTTTTAGTAGTTTTTTAGTTCCTAAACTTCCATGGCCATTTTGAGGGACTAAATGAAGGTTTTTCAGGATGAAGATCTTAAATGATAATCAAAGGCTCTAATTGATCCCCCAAAATGAATCTCTTCGATGATACCTTTCCAATGATCTATCATGTGCCCAAAATGGAGATCGTATGCCAAAGTTATGCCCTCGACAAGTTGATACACCAAACTACCCAAAACGAGGTCCACAAAATTGTTGGATTTTCATCTTCCGGGGTTAGGGTTTTGGATTTTATTTATTATAAAAAAGGACTTTGCATCCTGATTGTAAAATCATTTTCTTACAAATGTGAGTAGCTATCAAATCTCTTCTCAGAGATAAGCTTCCACCATTCTAGCAAGTCTTTCACTCTGTATTTCTACAAATTTGTACATGTCGCTCATTAATAGAAATTGTGTATTACTTTATCTCTGTGTTTATGGTTGCATATCTGATATATTTCTGTTATATTATTGGATATACGAGATATCTTTTTACATTTCTTTATTATATCTCCGCTCTAATTTTGTGCCAAAAATAATCCGGATCACGATCACTGCATGGTGGGATTCATGGGATGAAATACATAAGACTCTCTTAGCGGATGAATATTTCCAAGTATGAAAGTTATACTTTCCCAAAGAGTGGGAATCCATGTGCATCATCGATAACATCATGGAACAACCAAATTTCTTTGAATACATCATCTCTATCATATGTGAAGTGTGTTTAAGACACCATTTTGTAAAGTATTGTCCGATGAGGAAGCAAGTCAGTGCATGGAAAAAATATTGCAATGAAGAGCTCACACATGGGACCAAATATTTGAACTCGGCAAGGGTGGATTCACTCATGAAGGAGGAATCCCATGACAGAGGTGAATTCACAACACACAAGCAGGTCAAACTACTTACCACAGAGGTAAGCCAATTTGTTGTTTCTTGTGCAACCTTAACAATTTTGCAGAGAATTCCCATTGAAGGAACAATTGGAATAGATGGACGAAAACCAAGTGCAGCCTATAGAGAAGGAGCTTGTAGCCTTGGGAAAATTAATCTAACCATATATAGAACCATCAAAGGTGATGGTGGAAAGTTTATAGGAGTTGATGAAGCGTCTGGACGAGTTCAAGGCAAGGGTTCATGGAAAACATTCACAAGATGGAGAATTTAGACTTTGTTTTGTGGATGTGACGGTGAGTGGGGTTAAGGTGGTAACCTTGGTTGAAACTGACATGTCTCATAGTTTCATAAGTGAATGGACTTCTACATCTCTCCATTGTAAGTCTTGTTGGGCCCTTCATTTTTTAGGGATGCTTGATTTTGCAAAAATGCTAAATTTTCGCGGAGAGTGCAACAACTCAGAAAAATACTTGATGTGGTGGAAAGAATTTGGATGAGTGAAAATCTAGCTGAAAATAGTTTTAGTAATTAAAATAGATCATGCATCAGATGGAAAGCAGTGGAAAGGAAAAATACCTTTGAGCGCATGCAAGGAAGAAAAATCAAGAAAAAGGCAATGGAATCAAGAACAACAAAATCAATATTTCAAGAAGTGCCCAAGGGAAATCTATAAACATGGAGTTATGTAATGGGAAAAGGATTAACTAGTGTTATTGTTGTTGCTTCAAGATATTATGATCACTATTATTATTGAGTCAGTCTTTAGAGTTATTGTAAAGGGTATAAAGTGTCATTCTACTTGTGCATAAGCTTAGAGTCTGTAATGTGTATCTGGGGAATACATTTCACTTCCTAAGTGAATGTATTAGAGTTACACTTTATGTATGACCAGTTTTGAAATGTTGTTAATATAAGAGTTTATTCGGGCTATAAAATTTTGTTATACTGTGTATGAATCCATAGTTTCTATGTTGTGCAACTACGTCTGTCTTGTGTATGTATCGTAGAATTACTATTTATGAATGTCTTCTTGCGTATAAATGTATGAATATGAATATGATGATGCTAAACTTGATGATGCATCCTCTTTGACTCCCTTAACCACACACATGTATTGGTTGTGCTTTGGGTGAGACCTGCTTCCCTTGTGGAAGGTTGAATATGCCAATGCTACTATACTACAACGATGTCCTTTGTTGGCAATCTCCAAGAACCACAGTCTCCATTTTTATGCCAAAAAATGGTTTCGTTGTAGTCTAGTTGGTTAGGATACTAGGCTCTCACCCGAGAGACCCAGGTTCAAGTCCCGACACCGAGCTTTAAAATGAGTTTTTATAGGATGCCTCATCACATCTTTGAGTATGACATTGAGAATTGGTGGGAAAGAAGGTGTGACAATTTTATATAGCAAGAAGATGAGTTACACCACAAAATATTTAGGGTTGTGAAGAGTGTTTTTTTCTATTCAGAAAATGCAAGTGACCAATTCAAGATATTTTGGATCTGATTCCTTGAAGAGGCATTTCAATGGCTTGACTAGCTACAAGAAGCACCATAATATAATGATTTAGTCAAGAGAAGATATAACTGAACCGATGAGCGTTTAGCAACCCTTCACAGTTTTGATCATCAAATCTCTCATGCTATGGAATTCTGCTTGTAGACTACCCTGGAAGGATATATTATCGATTTTTCTGAGGAGAACTATCAATCTTTTTTAAAATCAGAAGTCGTATTCTACGAGGGATCCAAAGGAATATTGTTGCAGTAAATCCCTCTGTGGATCAAGATTTTTCTAGTGGATGAAGGGATGTTACTTGTTCCCTTAGTTAATATGGAAACATAAACCACTATGCTTGGGGGGAGGTGGTTCATGGGAGGGTCATGAGTCCATAAAGAAGGAGTTTTTGGAGATGAGGGGGTGACAAGAGTAAAATACAAGAAATAAACGAGATCTAAGGAGGGTTGAGGCTACTAGAAGAGGTGGTAGAACCAGATAAGAAAGGTAATGAAGAGACTTGATCAATCACGAAAGGAAATTGATCGTGATGGTAGTCTAAGAAAAGAATTGGAGAGATTGCAAGAGTTGCAAAGATGTGAAATGATGACCATTCGATGGTTAAAGGTGAAATTTGGAGAGAGTGGTGAATATTCTGTAGGACATGGACAAGAGAAGAGGACCTTAGGAGAGACAAATGAAGTAAGGACATCTTCCACCATGGAAGAAGAATACTCAGCTGTGACCTCAGAGGGATTTGCGGGAGAGACGAAACCCACAATGCTAGAAAATGTCGGACTACATCACGAGGTAAACAAAACCTTGCAAGAAAATGTGACCCCCAAGATCAAAGAAATTCACTCCATAGGTAAAGGCCCTAGCCCCAAGTTACCTATTCACCCGGTTCCATCTGAAAATATGGTAAATTCTACAATCAATCTTTCTGTAATTTTTTTTGTTTCTAACCCTTCTAGTCCAACAAATTCAAGTAGTAGGGGCAGTAGCAGTGTGGTGAGTTTTTTAGTTATATATCAACGAGGACCCTCAGGGTTCATATTAATAGGATCTCCATACCGATATATGACGCATCGACATGTAGGATCTCATACCTGATACCCAAAAAGTTGGGGTAAAGGGGATGAGGACGTTGAACAACACTGGTTTATTTGTGAGGCCATCTGGAAATCTAGACACAAAAAAATTGGTCGAGGTCTAGACCACTTTGAGGGGTCGAGCTATAAAATGGTATATGACATGTATCGAGCTAGGGATAAATCAAGGGAATCCTTTCTCTTTAACCTAGGTGAAGCAAAATTTTATATCAGAATTTCACTTACCTCAGTCCGAGCAACATGCTCTCTCCAATTTGTGGGAGATAAAAAAGAGAGACAGTGAGTCAACATGGGAATATAATCAAAGTTTTAAGGATGCAATAAGGAAATTAGAGAACCCTATCCATGAGGATCATCAGAGAGAATGGGTTATTCAAGGATTGTTGCCATTAACCCGAATCCCATTGACTCAATAGAGAATAACTACTTTGGGAGAAGAGTTGGAACAAGATATGAAGATTGAGGCTATGGTAGGCTATCCTCGAAAATTATTGGTGATGAGATCACCTGGAAATTGTAATATAACGCAATTTCAAGGACATATCTCCGCATTAAATGACAATATCAAAGAGTTGAGCCTTCCTAGAGAAGGTCAACCACAGGTAAGGTGTACTGGTTGTTATACCAAAGGCCATAAAACAACTAAATTCCCAATATTGAGGGGTGCATGACCCCCTTCTCACCTGACGGTGTCTCCATCAATTGAACCATCAGGAGGGGTTGCACAAGTTACTGATAAAGGGCCATTCATATCCCTGTGCAATACCATGCTTTCCCAAATCATCAAGGAGGTCAAAACAATGAGTATTGCGAGATTTGTAGAAGTCACAGGAACTCCTCGAGGCACTGCCCTATTCTACAAAAGTATACCCATGTTCCGGACACAGTATATTGTGAATTTTATAGGTCACCCACTCATTCTACCAACCAATGTAGATATCTATATGCTCTCACAAATAGATTGGATCGTTCCACATTTAGATTCAATGAAACTCCTCAAGGGTTCAGACGAGGTCARCAAGGTGGAGGAAATTTCATAGGAGGGAGGATTGGTGGAAGGGGACTAGGCCACTACTACAACTGTGATGATCAAAGGCATATTGCAAGAGATTTCCTACTTMCATGAAGACCATGATGTTCCCACTGCAAAAATAATACCCACTCTACCGAATATTTTCCCAATATGATTACCAAGTTGGAAGATTGTGCAAGGAAAAGAGGGGTCAATCTGATAAATTATGAACCCATATATGGAGYTGAGGGAAAATAAACTAATATTAACATTGTCACTAGAGAAGTAACTAAGACCTATTCTGATCTTGAATGTCCTAATCYGATCAAAATCCAAAAGGCCATACCTAAGAATACCAATTATGACCCTGTGAGGAAAAAGGGATTTTTCAAAGATGCAGTGGAGATGTTTAGGCAACTGCCTAGTTCTACAATTATTGAGGTTGCAAAACTAAGTTCTAATCCAAATCCTCTCCAAACAAGAGTCATTGGAGAATCGCCTACTCAGATCAATCCCCCAGGTACGTCACTAAAGGTTGTTGATATGTGGTTACAACTATTCTCTAACATTTTGGAGGATGAACAACTTAATGGGAAGTTGCAGAACCCACTCAAAAGGACCTTAGGAGCTGAAGGAAACTCATAAGGGTCTATTTCTACTCACCTTCCAACAAGGAACACAAGTAGGGTACAAAGAAGGAAGAGGAGAAATGAGAGAGAATTCTGGATGAACACCCATGTTAACGACTATGATATCAGGGATGTTGTGTTAGACTTAGGTTTTGATGTCAATATATTGCCAAGGAAAACTTGGGAAGCGATGGGTAAGGCCAAACTTGTATATTCTCCTATTCAGTTGCAGATGGAGAATCAATATTGCATCTATTCGGTAGGTAGGCTCCAAAAAGTTGAAGTGAATTTGGTTGGCGTCAAAATAGTGGAAGACTTTGAAGTCATCGAAATAATGGGGGAAAAGGATCTATACCTAGCTTTGTTAGGCATTGACTGGGCCTACAAGAACTATGCTATAATCTAAGATCTTAAGAAAGAAATTATGACCTTTGAATTTGATGACAGAAAAGTTACCTAGCCTCTAGAACCGTATCAAGGTCCATGGTATAGTGAACCAACAGATGAGAGTATGGAACACAATTCCCTCGATAAACTCTATACTATGACTGCAAGAAACTGATCATATTACATTAACCCAACTATAGATGGATCCATAAGCTAGTGAAATATTCAATCTGTGGAGAAAGACTCTGAAGTTGTTTGGGACAACTGGAAACAAGGCAGTTATGAGATATTTTCAAGACGTATTGCAACTGTCTGAGAAGTAAGGTGGATTGGAATGAAGATCAAGGAGTGCATGACATATGATGGTACCTCGAATTTACAGAATTTTCTCATTAATATGGAGGGTGAGGTTGTGACAGAACATAGACTCTCATCACTTGAACTAGCTCTGAAATCTTCTCCAACCAAGTGGTGGGATACTCAAAAAGAAAAATTTTCCTCTTGGGATGAAGTCAAGATCCCTATACAACATCGGTTCCTTCCACTAATATAGATATTGCAGCTGGGACAAGTTCGGAAGTAGAAAAGTCAAGTGATATCCTTGGAGATATATGATGGTAAGTCTAACCCATTTTCACACATTGAGCATGGTTTATAAGTGTGGAAGCATACACAACTCCCATCCTCTCTATGGACACATCAATTATTTCATTCTGCGGGAAAAATTCCCAAAGCTTGGTGTTGGTTAAAGTTTATTTATACGTTTGAGTTTATACCTTCAACACGCTTGACACGAGGTTCATGTCTATTGGGGTTCCAAGAAAGCATATAAGACTATCGACCCTCCTCATAAACCAGAAGGAAATGCAATGCACAAAGTTCACTGCGTAGTCTCACCTGAGATAGTCTTAATGGGTGACTGCAATACTCAAGTGTTTGAAGTGCATGATTGAATTGAGACATGAGAGGTGTGCGTTGAGAGCTCTACTTAACTTATTAAAGCAATAAACTGGCATTCACGACTATGCATTGAATATGATCAATTCATTCATTCAACACACTAATATATACTTAGAAACAACAATGAAACACATGCATCCAATCACATAACACGTGTTTTACCGTGGTTCACCCCCCTAGTCTACGTCCACAAAGATCTGGCTCTTAAGCTCTTTTATTATAGCAGTTCCAAAACTACAGCGTTGCGCGCTTTACAACTCCTCTCAGTTGGGTCGAGATCTTATTATGAGGCAGACTAGATTGCACCAGGCTCCTCAGCCTGCAATCTAACCCTCAAGATCCATGCTCCTTACTCCTCTCCAGCTCAACAACTTACAAAAGTAGGTTGTATAGCAAAATATTACAACTATTTATGAAAACTAGGAATTCTCCTCAAGATCCTCTATATCTACCTCCCACTCTATGGTCCCACTAGTCTCTCCCTATGAAACCTAGGTATCTATATTTAAACATTTTCGGGCTCATCGACCATTACAATGTATTACAAAATCCCTAACCATAATGTTGTTAGGTCTTCCATGCATGCACGCGTGCTGCTCTTCCCTCCAATTGTCTCTTTCCTCGTGCATGCCTTCCTTCCCAAAATAGCCTTTCTTTCTTCTTTGGCCTGCTTCCAACAGGCCTCCAATACTAACATGTGGCTCATCCTGAGCCACCTAACCTTTGTGTGCTTCGTCGATCTCCCTAGTGATCACTTGGAAATTCTCCCTGAGCTCCATTGCTTGCGTTTGATCCTGCGCGGTCTTCTCCTTGAGTGTGTCTATTGTTTGTACTGCAATCTCGTTGTTGATCAACCCTGGAAAATATGCCTCGGTCTATGCCATATATTTCTTGGCTTCCTCTGCCTGTGAAAATATGCCTCGGTCTATGCCATATATTTCTTGGCTTCCTCTGCCTGTGGAACGACCTCTGCTACTCGCTCTTGGAGCAGTTCCATTTGAGCCTGGCGCTCCTTTTTCTGTGTCTGCACAGTGGTGATTTCTGCCTCTAATCTCTTCATATCTTGTGTCCCTTTGACACGCTTTGTGATGGACATTTCCTTATGGCTCTTCTTGAGGTCTTGTATAGTTTCACTTATGATTTATTCTTCCTGGTCCCACTGCTGGACCTATTGATCCTCTTCCAACTTTTTCCAGAGTTGTGTTTTTTTCTCAAACAATTTGTTCGCTGCGTGGACCTGCCATTCTATCTCCCGTATCTGCTTTGTTGATTCTTTTTTACTTTGCTCCTTTATCTCTAGTGGAGTGGTAGGTGTGAGCTGTTCATGGAGATTCTTGATCTCCTGTTGATATTGATCGATTTTCTACGCAATCTGATCAATCTTATCTATTGTTGTAAGTTTTTCCCTCTGCACGGTATTAGGAATCTTCTCATAAGATCCGACCACTTTTTGTTCCAATCCATTCACGCATTCCCTCTCCTCTTTGGTATCAAGATTGGCCTACTCATATATCAATCCTGACTCATCATGTTTATCCTTTACCTGCTTTAATTCAGTTGTGTATGTGCGTGCACGAGACTGTATCTCCTAGGTAACGTTGACCTACAGTTTATATAGGGACTTGGTTGGTATCTACGGAAATACCAACTGCAATTGAGCCAAGTCCTTTAGGGGTGTCTTCCCCATGATCTCATCCATGCGAAACATGTTAGGTGTAATGTGAAACGTTTCACTTGGTTGCGGTATTTTTTGGACTGTATTTTCTCACTTTCTTTAGGTTCCCCTCCTGTCTGTGATGTTGATGACCCCATTTCTATGATTCTACTGACTACCTACACTTCCACGATATGTTTGAGTAGTTGTCACATGTCTGCCATATCTTCTTCGATTCTGTCCATGTGGTGCACAACATTCTCAAAATCCTCGAATGTGCAGTTATGAACCATTTGAGATACCATTTCTGCATCATCCTCTATGATTGTGTATTCAGGAGGTGTTCTATGCGCCTTCATCTTCTTGTGCGCACCTGTCGTCTAAGGAGCTGATCGCTTAGTCGGGCCTGACTCTTGTGAATTAGGACTTGGTGTAGTCCCTTGTGTGGCCTCGACTTGTTTCTTATGTACTTTGGGTGCATGTGTATTCTTCTTCTTCCCCTTCTAGGTTCCTATCTTAGATGTCCCTCCTTTCGTCTGCTTTATTTTGGTCTGGCCTGTCCTTGGTTTTTTGGGCACTGTGACTTCCTGGGGTTGTGTCTATTCCTGTCCTACCTCCTCGTCATGTGTATGTTCCTGCCTTGCCTCCTTCTCTTATGCCCCTAGAGGTATGTCTCGAGTGAGGATTGGAATCCTCTAGTCGTCTTCCCAATCTTTGATGGTCGTTTATATGTCCCCCTTCGTGATGCAATAGAGCAGTTGTAGCCATTAAGGGTTGGGGTATTTTTGCACCTAGATCCACATTGCATGTCGAGTGGACTTGAAGTTAGTTATGCCCTAATAGTATGCAACAAATTGCAGTGTTATTCTCTAGATGTTGGCGATGGTCTCCTATAGATCACGAAGATATCCTTCAAATATTGTTGTGTTCATCTTTCTGTTCCTGGCGTCCGAAGTGACGCCAAGCGATAAGTATCTCTCTCCATGATTGGGTTTGGTTCTGGTGGTGAAAAATAAATATTTCGGTTCCTTCCATCCCATAATGGCTATCAGCATGATCAACCATGAATAATGAAATTTTGTTCCCAGATCCTATGCATCCTTGTAGTCATCTAGAAATAGATTCAAAATATAAGGGGCCCAACTGACCGTGGTGCCCTCGACACACTGTGTTGCAGCTGCAAAGACCCTGGCTGAGACTTCCTCATTGCAACATTTTCTTAGCAGCTTGTAGGCTATGATTTTTGTGGCCATTTTTATCGCGATGTCACATATCTTTTTGATAATGATTCCGCGCATCCCCCTTTTAGTTCCGTATTTATTTTTCATCTCCTTAGCGAGTTATTTCTCCTTTGTTTTGTCCTCGAGAAATTGTGTGGGATCCATGCCCCATGATGGAAGCCCTGTAATGTGCACGATGAGATCTACGTCTATTGAGATGATCTTGTCCAGCCATAAATATCTATCATGTGTGACTACCATCATTTGCTTTACGCAATTGTTCATACTTTCCTCTGCCAAAGTGTGGTAGTTCCAATAGATCTAAAATCCTTGTTTTAGCTAGTCCTTCTGCCCATTGGAGTGGTTGATGAACTGGCACCACAAAGGGATCTACACCCACAGTCTGTAGGTAGACTTGCTTCGCGATATCTGGGAACTTTTTCATTTCCATTACATCATGGTATGAGTACTTTAGTTTTTTTACATATCTTAACAAATCTGATTTTACCCGTACCCCTTATAGTATGTGCGAAAAAACAATTGCTGCGATGGGTTGTCTGCGCGGTGACCTAGGTATTGTCTACTTATCCTTTCATGGTGGTGGCTAACTCGAGTTCCTTCCTTCATTGGTCGTTCTTCGACATATTGGTCCGTCCATCTCGTGACATCTTCCACCTCTCCCTCTTGTGGGTGTTCTAACATGATTGTCTGTGATTCCTTTGGCTCAACTACTATTTCCTGATTTGGATCCATCCCATTCACTCTCGGGGCTTCTTCAAGGTTTTCTAGTTTCATTTGACTGTCTACGTTCTCATTCTGCCGGCCTTTCCCCTTTTCTTTCCCACCGATGTCCATGTCCACAGGTTTTGTCTGTTGGGTTTCTTCTACTATGGGTGTTGGGATTCCTCATGTTGTATCAGGTGAAGGGATTTCATCCACATTGACGACTTTTGGCAATTGTTGTTCGTTTTCCTGCGATTGTGTTTGTGCTCTGGTCCTAAATCTAGATTTTTTGCAGTTTGTCTCAGTTCTTCTTGTTTGGGTGGTTCCATGGTGGTAAAATATGGTTGTCCACTAAGCTCAGTATCCTCTGCAACCTCTATAAGCTTCGCTCTTTGCTTCATATTCTCTATCGCTTTCTGCCTCTTCCAATCTTGCAATAAGATTTTTACTCTCGCATCCTTGATTTGTGTGTGAAGCTTGTCGAATACATTACCTTTATTACGGATTCAATGAACCTTATGTTCCTTCGTACTTTCCATTACTCTCCCTCACCATATCCAGTTGGCACGATTAATGAAATGTCATGTCCATCGTTTCTGACATTCAATTTCGCGTGTCGTCATCACTTAGCACTTCTTTTGTCGTCTTCTCCTTTTCCCGCTTATTTTTGTTTTGAAATGGACATTTGCCTTGTCTTTTTTAAGCTCATATTCCTAAGTGTGCATGCTCTTTCTCATTTCGGCGCGCTGTACCTATGTTGGTACCATTTGATATCTTGCTTTTTTTTTAAGCTGCCCGACAAATTTCAAGTTATGGGTGGTAGACTATCCTTGTACAGTTTCAGTCGGCTCCCATTGATCATCCCTCTGAGTTATGTGCCTCCTAAATTATTCAACTGTATATCTCCTCCATCTGTGACAGTTTTTACTTTGTACGGTCCTAACTAGTGCATTTTGAGTTTTCCTGGATGTTGAATGAATTTGTTGTCATACATCAACACTAAGTCTCCTTTCTTGAAAGTTTTCTTCTTGATGTGTTTGTCATGCCAAGATTTTTCCCTTTCCTTTTGAACTTGTTGGTGGAACCCTTCTAGGATCCTATCTTCCTCCATGATCATTAGTTGATTCAGCCTATCCTGTACTACGCCTCGTTCTATCATGTGTGTAATCATAGCTATGCACAAACTGGGTACCAAAAATTATAATGGCACCACTTCTTCTTGGCCACATACCAATCTGAATGGCATGTGTCATGTCAACTTCTTGAATGTATTCCTGTATTCCCACAATACTGCTAGTATTTTGAGGTCCCAATCATCCCTGTTGACATTACAGATCTTTGTTAGTGCATTCTCAAGGATTTTGTTAAATGCTTCTACTGTTCGATTTTCATGTGGGTGATATGGAGTTCTCTTTTGATGATGGAATTCAAATTATTTAGTCATAGCCTTAATAGTGTTGTTAATGAAGTGAGTTCCTTGGTCGCTCATCAAAATTCTTGGGCAACCAAATCTAGTGATTACTCGTTCAAATAGAAAGTGTGTTGTTGTTTATGCGCTACAATCTTTAACTAGTGCTGCTTTTGCCCATCTTGTCAGGTATTCTATTGCAATGCTAATGTACCTTTCTCCTGTCCTCTTTGTTGGTGGGTTAATTGGTCCCAAAAAGTCTATTGCCCATTTTTCGAATACCTACAAAGTTACCTATGGTCGCAATGGCATCTCATCCCTCCTATTGGGTTTACCAACCCTCTGAGAGACATCGCATCCCTGGCAGTATGCTTTTGAATATCTATGAATGGTCGGCCACCATAGTCTTGCGCATAATACCTTCTATGCGATAGCTTTGCCTGCGTAATGTCCTCCTGCTATTCCCTCATGGGATTCTTCTTAAACCCTTGGTCCTTCATGTTACAGCACATATATTCGCAAGATGCTATCTGCACCCATTTTGTATAAGTGTCATGCGATCAGCTGATAGTCTCCAGCCCGGACTACCAGGTTTTTCTTCTACACAGTGTTATATTCTTGTGGCGCAGTCCCTGAACTCAAGTATTGTATGATATCTACAAAGTATTCATTGGCAATATGGACTGAAAATAATTGTGCGTCTAGAAATTTGTCCTCTAAATTTGTAGGTTCTTCTTCGTTCGTGACCCTTGATAGGTGGTCAGGTACTGCATTCAACTTTCTCGGCTTGACTATCACATCAAAATCAAACTCTTGAAACAGTAGTAACCATCAATAGATTCTCCCCCCAACACTGGCTTGTTGACTAGGTATTTAAGGGTTGAGTGATATGTGAACATCTTAAAATGTTTTCCCAACAAGTAGTGTCTAAACTTCTGCAGTGCGTAGACCATATCTAGACCTTCCCTCTTTGTAGTGTTATAGTTCTGCTCTGATTCTGATAGTTTTCTTCTCGCGAGTGCTATAGGGTGATCCAAATCTCCTTCTCCTGGCTGTGCCAAAATAGCTCCAAGTGATATTGTTGATGCATCTATATGTACGTGTAATGTCTTCTCCCAGTCTGGAAATACTAGTATTGGCGTGGTGACCATCTTTTCCTTCAGCGTATCCAGATCGTGTTGAAAATCTTCATTCCATTGAAACTTTGTCTCTTTCCTTAACAGTTTCTCCATTGGCACGGCAATCTATGCCTACCCTTTGATAAAAAAATTGTAGTATCCTGTGTGCCCCAATGTCGCTCTTAGTTGACAGAATGTCTTTGGTGGTGGAAAGTTAAAAATTAATGCAATCTTTGTAGGATCTACTAGTAAGCCTTGTTTGCATACTATATGGTCCAATAGTATCCCAAATGGTGTTCCAAAGATACATTTCTTGATGTTTAATGATATTTGACACTTCCTGCATATTTATAACATCGGTTGCAAGACCTCTACATGGTCTTTCAACAGACTATAGAATGTCCAATCGTCCAAGTATACCTCTATAAACTGGTGGATAAACTCCTTAAATGAAGCGATGACTACTCTGGAAAATATTACTGGTGAATTATTCAGTCCAAACGACTTGACTATGTACTGGTAGGATCCCCATTCTGTAGAAAATGTGGTCTTGTATCTGTCTTTCTGTGCTATATTGATCTAGTGGTAGCCTGAGAATCCATCAATGAATGAGTAAACTTCATGTCCTTCTACATTCTGCAACACTTCATCCATGAAAGGTGTAGGGAACAAGTCATGTAGGCATGCATCATTCAATTTACTCAAGTCGATGCATATTCTTATCCCACCTTGTTTTTTCTCCTGAACTACCATCGAGCTTATCCATTCTGACTCTTCTACAGGTTCTATGATTCCGACTTCGAGCATTCTATCGATCTCAGCTTTAAATTTCTACTTATATATCGAGTTTAGTCTATATGGTTGTTGTCTGATCGGTCTTGCTTCAACTCTGAGGGGTATCTTTATTTCTCCTAACTCTCTTGCTATACCCTTCATTTCTGTAAATTTTGTGGCGAATAGGTTGATGTACTCACGTAGTAACTCTATTATGATTTCTACTGTTTGTTCATCCCAGTAATCTCCAATGCTGGCTATTTTAGGATTCTCAACTATCCCAATGTTGAATTTCTTTACCTTGATCGGTGAAACAATTACTTCTGATTCTAGAGGTGGACCTTCCACTTCTCTTTCGCCTTCTGCTTCCTTGATCTGAATATCATGCGAATCATCTTCATCCAGTGCTTCGTCCTACACATGGTAGCATGGAAACAATTCTTTCACTATCTGTATGTTCCATTTTTGTTCTGTTGTTATGAGTTCGACTTTTGGTTCCTTCATGAATATGAACCCTCTTATTTGCTTAAGTGTTATGTCTATGTTGGGGTTCTCATGCTCGAATGAGAAAGTGACTATAAAATTCTATTGCAATATCGTCCAGTTCGCAGTTCCTCTGCGCAGTTCCTGATCTGTATATCAGTTTGCTGGTATACCTTCTAAGGTATGTACGAAATGATTAGGCCATTCCTATGGGGGTGTCATTTTCCACAGTGCTCTGCACTTCTCCAAGTGTTCCGCTGGTGTCTCTTGTCCATCGTACTTCTGTTGTTGGTTTCTTCTCTGTTTTGTGCCAAACCTTATGCACAATAACTTCTTAAATCGATACCAATCCTTGATTGTTTCCTTGTGTGCACCCCACCATCTTGCAGGTGTGGCCTTGAGTGCTATATCAAGTGCTAAGAGTCTCTAGTTTTCTAACACTTCATCCTCATACCGTGTCAAGAATACTTCTAGATCATTTACTCCATGGAAACTGGGTGGTTCCCTTATCTCCATTCCTACCCATCTTACTGTGTGGTCTATTATTACACACCTTCTTGTGGAAACTTTGTGTAGCCTTTGTTGCCAGTTTTCTAAACCTGTATCTGAGTCTGTGTCACATGAAGTAATGCTACACCAAATGAGTATCCCATCTGCAGTTGGGTTTACATAATCCTCATCATGCATAGTTGTTCCGCACAACTGGCTAATTTCCTCTAAGTCTAAGAAATTCGGTTCTACAAACCTTTCCCCTTCTGATGGGTCTGATGGCGCGATGACCTTGCATTCTCCTGACTCAAATGTCATTTTTTGTGTCTTTAAATTGATTATGGCCTGGTTATCAAATGCCCAATCCAAGCCAAGAAATGTTGGATATGGTGTAGTGTCGTATACTATTTCAATCACTTCAAATTCTTCTTTAGTGTGCACTCCATCCAGGTGTACTGTTACTCCTTTCAGTTTGCCAATTGGTAGAATTCTATGTTGGTTTTCTAGCTTCAGCTGAACATGTGAATATCCTAATGTGGGCTCTCCCATACATTTCCATGTCTTCTTTGGTAGTACACTGACTTTGGATCCTAAATCCAATATGATATCTCCCATGTCAAAATCTATGATGTTGGCATTCAGCCTGAACTCCCTACTTGTTCTTCTCCTTGTATGTAGGTGATTGAATTGTTTTTGTTGTAGTTTTCCATCTGTCTCTATGCTACATATTTCTAATGTATTTTTCAATGTTTTGATAGTGGATGGATCATTCAATAGTTTTACACATGATTGCAAAAATTCTTTGATTGTACTTACTTGTCCCAGGGGATGAATTTATTTGGTATGATCCAATGATGGAGGCATCTCGTACTCTGGCTCTCCCTTGCTTTGCTACATAGTTGAAGTCGACACAGTGTTTTGATTTATAAATTCTTGTCTGACTTGATGAAATATTTCCTTCTCGTTCTACGCATCGAAGTGTCTCCTTGGTTCATCATTCTTCTTCACCCACTGGCGTTGTACTGGTTCTTGTTGGACTGCGTTGTTTCCTATTTTATCTCCTTCGCGTGTAACTAAGTTGATGTTTCGTCCTTCATCCCTTTCTTCCAATGAAATCCATTGAACATTTTGGTTGTTCTGATTTCTCTTTTCCTGGATCTTCCCTAGTAACATAGGACATTCTTCCTTGTCATGATCCGATGCATGAAAATACATACAAGTTTCTGGTGGAAGTGGACATTCTCTTGCATAATGTCTTGGTTTTTTGACATTTGTGACATACTACTGGTCCTCTACCTCTTCCAAATCCTCCTCTTGCTTGTCCTCCACCTCTGTAGCCATCTCGACCTCCTCTTGGCGCATTATACTAAGGTGTCTGATTGTACTACGTGGTATTGTATTGAGGTTGTGTTGTGTTGTACTGTGGTTGTGCGGTATTATATGGTTTCTTCGCGGTATTATACTGTTGTTTCACAATGTTGTATGGAGCTGGAACTTGGTTAAACTATGGTGCGTATTTCCTAGTAATCATTTCTACCTGCACCCTATATGCATCTGATGTCCTCTCTTGCATCAAATCCATAGTTCTACAATATTTTTCATCGTGGCCCACTAACTTGCAAAAGTTTCAATATGAACTCTTTGGGACTATTTGGTATTTCTGCATCATTGGGCAATGATAAGGATCATGGCCCGATTTGTTATAGATTTCACACCATAGTCCTCCTGCTGGTAACGGATTTGGCATTCCTGCTGCCATATACTGCGCGAATGTTGGACATTCATTCTTGTGGTGTCCTTCCATCCTGCATGTGGTACACCAAATGGCTTCTCATTTGTCCTTACTTTTGTTCTGGTTTAGATGGAACACTAAGTTCTTGAAATCCTCCTTCATCTCTTCGATGGTTGGATCCTTCTGCTGATATTGGTTTTCTTCCAATTGTAGGGCTGCCTGTAGAGCCTCTACCTGTGTCTGAAACTTTTGTTGTCACAATGGGTATTTTAAGTGTGGTAGCAGTGAATTAATGAACAAGTGTTTGTGTTGCATATCGATCATGATATATTTCAAATTTCCTTTTAGTCGCTCGAATCTCTAGTCAATATCCCATATGGATTCTCCTGGTTTCTTTCTAATTTCTATCATCTCGTTCATGTGATGATCCTCTGAACTTGGCTTCTGAAACTCATTTATCATCAATTTATTGATGTTTGTAATTGTTCTCGCCATCCCTGGTGAATTGTTTGTAGCTAAACTCATATACCAATCTGGTGCATGATCCCTTAGTGTAATTCCTAGCTGTGCAAGTTTATTATCTTCGTATGTGATCTGATTTTCTTCCCAAATATTTTCACAGATAAACAAAAAAAAATTCGGGTCCTCCGACGCTTCTCCTTTGAATTTTGGTAACCTGATGGTGGGATCATGTCCTGCCATCCTGAATACTGAACTACTACCTCTGCATAGTGTAGATACTTGACTAGTGCTTCCTGAACTAGCTCCTACAGTTTTTGTTCCATGTGTAGATGTATTTCCTGCGGTCTTTCTTCTCCCGAAATTCGATTGTCTAAACAATGGTGTTCTCTTTGGTGTATTAGTCACACATGGGTTTATGGGTTCCACACTGACATTAATATGGATATGATTGTTGCCTTCTCTTCCTGCTCTTGGACCTCTTGTCTTCCTCTCATATGTTTCATACAGGATTTCCTCAATCTTCTCCATAGCCATGAGATCCTCTACCTCTTCTTCATCACTTGCCAAGCCTTCCCTCATGGCTACGCCTCTCTTCTTGGTATTCGCCTTGTATTGGTAGGGTACTCCACTACGCGTCTTTCCATCTCTCTCCATGATCTGCTTGATCTGGTCTTCCTCCATCATGATTGGGTCCAAGGTTTCCTCCTTCTTTCCTTTATCCACTTCTCCTTCCATTTCTCCTCTTTCTGTTAGTGCTTCCCCCCTTCCCCCATGCACTCATGCAAGTTTAGTTTTCTGACTCCATTGTCATTACACCTTTGTTGTATAATAGTATCTTAATAGAAGTATACATCGATTTAATATCAATTCCTCGATGCCCGTGTAGAAACTCTTACTCTGTTGCATTGTACGAGTTCGTTGTATCGACTGCAAACTCTATTATAAGGCATGCTACAATATTGTCGAGCCAAAACTCTATTGTGCGGGTGAATTTGTTGTTCACCTGCTGTAGCTGCTCAATCTGAACTGAGGTCCACTCTAACTGTCGAATCCGGTTTGTTGCATGGTTATCCTTAAACCTTAATATCCATTCTTGCAATAAGTGTGGAAACTCACAGAAAAAGACTTCATGCAAATCAGTAAACACATACTTCTCAAGGTATTTGTGTGGTGTTACTCTAGGGTTTATGTTATCTTTCTGCACTCCAACTCTTTTGTCTTCAGCCAACTTTCAATCTATTCTTTTGTGGGGTTCCATGGTCTCAACAACCCCTTCTAGCGGCACATTTTTTTCACCTTCTTATTGTTTGATTGAACATTCTCTTGACCCACCTTTCGCAATCTTACAAATTTTCAACCGATCCCATCTACTCAATCCTATACTGGTCCAACCGACGAAAACTGAACCATTTGTTGGTTAAATTTTATTTATATGTTTGATTTTATACCTTCAACACGCTTGACCCAGGGTTCATGTCTATTGGGGTTCCAACAAATCATCTAAAAATATTGGCCCTCCTGGTAAACCAGAAGGCAACACAGCGCATAGAATGCACTGTGCAGTCTCACTCGAGATAGTCTTAATGGGTGACTGCAATAGTCAAGTGTTTGCAGTCCAAGATTGAATTGAGATCTCAGAGGTGTGCGCTGAGGGTTCTACTTAATTTATTAAATCAATAAACTATCATTCACGACTATGCATGGAATATGATCAATTTATTCATTCATCACACTAATATATACTTAGAGACAATAATGAAACATATGCATCCAATCACATAACACAGGTTTTACCATGGTTCACCCCCCCTGGGCTACGTCCACAAAGATCTGGCTCTTAAGATATTTTATTATAGCAGTTCCAAAACTACAACGTTGCGTGCTTTACAACTCCTTTCAGTCGGGTCAAGGTATTATTATGAGGCAGACTAGATCACACCAGGCTCCTTAGCCTGCGATCTAACCCTCAATATCCACCCTCCGTACTCCTCTCCAGCTCAACAGCTTACAAAAGTAGGTCGCATAGAAAAATATTACAACTAGTTATCAAAACCAAGACTTCTCCTCAAGATCCTCTATATTTGCCTCCTACTCTCTGGTCCCGCTAGTCTCTCCCTATGAGACCTAGGTATCTATATTTATACATTTTTTGTCTCATTTACCATTACAATGTATTACAAAAACCCTAACCCTAACGTCATTAGATCTTCCATGCATGTGTGCATGCTACTCTTCCTTCCAGCTGTCACTTTCCTCGTGCATGGCTTCCTTCCCAAAATATCCTTTCTTTCCGCTTTGGCATGCTTCCAATACCTGGTACGTGCATGAGGAAACAAGAAGACAAACAAAATACTGGAAGACACTTCATAATCTGTTCTTCCATGATTTCCCGTTATCTGGTTAGAATCCTGAAATCATAGATGTGCTCCAAAACATTAAGAATGTGTTGTTTAGTATTTAGGTTAATCCTAAATACCCACTTACATTTTGTTATGATCATGAACACTTTATTGAATACAGATTGTATCCATACCCTATGAGAATACCTGCAGCGTGTAATAAATTTGATAATGACCATGAAGATCCTAACGACTTGGAGGAACTCAAACATTTAACCTTTTAGGAATCCACCAGAACAAGAGAAGTCAAGATTACCATATCAGGTGACATCAATAAATCATACACCCAAACTCTAAGATTGTAGAAAGTAAACACAGGGAGTGAAGGGAATCCTAAGATGGCATCCATAGGTGATTACTGGGACAAAAAAACTATGACAAAGATACAGGCTCTGTTGTAGGAGTATGAGGATCTCTTTCCTAAGATTTTTTTGGAACCAAATGGAATTAAGGGAGATTTATGAGAAATCAAGATCGAATTAAAACCATATGTTAAGCCTTTCAAGAACATACCATACTGTCTAAATCCATGAGTCAAGGAGAAGGTTAAGAAAGAGATTGATCAGATGTTAGCAACCAAGCTAATTTTCCTGTGGATGAGGCCGAGTGGATCATTCCTATTGTAATCTAGAGCAAGAAGGGTACTGATGATATAATATTATGTGTGGATTATAGGAGTTTGAATTCAACTTGTGTACATGACACTTTTCCAACTCCCTTTAGTGATAAAATCCTTGATCAAGTAGTGAGCAATGAATCCTATTATTTTACAAATGGATTCTCAGGTCACCATCAAGTTAGAATTGTGGAAGAGGGTAAAATAAATACTACCTTCACTATAGAATGGGGTTCTTTTGCTTAAAATGTGATGTCCTTCATGCTAAAGAACGCCCCAGCTGTTTTCTCTCGCATAATTATTGTTGCATTCCGCGAATTTATTCATAAATTTCTTGAAGTGTATATGGACGAATGGACAATGTATAGTCTATTGAAGGATCATATAGGCATGTTGTGAATGATGTTTGATCATTGCACACATCTACAAATTAATTTAAACCTAAAAAAGTGTATTTTTTTTGTATCGTTTAGAAATTTGCTAGGACATATAGTATGTAGGGAAGGAGTACTAGTGGACACTATGAAAGTTGTGGTCATCCTCAATATGCCCCCTCTCATGATTTCTAAACAGTTGTGGTAAAAATTGGGTCACACTAGATACTAACACATATTTACCAAAAATTGTGCAAGCATAACTTCCCTCTTGGAGAAACTGCTGAAGAAATCTAAAGCTTTCAAGTGGAAACCAGAGTGTGATCAAGCTTTCGATACCCTCAAAGAAAATTTGAGTACTGCCCCTCTTCTGGTATACCCAGATTTTCAAGTGGGATTCCACGTGGACATTGATTCTTTAGGTATTGCTTTGGGTGAAACCCTTATGCAACATGGTGAAGGAAACCTAGATCATGCCATCTAGTTTTCTAGTAGGAATCTTTCTCAGACATAGTGCAACTACACTACCACTAAAAGGGAAGGTTTGTAAATGGTGTATGCTTAAAAAAAATTATACATTATTTGTTAGGTGGTCATTTTAAATTCTTCACTGGTCATTCTGCTTTAAAATATTTGGTTAATAAGTCTATGCTGGAAGGCATAATTTGTAGATGGTTGTTGTTGTTTCAGGAGTTTTATTTTGAGGTCATTATTAATCCAGGTAAATTAAATGTGGGCCCAGACCATTTGTCTAGACTAGAGTTAGGAGAGAGTGGTAGAGATGTAGATGACCATGTCCCAGATGCAGATCTTTTCTAAATTGAATATGTTCTTGATTACTTGTCTAACATTACCTTATTTCTGAGCACGTGTGTCTGCCTTGAAGGTTATTCCGCAACTCAAAAGAGACACCCAGTGGTTCATGTAGCAGACTATCAGCTGATTGCAGGTCAACTATACAAGTTGGGATTGGAAAATATCCTTAGATGTTGTGTACTTGACCATGAAATATTGGATATATTTTGGGAATGTCACAATGGAGTTGTGGGAGGCCACGTAGGAGGTAATTCAACAACACATAAAATATTGTAGGTAGGATTGTGGTATATGAATGTATTCAAGGATGCCAAAAACTATGCCAAAACATGTGATGTATATTAGCGGGTTGGTAAGCCATCATGCAGGGATGATTTATCATTACACCCTGTTCGTGCATTGCACACCTTTCAAAAGTGGGTCATGGACTCCATCAGTCCCATCAATCCATCGGATAAACACTCAAAGGCCAGATACATAATCACCGCAATTGATTACTTAACTCGCTGGGTTGAAGCAGAAGTTGTTCAGGATTTTTCTATAGATACAATAACTCGGTTCGTCTTTGAGAACATCATCACTAGATTTGGGTTCCCTTAGAGTTTAACTAGCGATCAAGGAGCCCAATTTATTAGTGAGACTATTGCTACTCTTACTCGAGAATTTCTCATTTATAACCATAAGAGCAGTCTGTATCATCCATAAGCCAATGGTACAAGGGAGGCGTTTAAAAAATACTAGAGAAGGAATTGACTAAAGTTTGTTTTGCTAATCGAGATGACTAAGATGAAAGGTTTCTAACAATACTATGTGCCTACAAGACTACTACAAATAAACTGCATAAATATACTCCATTCCAACTAATTTATGGTGGAGAAGTAGTTGTTCATGCCGAATTCATTGCTCCAAGTTTATATATTGCACAAGTCACTCATATGATACATGATGAGTTAGTTGTGAAATGGGTCACAAATTTATTGGCGTTGGATGAAGCCTAAATTTTGGTTGTGTTAGCACATAGGATGTGTAGGGGTCAAAATATTTTAAAGTTTCTAGGTTTGAGTCATAGGGTCTTTTATTTTTTTAGGTTTTGAGTTATATCTCATGTCATAAATCATGTTTGATTCTTCCATGAGCATAGTTTTGATTTTAGTCTTTGTAAGAGCCTTCATGTCATGATATTGGATATCTTGTGGGAATGCCACAGTGGAGTTGTGGGAAGCCATGTAGGAGGTAAGCCAACAACACATAAAATATTATAGGTATGATTGTGGTGGCCGAATATATTCAAGGATGCCAAAAACTATGCCACAACATGTGATGTATATTAGCGGGTCGGTAAGCCATCATGCAAGGATGAGTTATCATTACACCCTATTTGTGCATTGCACACCTTTCAGAAGTGAGACGTGGACTTCATCGGTACCATTAATCCATCGGATAAACACTCAAAGGCCAGATACATCATCACCACAATCAATTACTTAACTCGTTGGGCTAAAGCAGAAGTTGTTCATGATTTTTATACAGATACAGTAGTTCGGTTCATCTTTGAGAACATCATCAATAGATTTAGGTGCCCTCAGAGTTTAAACAATGATTAAGGAGCCCACTTTATTAGTGAGACTATTGCTACTCTTACTCGGTAATTTCTCATTTATAACCATAAGAGAAGTATGTATCATCCACAAGCCAATGGTACGGTGGAAGCATTTAACACAATACTAGAGAAGGGATTGACTAAATTTTGTTTCGCTAATCGAGCTGACTAATATTAAAGGTTTCCAACAATACTATGTGCCTACAAGAATACTACAAAGAAACTACATAAATATACTCCATTCCAGGTAATTTATGGTGGAGAAGTAGTTGTTCATGCCGAATTCATTGCTCCAAGTTTATATATATTTCACAAGTCACTCAGATGATAGATGATGAGTTAGTTGTGGAATGGGTCACAAAGTTGTTGGCATTGGATGAATATTGAATTTTGGTTGTGTTATCACATAGGATGTGTAGGGGTCAAAATATTTTAAAGTTTCTAGGTTTGAGTCATAGGGTCTTTTATTTTTTTAGGTTTTGAGCTATATCTCATGTCATAAATCATGTTTGATTCTTCCATGACCATAGTTTTGATTTTAGTCTTTGTAAGAGCCTTTGTGTCATGATATTCTTCATCATCATGAAAGAATTAAGGGTCGGCATGGGTCACAACTTTGGTCTTAAAATCATCATCATTGTATGTCTTGTCTCAAAGGTATGTACAAAAGGTTCCATTATATCATTCTCAACCATTTGAGGGTCAATTCAAGTGTCCAATCTGCTCGTTGCAAACTCACCTGAAATTTCATAGTGTATCAAGAAGTACCTTATGCACTTATTTCTCATCATTGTACTTTGAAAACGTGTCAATGGACATCTCATCATTTTCAGCACATTCAATGCATTATGTTCTTCAAGATTGTTTCAAGGAACAAGTCTAACAGTTTGAATGAAGCGTGCTGCTAGAGTTTGAAAATTGGCACTGCGAACATGTTGTAGAAGATGAAAAGGATTGGATGCTTCCACCTAAGTCCTAGACAAGTTCATGAGACACCATGTACTTATTTGGTGATTGCATGTTCTTTGAGGGTTAATTCAACTGCAACTATTGTATATTTTCCTGCGTCGCAAACTGTTAAATGTTTTATGCGCTGCTAACTCTCTGCACCATTAAAACACAACTTATGTATACTAAAACCTGGCCATTTTCAAGATTGTTATACCAAAGCAACCTCTTATAGTTTCCTCTTGCAAACAACAACATTATCCACTACCAACTCTATGTTGCAAATTGTCCATTACAACTTTGCGTTGCAGATTGGTGCTGCGAACCTTATGTTTCTTGATAGATCAAACCCTTTCCAATTGATATTCATATAGGATTGAGGATTTAACATGTTAACTCATATTTTTCTTCTCATATGTGGAAAATATTGCAAGCTTTTCATAAAAATGTAGCTCAATTCACACTGCAAATTGGCGCTACGAACTTAACCACCGGTGTTGCAAACCCCTATTTTTCACATAGTTGCTTCAATTTCTGCTTGTTTGCAATTTCATCCAGTTGAATTTATGTTTATATTTTCTCACTTCCTACTTGCAACCTATTCATCCTCACACTATTAATGTGCATAAATTGGTCATCCAAGTAAACCCTAAGTGTGTCAACTTTGTAAACAAACCCTAAATTTCATGTTCTTATTACATATCTCATAACAAACTGTCAAATGAGGGTACATGAAGTTTTTCAAAACAATCATTATGGACAATCAACAAGGTAATAATCTCCACAAAGGGGGAGAGACTGTGAGAGATGAACCACATGACATGCAACTCATCCATTCTGAACCATTTTTCAAGGAATCTTTCCAAAGGGTGGGATTCCTGAATTTTTGTGAGAAAATGCAAAGAGGACATCCTGAAGTACCTAAGAAGTGTGCACTCAAATTTAGTGGGACAAAGACTAAGGTGGGGGTGTTGGAGTTTGAAGTCTCTAAGCAATCTATTTTTGTAACCACAAAGATACCTGATTTTGGTGAGAAGTGGTTTAAAGCCATGTCTTCGAACTCTTCTTTCTCCAAGGAATTCCTAAAACCTGAATATCAAGGAGACAACCTATCCAAAGGAGTGCAAAGAAGTCACATGTTGGAGTATTTTGACAACATGCTCATGGTCATTCAAAGGTACTTCATGTGTGAATGAAGGTTCAATATGGTATATCAATACCATATCATATTACTACTACACTTCACTAGGAAAGAGTCCATGAACCTTACCTTTTATCTTTTTAGAAGTATTGAAAAGATGTCAGATAGGGTCCAAGCTAAGTCCAAGCAAGTGGATACCAGTTTTTTTCACTCTAGTTTAATCAAGATGCTAGCACTAGAATATTAGAATAAGACTAACACTGACTGAGAGACTTTCCTAGTTGCATCAATTTTTCAGCCAAATATTGCTCGCACACCACAGTCCAAAAGACAAACACCTACCCATGTTGAGAAGATTGTGCATTCAGATTTAATCAAGAAGAGGAAGATGACCAAGAGTGATAAATCCTTTCAGGTTGTTGATAAAGTTGTTGAAGGTGGTCCCTCACAACCTCGTGAAATATAAATTTATCCTATGGAAGAACCTACACCTATGGAGATATCATCAAGAAAATCAAGGAGTTTGAAGGGAAAAAAACTTATATGTTCCCTACCTGTTGCTGCAGAAACAGTCAAACCTAGAAAACCTTTTACTTGATCAGCAACTAAACAACATGTTCCTATGGAATATAGTGAAACATAAGCCTCAACTTAACAAAAGGACAAACCTCAGGTTTCCAAGCATCTCATAAAGATTATTGATATCAACACTCCTCCTCATGAAAGTAATCCTACTTTCAAAGGTCTCAAGAGGCAACTTAAGGATGCAAGAACTAAAAATGATAAATTGAAGAATGAAAAATTGGAGGTATAAATCAAGTTGAAGGATATGTTAGACCTATATGAGGAGACTATTGATAAATCAATGTACATAGCTAAGATGTATCTACCCCTTCATAGGAAACTTAAGAATGTGTATAAACAGAAGAGAGCCTGCCATGCCGAGATCGAGAAATTGAAAGCAGATTTGCAGCCCTTCAAAGAGAAAGTAGAAAAAAGGAATCTAGATATGTTGGCTAAGGTGGATACTAGTAGGAGTACCAAGAAAATATGAATATAGGATAATACTTCACATCAACATCATTTTTGTCATGATTAACCTTTTTTGCATACAATTATAACCTAATTGATTATTTTGGGTCTTGAGCTAAAGTTAGCATGCTCATATGATTTCTCCAAGGTTACTTCATGTTGAAAGGAGATTGTAGCATCTTCTAGAAGGTCTTTCCCACTTCTTATGCAATTTTTAAAGGTTGGAATCCGTTTTGGAGGTAAAAATTCACCTACAGGAAAGTTTCCAGCGCATGGACTCACTGGCGCTGTGAACTGGGTGTTTTAGAACAGTTTGTTGCGCAAGTGTTGTGAACTTGGAGTATTGAAGATTTTGAAGATGAAAGGGATTACCAGGTGTTAGGTTGAACTCGAATAATTATTTAGGATATTAGTTGCACATCAGAAGGCCACCTGCCTCAAGGAGTTGCTTACAATAGAGCCACATCATCAAGTTGTTAAGGGTTGTTTTAAACATTGCCAACATCTTCTTGGAAAATAGCATTATGATTGCATTCTTGTTGTACACTTGGTGCCATGCCTTTCTTAGGCATAGAATCCTATGAGGAAGTTAGGTGGCGAATTGTAAACAGGTTTTTGAATGTTTTGTTATTTAACATACATTGTAACTTGATAGAGGGTTCGAATGGTTAAGCATAAAAACTCATATATTTAGTTTCAAGATGTAACAAAGTTTCATAATGTATGTAGCAGACTCAAGAATATTTAATAGTGAAAGATCAATTATTTTTATATTTTAATTTATGTTCTATCTCACTTTGGTGTTAGTTTATGGTGAAGGATTCATCATGATGCTTACTTTCTTATTAGAGTAAATGATTTATTGTGGTAATTTATGTAAGTTTATCAAAGTGTTTTCTCTTTTTGATTAAAAAGTTCTTATTCAAAGAGATTTCTTCCATATGTGTTCCAAAAGTACTTGATGTGACCTGATACACATATTTCACCTTTCTTGTTAAGTCTTCTATTTTCCATTTATATCTTTAAACATTGATTTGAAGCTATTCAAAGCCTTGCTTGCTAGTGTGTATTTCATGGAGGGTTTTGTGATTGACATCATAAACTGAGTTTCACACCCATTTTCCACACATTTAAAACATTATTATTCACAATTCTGATGGGTATTAGGCTTACATCTACAACAGTCTAGGTGTGACTTCTAGTGCTAACATTTTTGGCGTTGTTGCTGGGGAACGAATTGAATATCTTTCCCTGGGTTATACGACAAGGACACTACTGATTTTTTTGGTGTACATAAATTAGAAAACAGAACAACTGCATAGTGCACTTGTCAACTCCAAAGTTCAGTTGTGGCTCCCAAGAGAAGGAACATGAGGGCTAAGCCACAGTCACCTCTGGCTACACTTGAACTTGATCAAGAAAAAATCATAAGGAAGGGAAAAGCTTCGCAAGGAGCCTCCTCTTCTAAATTCTTAGGTATTTCTAGAGACCTACATGACTCTGTTTTTCATACACCATTTGTTGTTTCTCATGTTTCTTACTTACCTATAACTAAAACTCCTGTAAATTCAGAACTAGAATATTTTCGTGTAGAATACACAACTTTTTCCCCTGACTTGAAAGAAGAAACTTGGAAAGTTTTGATTTTCTTGCACCTCCTGAAATTGTAAAGTGGTTTAGACTTGAAAGTTTGGAATATTTCCCTTTATTAGGTTCTCTTACTCCCCATTCTTTTAATTTTCTTGTAAATAAAGGAGAAGGAACCCGAGTTTCTGTTGAAATCCCCCCAGCTCTATCCAAGTGTCAACCACCTTCTGTTAAATCTAGATCTTCTCCACCTTATACTCCTCTTTTTTCAAAACCGTCTGTTATACAAATTGCATTTTCACCTGTTAAGTCACCTTCTACTTCTCCTAAAAGTCAGAGTACTTCTTTTCCAAATAAAATGGTAGGAATTAATCCTCCTCATAATAGAATGGATGTCATTGTGGGTGCTAGGTATGAACCATTAGTGCTTCCTCAACCCAGTAATTCTCTTCCAGTAGGATATTACCTTAAGTACATGCCTAAATTCACTAGAGAGGAAGATATCACTGCAGAAGAACATATTGTTGCATTTTACAGTTATGCGGATAATTTGAATATTGAAATGAAGATGTTTGGATGAGAATCTTTGTGTAAAGTCTAGATGTAGAATCTAGGAATTGGTTTAGAAATTTAGCTCCTGGATCAATAGTTGGAATTGAAGCCCAGGATGATGCATTTTTAATACATTGGGGTGACAAAAAATACTTCTTATATTACATTACAAAATTTGGGGCTCTTAAAAAGAAAGAGGGTGAATCAGTGTCAGATTTTTCAAAATGATTTAACAAGATGTACAACAAAATTCCTACTGACATTAAACCCACTGAACATTCTGCTAAAATAACTTCCACAAGTGCTTTTGACCCAGAATTTTGTCTTTTGTTGAGAGAAATAATTTATACAACATTGGCCCATATGCAAGATGTTTCACTAGAGGTTGAATCAAATATATTGGTAGCAAATAAGTTGAGGGGAAACTATGATAGAGATAGAAGAAAACAAAAGCTAGAAGCCTCATCTTCAGATGCTTCATGAATTAATCCCCAAGTTGATGAATCGACTAAGTTGGTTAATTCATTATCTGCAAAGATGGAAACATTAAAACTTCAAGGGAGAAAGACAAATAGAAATCCTCAATATTTTGGAAACATAAATAACTTCAGAAGGCCAAATAATACACCTTAAATCCTACAAAGAGATTAGAGAAATAGAGAGGATTACTAGGTTCAAACTCCTCTACAGAACAATTTGGTTGATGATGAAGAAGGAAATAATGAAGAAGTAGATCAAGAAATTTAGTGTTTAGGGGATACAACTGTTTCCCCTCATTCGACTCAGACTTCTTATGAAGAGTCTTTAATGTGCAATCAGTTGAATGATTTAAGTAAAGGAGAACAAGTCAATGAAGTTCAAAAAAAGTATATTTTGAGCTCAAAACAAGAGGGAAAACCAAATACATCTACTCAGCCTAAGAAATCAGATACCCCTCCCAAGGCAATGGTTGCACCAAATAAATAAACAAGATAATAAAACAATCAACCTATTATCAAGGCTCCTATTCAAGAGGAAAAGGAAATTCAAAAATCCCAATCCCATTTTAATTTTGAGAATGAAATCCAGAAAATCAAGATTCCCATCCCACTCTTAGAATTGATGAAAAATGAAGATTTTAAGAGAAGAGGAAAAGGAAATTCAAAAATCCCAATCCCATTTTAATTTTGAGAATGAAATCCAGAAAATCAAGATTCCCGTCCCACTCTTAGAATTGATGAAAAATGAAGATTTTAAGAAATCTATCTCAAAAATGTTGCAGCCTGAATCTTATCCCCCTTCAACAGACTTAGTTAACATGCATGATGAGAAACCTGCAGTTATATTGGGACCATTGGTAGAAGACAAATATGATTCCTCTTCCCCCCTTTTACACTTCTTTGAATGTACATGACAAAATATTGCACAATTGTCTTATGGACTCAGGTGCATCCCAAAACTTCATGCCTAAGGCTGTCATGGATGAATTGGGTCTGGAAATTACTAAAGCAAATCATGATTTTTATTCTTTTGACTCAAGAAAAGTGAAATGTCTTGGAGTTATTAAAGATCTATTTTTCACTCTTTTTCAACTACCTATGAAAAACATAGTCATGGAAATTGTAGTTGCAGATGTTCCTCCCAAATTTGGGATGTTTTTGTCTAGATCATGGATCAAGAGGTTAGGAGGGACTTTGCAAATGGATCTTTCTTATGCTACCATACTAGTCTTTGGGGGTGAGCACATAAGGTTGTATAGAGAAGAACAGTTAGCATATATCATAAGTGATGAGGGCAACCTAACAAACCATCCTATCTATGTTGTTGATACTTATTTAGGATCTAGTTTTCTTCATCTTACTTATTTTTCTTAGCCACCATTAGAAATAAAAAATTAGTGACCAACAACATGTGAAACAACTAAACATGGTGCTCAAACATGGAAAATGTATTTTGATGGTGCATATTCCAAGGATAATGTTGGTGTTGGAGTAGTGTTCATTTCTCCTTCTCAGGATGTCACAACCTTGTATTTCAAACTTGAATTTGAAACCACAAACAACATTGTAGAATATGAAGCCTTAGTTTTGGGGCTTAGAGCTGCAAAGGACATGAAAATTGAAGAATTGTCAGTTTTTGGAGATGCAGAGTTGATTGTGCATCAAGTCAAAAACATATATCAAACAAAGCATCCTGGAATGAAATCTTATAGGAATAAGTTTTGAGACATCATTGATAATTTATTCTCATCCTTAAACATATCTTTTATTCCTAGAGAGGCTAATACACTAGTTGATTCCTTAGCTGCTTCTGCCAGTAATTTTAAAATCCCACTACCTCCAAAGCCTAAGTATAATGTTGAGATGAAATACAGACCTACTATACCTGATAATGTCAAGAATTGGAAGGTTTTTGAAGATTATCAAGAACTAAAGAGGTTTTTGGAAACAATAGATGAATTTTCTGCTCTTCATATTGACCAAGATCCAGATGATGATACAAAATTGCATGCTGATAAATTTCTGAACAAGATTGTAGATCACAAAATTGTTCAGTTTCCTAGCAATCACATTCCTAAAGGATTGTTTCCCTTGGAGAAACTATTTGATAACAATGATGTTGATGTGAAAGTGAGTGGTTCTAAGGAAAATGCATATCTGATAGAATGTAATCTAGGCACTGAAGAGGAACCCAAATTTGTTAAATTGTCCAGTAGCTTGTCAGAAAATCAAAGGGCTGAATATATCAAACTGTTGAAATAATTTTTTGATGTTTTTGCATGGAAGTATGAAGACCTAGAAGCTTATCATACTAGCATCATTGAGCATAGAATACCTTTGAAATATGACACCAAACCTTTCATACAAAAAACTTAGGTAGAACAACCCTATGTTATTGCCCATTATGGAAAAAGAGGTCAAAAAACTACTTGATGCCCAAATCATTATACCTCTGAGGTATTATGATTGGATAGCTAATTTGGTTCATGTTGGAAAGAAGAATGGTGAGATTAGGATTTGTTTTGACTTCATGAAATTAAATAGGTGTTCCAGAAAAGACAACCACCCCTTACCAAAAAGGTAGCATATCTTGCAAAGGGTGACATGCTCAGTAAGGATTTCAATGATTGATGGGTTTTCGGGCTACAACCAGATTTATGTGTTACCAGAGGATAGATAAAACACAACATTTACCACTCCTTGGGGTACATTCATGTATTCCAATATGCCTTTCGGTCTCGTGAATACAGGGGAAACTTTCCAACATGCAATGGACATTTCATTTATAGGAGAGAAAGACAAGTTTGTGGTTATCTATTTGGATGATATCACAGTGTTTTCCAAGTTTGAACAAGAGAATTACCAACATTTAGAGAAGATGTTTTTGAAGTGCAAAAAGTATGGGTTGTCCCTTAATCCCAAGAAGTCTCTTTTTTCCATGAAGGAAGGTAAGCTTCTAGGACATATTGTCTCAGCTGGAGGAGTAAGAATTTACCAAAATAAAGTATAGGATATCAAAACTCTTTCTCTCCCAAGGTCCAAGAAAGAAATTCAGTCCTTCTTAGGTAAAAAAAAAAAATTGAGGAGATTTATATCTAACTTTGATGAGTTAGTGAAATTCATCATTGTCGTGCCGAGAAAAGGGAATGAAGTAAAATGGACATCTGAAGCTAGGAATTCTTTTGAGCAGATAAAACAAGCACTAGTTGATGCTCCTGTTTTCATCAGTCTTGACTTAGACTCAAAGGAATTTTTTCTTTTTTCTTTTTCCTCAAATGATACATTAGCTTCTTTCATTATGTTATCACTGAGAGTCACCCTTAGATTGCGAGAGGATAAGCCCAATACCCATCAGAATATTTGGTGGATGTTGGTTTTATGAATGGAGGTCAAATGGGCAAAACTCAGTATAAGAATGATTTTAATACAAGAACTGGACAAGAAATTCATAGGGAAGTGAGGGCCTCATTAACTTCAGTCAGTGATTTGAGTTTAAGTATGATCAGAAGGAAGATTTAGTGAGAGAGGTGAACAAGTCTACTATGGGCATCCGGCTTTCAAGCATCTTAGTGAAAAAAAACCCAAGCTCAAGAACACTCTTGAACTTAGGCTTCAGAAACTAAAATATATTACAGAAACATAATGACCAAACCTACATCACAATGCAACTACAACAACTCGATTGGATCCTCCATGCCCAAGCCTTTCAGTGTAAGAGGAAATAAGGTAACAAGGGAGCTGACTAAAACTGGTCACAACTATACTGTAATCAAACCTACATTACAATAAGACTACAACCCTCGATTAGATCCTCCATGCCCGAATGTTTTAGGATAGTTTTTTACAAAGAGATGAGAGAATCCAACTTCTATTATTGTGAAATTCTCAAATTTGATACATAACCAGATAACATTTCTAACATCAAAATATTACAAAATAGGGAGCTCTGCTCAACCAGTTGAACCCTGAAAAAATATAAAATTGATCTATTTATACTTAGACCAGTCCACTAATGCCAGGAGTATGATCTGGCAATGACATTCAAAGATTTTCGTCTGAGCAGTCCTCTGTCAGACTGGGTGCATTTCCCTCTGTCAGATGCAAACCAGGTTCAGCGAGGACCTGTAAAAAAACAACCATCATTGTACCCTACTGACAGTTCGACCTCCTTGGCCATAACTATAGAGCCTTCCATTTATGGGTTGAGCTGAGGTTTCAACTACCAACCCCTACCTCATTAATTGAATTTTCATCGAGATTAGAGTACGTGATCCGGATTTTATGAGAAGAACGAAATGAATACCGATTATTAGCAGGTACTTAACACAAAAATAACAGAGATACAGTAAAACTGGTTTTCTTTTAAATAACAAAATAAGCTGAAACTGTAAAATGCAGCGGAAACAAGCTTGTTGGAATGGTGGCGGCTTATCTCTGAGAAGAGATGTGACAGCAGCGCGCATTCGCAAGAAGAAGATTACAATGAGGCTCGGAAGGCATTTTTACAATAGACGGGAATGCCAAAAGTCCTAGACATCCAAAAACCTAACCCTAGGAGATGAAGCGCCAAAAGTCATGTGGGCCCCATTTGGGTAAGTTGGTGCATCAACTTCCCGGGGTCGTAACTTTTGCATACGATCTC
>SNQJ01S0001261.1:397885-415573 GCA_010110895.2 Picea sitchensis
GGTTATATTACTGTTATTTTGCCATTTCTAGCATTTTATTTATGTTCTGCATACTTTTTATATATGGTATATTATAACAAGCTAAGATCTGGGCATGCCAGCTACCTTTAGTGCCCCTACTAAACTTTATCCACCTGCTACCTTTGGGGTTCATCCATTTGTGTTTAGAGATAGCGCCACATCGAAAATGTGCAGGGATAAACACCATTGTAATTGTCTTTGCCTGTTTTGTGCATTGATGGTTGTGACCTGTGAACTTGAACAACTATATGTGATAACATTTTGGCTCCACAGGGGATGGAAGGCCCCTTGTGAGTTTCCAAGAGAACACAGTTCCAGTGCCTTAGCTTTGGGATATGGAGTCTCCTATTTAAACAAAAAATGAAAGGAAATGGTAATTACAATGGTGGAAAGCCAATCATGGCTTAAACAAAATATTTTTTGAGAAAATGCCCATTGACAGGGCTGCCCAAAAATTCAAAGTCCTCCAAGCTCTGCAACTTATAGGTGTTGTTTGAAAATACTTCAGATATCTTGAACATACCAATCCATAAGGCTTCGAATTTTCCATGTTTGTCATTGTCCTGCTTGGGGGCATCCCACTTGAGCACCAGATTTCCTAGCTGGAAATGCTCCTTGCTTGCCCTTTTGTCAAAGGCTCATTTTATTTTATGTTGGTGATCATGAGCTTTATCAAGCAGTTGCTCCCTGGTCTGTTGTACTTCCACCAACTGATGTATCCTCCTAACAATATCATCGGGTTCTCCTTGGTGATCTTGGAGGAATTTTTCCACAGGCAAGGCAAGTTGGGCGAGAAAATGGCTTCGACCCCATACACCAGCTGAAAAGGGGAAACACCCAATAACCTCTTTGTTGTGACTATGTCAGCCCATAATGAAAATTTCAGCTATGAGTTCCAGGCTTTCTTGTTTTCTTCTAACAATTTCTTGATGATATTTATGAGGCTCTTGTTAGAGGATTCTGCTAAACCATTTCCGTAAGGGTAGTAGGGAGTAGAATGGATTAATGTGATTCCATACTACTCACAGAACTTGATTAATGGTTCATCTTTGAAAGAGTTAGTATTGTTTGTAACAATCCTGCTTGGACAGCCAAATCTGGACATGATATCTTCAAGGAAGCCAATGATCACCTTGTGAGAGGCACTCTTTGTGGGGATGGCCTCTATCCATTTGGTAAAATAATAAGTGGCAGTCAAAATCCACCTGTCTTGGCCACTTGAGGCTAGGTGGATCTCTCTAATGAAGTTAAGAACCCACTGTTGAAAAGGTCCAGAAACCATTACAGGTTTCAAATGCAAAGACTTGAGTTGTTGCTTTCCAACAAACTTTTGACATTTGACACATGATCTAACCTTTGCACAAACATCAGTAAAAAGGTCAAGCCAGAAATACCCAGCTCCGAGGATCTTGTAAGTTGTGGTCCTCCAAAATTGATTTCCTCCACACAAGCTGTCATGAAAATTTGATATGGATTTTTGGGTTTCCTGTGGGTCTAGACATCTTAACAGAACTCCCAGAGGGTCCTTCCCGTACAAAACATGATCGATGAGACAATATTTGATTGTTTTGAGCTTCAAATCTCTTGCCTTGTTTTTGTCCAAACCATGAGGAGCCCTTAACTTCTGCATAAAATATATGATGTCTTTGTACCAGGTGAATTCTACTAAGTTGAGGTTGATATGAGAGTCTTTATCAACAATCTCAGTTTGCCGATTTTCTGAATTTATGTTCATAAGATTTACTCCTAAAGCCTTGCAGTTTGATTCAGGCAGCAGCCTGGCTAAACCTTGGCCTTTCACCACCTTAGTGGGATTTAGTTCTAGGTCGAACTCCAAAATTTTGGCCATCCATTTGCTTCTCTTCCCATCCATATCAGGTTGGATCAATATCTCTTTTACTGAGGCTGAGGGAACATATGCAATGATTTTTTAATGCAGAACATAGATTTTGAAAGCCTTGAGGGATTTGACCAAAGCATATGATTTCTTTTCCATGATATAATACTTTGTTTCTGCATCCCTCGGTGCTTTGCTAAAAAAGGAAATAGGCTGCTCTAACCCCTTTGTATTTCTCTGTAGAAAAAAAAATCCAATGTATCAGATGAGGAAAAAAAATATATCATAAATTCTTTAGAATAGTCAAGGTTGAGGAGCACAGGTGCTTCAGTCAAAGCCCTCTTAATTTTGTCAAAATAATTTATGGACTCATCATTCCATTTCACTTCATTCCCCTTCCTAAGCATGGTTGTAATGTGCTTAACCAACTCAGCAAAATTAGAAATGAACCTCCTCAGAAAGTTGATTTTGCCCAAGAAAGATTGAACCTCTTTCTTAGATCTGGGAAAAGATAAGGTCTAGATGGCCTCTACTCTGCTTGGATCAATTCTTACCCCTTCTGTTGACACAATATGCCCTAATAATTTTCCCTCTCTCATAGCAAACAAATACTTCTTTGGATTTAGGGAAAGACCAACTTTTCTGCACTTCAGGAAAACTCTCCTCGGATAATGAAAATTCTCTTTATCAGATCTTGAGAATACTGTAATGTCATCCAGATAGATGACTATAAATTTGTCCTTCTCCCTAATAAAGTCGATGTCCATGGCTCACTGGAAATTTTCTCCTGCATTCATCAATCCAAAGGGAATTTTAGCATACATGAATGTGCCTCATGGAGTAGTGAAAGTTGTCTTCTCTCTATCTTCGGGAAGTATAGAGATATGATTGTAGCCGGAGAAGCCATCAATCATAGACAACCTGGATGAACTAGTCACTCTCTGTAGAATGTGTTCCATCTTCGACAAGGGGTAGTTATCCTTTTTTGAGCTCTTGTTCAAATTTCTGAAATTAACATGTAACCTGATTTCTCCACTCTTCTTCGTTACAGGCACAAAATTAGCCACCCATTCTGAAAATCTCAAGGGGATGATGATCTGGAAATTCAACATCTTTTTTACTTCCCTTTCCATAATAGGCAACAACATGGGGTTTATCTGTCTGATTTTCTACCTGAAAGGTTTGGTCTCTTCCTTCAAAGGGATTTTGTGTTCCATGATGTCTGTGTCATATGTTCTTAGGTCTTCATATTTCCAAGCAAAAACATCAGCAAAATCCCTCAAAATCTTGGCATACTCAACCCTTTTCTCCTTTGACAAACTGCTAAACAATTTGGCATACCTAGGATCACCCTCTATTCCTAATTTGCATTCAGTCACATCAGCCTATTTAGTTGAACATTTAACCTTCACATCTACATCATTATTGTCAAACAATCTTTCCAAGGGGACTAGTCCCTTCGGAATATGGTTACTAGGAAACTGAATAATATGATGGTCAACAATTTTATTTATGAAGGCATCAACATGAGGGCTTTCTCTAGTATCTTGATCATGATCAATATGCAAATCAGAGAATTCATCCATAGTCTCAAGAAACTTTTTTATCTCAAGATTGTCCTCAAAAACCTTCCAATGTTTGACATTGTCAGGAATAGAGGGTCTGTATTTTACTTCCACCTCATACTTGAGATTTGGGGGTAAGGGGACCCTAAAAAGGCTTGCTAAGACAGCCAATGAATATGCCATAGAGTTCTTATCTCTTGGAACAAATTAGATATTAAAATCCAAGAAGAAACTGTCAACAAGATCCCATACTTCATTTCTTTAGGCCCTTAACCTGGGGTGCTTAGCTTGATACAGATTTCTGACTTGTTGTACAATTAACTCAACATCTCCAAAAACTTATAGCTCTTCAATATTCATGTCTTTCGCATCACTTAGACCCAAAAAAAGAGCTTCATATTCTGCCACATTGTTTTTTGTTTCAAATTCAAGCTTATAAGACAGAGATTTGGTCTCTTGGGTAGGGGAAATGAAAACTACACCAGCTCCAACACCTTCTTTGGAAGAGGCTCCATCAAAAAATATTTTCCAAATAGAGCCATTGGAAAGAGGGTATTCAAAAGTGGTGATGGGTTTCTTTCTGATTTCAATGGTTGTTTGAGGACCATTAGTGAGTTGTAGCATATTGGTTCCCAAATCGGTGTCTACAGTAAAAATGGGGTGGTTGGTCGGATTTGCTTCATCATTGATGATGTAAGCAAGTTGTGCTTCCCTATAAAGACTTCTTTGCTCTCCTCCAAACACAAGAATAGTGGCATATGAAAGATCCATTTTCAAGGTCCCCCCCAATATTTTTATTCAATATCTAGACAACATCATCCCAAACTTAGGGGGGACATCAACCACTATGATATCCATGACCACACTCTTCATTGGCAACTGGAACAAAGACACAACCAAGTCCTTAATAACCCCGAGGAACTTCACCTTCCTGGAATTAAATGAGTACAGGTCATGATAAGTCTTTGTGACCTCCAACCCGAGTTCCTCCATGACAATCTTAGGCATGAGATTGTGAGAGGCCCATGAATCCATCAAGCAGTTATGCAACACCTTATCATGGATGTTCAATGAGGTATAGAAAGGAGGGGAGGAGTCATCTCTATCCTCCACTAAAGGTCGTAGTATGACAACATCCTTTTCATCTTGGAGGTTGATTGGATTTGTAGGATGGGATGAAGGCTCAGGCTGCAGCACTTTGGAGAGGTACTTCTTGAAATCCTCATTTTTAACTAGCTCCAAGAAAGGCACAAGAATTTTAATATTTTGAATCACATTCTCAAAGCTAAAAGAAGAGGGCAGCTTCATAATCTCCTTCACCTCTAGGACAGGGCTCTTGATCATGCTTGGGGGTTTTGTGTCTCCTTTTCTTTGCTGCTAGTTTCCACCTCCTTAACATGATGCTTTGTTCTAGTAGGTTGTTTAGGACTGTCAAGATTTCCCTCTTTATTTTTGGACCTGAGGTTATATCTATTTGGTTGGCTACTAGTCCTTTCCCCTTTGCTCATGTCATTTAGTTGGCTATCCATGAGGGACTCTTCATATGCAAACTGATTTAAATGAGGAAATGAAGAGGTGTCACCTGGGCAATGGATTTCAGGATCTGCATCTTCTTCCTCTCCTTCATCAGTAACCAGATTATTTTGGAGAGGGGTCTGGATATTTTGATCATCCATATTTCGTTGATCTCTCTGGGTGATCTGAGGGGTTTTATTTGGTCTTCTAAAATTGCCCATGTTATCAGAATTTTGAGCACTCTTATAGCCCCGTTTCCATTCAAATTTCAATTTCTCCATTTCTGCAGAAAGTGATTTAACAAATTTAGACAACTCATCCACTTGAGGGTGGGAAGCAGAGGGACCAGAGGTTGAAGCTTCAAACCTGCCTTTTCTTCTGTCTCTATCAGCCTTACTTCTAAGTTTGTCAACTACCAGTATATTGGATTCTACTTCAAGGGATGCATATTGCATATGAGCTAAGGAGGTAGCTCTTCTTTCTCTCAGCAAGAGGCAAAACTCAGGGTCGAAGGCACTAGCATAAGTGATCTTGGAAGAGGTCTCAGTAGGCTTAATCTCAGTGGGGATCTTATTGTACATTTTATTTAATATCTTGGAGAAGTCTGAGACAGATTCCCCTTCTTCTCTCTTAAGAGATCCGAACTCTATGATGTAATAAAGGAAGTCATTTTTATCCCCCAATGTCTTAACAATGTGTCATCTAGAGCTTCGATCCAATCAATAGATCCAAGAGTCAAACTCCTGAACCATTTTCTAGCCTCACCATCAAGGCTCTATACAAAAACTCTCAACCAAACATCTTCATTTTCAATATTAAGATTATCTGCATAATTGTAGAAAGTTGCAAGGTGATGTTCAGTAGTTATGTATTTCTCTCCTGTAAACTTGGGCATTTACTTGAGGTAATATCCAGCTGGGAGGGGATTCATAGGCCAAGGAAAAACAAGAGGGGCATACCTAGCAACCACTATGGCGTCTATTCTGTTTCTGGGAAGATTAGAACCTACCATTGGGATGTGCATTGTAGGATAAACAGGGGAAGATGGGGTTTGGACAGGTGAGACTGGGATTGCGTTTCTAGGGGAGAAAGGAAAAGGAGTTCTCCCCTCTTTATATGCAGCAACTATGACATGAGGAGGAGTAGGGAGACCCAAAGTAGGAAAATCTTATAAGCTTCCGGGTTTAAACCACCTTACAATCTCAGGGGAAACAAAAGTGTCAAATCTTTCTTCTAAATGAGGCCTAGAAGGGGAGAATTCAACAGGGAAACTCCCAAAATTTAAACTTCTAGAAACTCCAACAAATGGTATAGCAAGAGAATTAGATGCAACTACTGGAGTTTTGAAAAATTAATCACACAAATTATCAAAATCACCTGATACAACAGTTGAAATCCCTTCTCGAGGGGTCTCTCCTTTTCTGATAATCCTTTCTGGGTCAACTTCGGGTGTAGCCAGAGGCAGTTGTGGAGTAGACCTTGTGTGTCTGCTTTTGGGAGCCACAACTGAAACAATGGAGTCAACAGGTGCAAGTTGCAATCTTCAAGTTATTGATTTCTAATGCACCTTCAGAATCAAAATTTATTTGTTGTTCTATCCCAGGGAAATGTCTTCAATTCGTTCCCCGACAATAGCGCCAGTAATGTTAGCACTGAGAGTCACCCTCAGATTACAAGAGGATAAGCCCAATACCCATCATAATATTTGGTGGATGTTGGTTTTATGAATGGAGGTCAAATGGGAAAAACTCAGTATAAGAATGATTTTAATACAGGAACTGGACAAGAAATGCACAGGGAAGTGAGGGCCTCATTAACTTCAGTCAATGATTTGAGTTTAAGTATGAGAAGAAGGAAGATTTAGTGAGAGAGGTGAACAAGTCTAGTGTGGGCATCCGGCTTTCAAGTATCTTGGTGAAGAAAAACCCAGGCTCAAGAACACTCTTGAACTTAGGCTTCAGACACTGAAATATATTACATAAACATAACGAACAAACTTACATTACAATGCAACTACAACAACTCGACTGGATCCTCCATGCCCGAGCCTTTCAGTGTAAGAGGGAATAAGGTAATAAGGGAGCTGACTAAAACTGGTCACAACTATACTGTAATCAAACCTACATTACAATAGGAATACAACCCTAGATTAAATCCTCCATGCCCAAGTGTTTTAGCACAGTTTTTTACAAAGAGATGAGAGAAGCTGACTTCTATTAATGTGAAAGTCTCAAATTTGATACATAACCAGAGAACAGTTCTGGCATAAAAATATTACAAAATAGGGAGCTCTTCTCCACCAGTTGACGCCTAACAAAATATCAAACTGGTCTATTTATACTTAGACCAGTCCACTACTGCCAGGAGTATGATCTGGCAATGCCATTCAAACCTTTGTGTCTGAGCAATCCTCTGTCAAACTGAGCGTGTTTCCCTCTGTCGGACGCAAACCAGGTTCAACGAGGACCTGTAGAAAACCGATCATCGTTGTACCCTATTGACATTCTGGCCTCCTTGGACATAACTATCGAGCCTTCCATTTATGGGCCGAGCTGAGGTTTCAGCTACCAGCACCTGCCTCATTAACTAGATTTTCATCAAGATTAGAGCACGACGAGACAAACGATCCACATAAGACCACCTGTCGCAATTGGATTGGATGCTGAGGTCAAGGAATTCAACCCTCGCTCATTGGTTGACCACTCCTTGGGATTGGAGTGTGATGGGACAACTATCGGGCAACCATTTGTCGACCCGGGATAGGGCGCTATATGCACATCTGCATATCAGGGCCGCAAAAAGTGGTTTGGACTTTCACCACTTTCGGGACCGATATGCACCTCCTTCCAACACGTCGCCTCCCCGCGAAACCATGGTTTCGATATTGGCCCGCCCTTCGAATTTTAACTTCCACGCATGTTGCAACCCCGATATGATTAGCGACTGTTGATCTAGAGGGGAGTTGAGATCTGGGTGCACTGGCTACCTTTAGTGCCCCCGCTAAACTTTATATGCTTGCTACCTTTGGGGTTCTTCCATCTACGTTTAGAGATAGTGACACATCAAAAATGTGCAAGGATAAACACCATTGTAATTGTCTTTGCCTGCTCTATGCGCTGATGGTTGTCACCTGCGAACTTGAACAACTATATTTGATAACACATTCTTCAGAAGAACTTAGATGGAATGGAGCAGTATATCTCTTTTTTCAGTAGGGCCTTGAGAGATGTTGAAGTCATATATGACATCATGGAGAAACAAGCTTATGCACTAGTCAAAGCTCTAAAATCCTTTAGGGTATATCTTCTTCACTCAAAAATCATTGCTTATGTTCCTTCAAGTTCTGTGAAATAAATTATGATTCAGCCTGATATAGATGGGAAAATAAGCAAGTGGATTGCTAAGATTTTAGAGTTTGAGCTTGAGGTGAAACCCACCAAGTTCGTAAAAGGCCAAGTTTTAGAAAGATTGCTCATTGAATCCAATTGTAAGGCAGTGGGACTAAATTTCATGAGTGCTAGCTTTGTAAATCAACAATCTGATATTCCTAGAAGCAACTTGAAAATCAACTCAAAATTGGTAGAATGCAGTTGCTACAAGGACCTCATCTATTTCTTGCAAAATTTGCAGTCTCCCACTAGACTTGAGAAGACCAAAGTAAGGGCTCTGAAACTTAAAGCACTCAGGTATTGTATTGTTGATCAGCTTCCGTATTGGAAAGATCCTTTAAGGGTTATTTTAAGATATTTAGATCCAGAAGAGGCAAAACAAACTATGACTGAATTTCATGGGAGTTTATGTGGAGGTCATCACTTATGGAGGACTACAACATACAAAATACTTAGAGCTAGGTATTTCCGGCCTAGTTTATTCACTGATGTGTGTGCAAAAATCAGGACTTCTCACAAATTTCAGAAATTCTCAGGCAAACAACAACTCAAATATTTTCCTCTGATACCCATAGTGGTATCTGGCCCTTTTCAGCAATGGGGACTAGACTTTATTGGAGAAATTCATCCATCCTCAAGTGGCCAACACCGTTGGATTTTGACTACTACTGATTACTTTACCAAATGGATAGAAGCCATTCCCACTGAGAATGGAACACACGAGGTAATTATTGGCTTCTTGGAAGATATTCTATCAAGGATTGGTTGCCCAAATAAAATTGTCACTAATAATGCATAGACTTTTAAGGCTAAGCCCCTGGTGAAGTTCTGTGAAAAAATTGATATTCAACTTATCCACTCCACTCCATATTACCCTCAGGGTAATGGCTTAGTAGAATCCTCCAACAAAATCTTAGTGAAGATTATCATAAAATTGTTGGAAGATAATAAGAAGTCATGGGATTCAAAGTTGAAGTTTTCCCTATGGGCAGACAAAGTAACCACCAAAAGGTCAATTGGTACCACACCATTTTAGTTGGTTGATGGAACTGAAGTTGTTTTCCCTGCTCAGTTAGCTTTACCTATGGAAAAGTTTCTTCAATACCAAGAAGGGGAACTAGATGCGATGATCAGGGGGATGCATCAACTTATGGAAGTACATCAAACAGAGAACAACTTTTTGACAAAGCACAAAGTCATCAACAAAAAATCAATGAAGTTTTTGACAAGAAGGTGAAGAAGGAATATTTTCATCTTGGAGACCTCGTACTCAAATGGGATGCTCAAAGGAAAGATAAGGGAAAATATGGTAAATTCGGAGCCCTTTGGGTTGGTCCTTTTAAAATTTCTGAAGTTTTGCAAAATAATACTTTTAAGCTGCAGAATTTGGAAGATGTTGAAATTCCTGGTGGCCCAGTCAATGGGCATTTTCTAAAGAAATACTTTTTCTAAAAGCCATGAGTGGCTTCATTTCATTGTAAATACCAGTCTATTAGTTAGTTTTGTTTTATTTTAATAATGACTCATTTCCCAACAGATAATACACTGGAAATGCATGTTCTTGGAGCCTCACACAGAGGTCTCCATCCCCTGTGGAGCCATATGTTAGCACATAGGATGTGTAGGGGTCAAAATATTTTAAAGTTTCTAGGTTTGAGTCATAGGGTCTTTTATTTTTTTAGGTTTTGAGTTATATCTCATGTCATAAATCATGTTTGATTCTTCCATGAGCATAGTTTTGATATTCGTCTTTGTAAGAGCCTTGGTGTCATGATATTGTTCATCATCATGAAATAAGTAAGGGTCAACATGGGTCACACCTTTGGTCTTAAAATCTTCATCATTGTATGTCTTGTCTCAAAGGTATGTACAAAAGGTTCCATTATATCATTCTCAACCGTTTGAGGGTCAAGTCAAGTGTCCAATCTACTCGCTGCAAACTCACTTGAAAGTTTGCAGTGTATCAAGAAGTACCTTATGCACTTATTTCTCATCACTGTACTTTGAAAACGTGTCAAGGGATATCTCATCGTTTTCAGCACATTCAATGCATTATGTTCTTCAGGATTGTTTCAAGGAACAAGTCTAACAATTTGAATAAGTGTGATGCCAGAGTTTTAAAATTGGCGTTGCGAATTGGATGTAGCAAATGAAAATGATTATATGCTTACACCTAAGTCCCATACAAGTTCATGAGACACCAGGTACTTCTTTGGTGATTGCATGTTGTTTGAGGGTTGATTGAATTACAACTGTTGTATATTTTCCTGCACTGCAAACTATTAAATGTTTTATGCGCTGAAAACTCTCTGCACCATTAAAACACAGCTTTGGTATCCTAAACCCTGGCCATTTTCAAGATTGTTATACCAAAGCCACCTATTACAGTTTCATCTTGCAAATAACAACATTATCCACTTCCAACTCTGCACTACAAACTATCCATTACAACTTTTCATTGTAGATTGTGCGTTGCAGACTGGCATTGTGAATCCTCTGTTTCTTGATAGATCAAACCCTTTCCAGTTGAGATTCATCTAGGACCGAGGATTTAACATGTCAACTCATATTTTTATCCTCAGATGTGGAAAATCTCGCAAGCTTTTCATAAAATCCTAGTTCAATTCGTGTTGCAAATTGGCACTGCAAACTTAACCACTGGCGCTGCAAACCCTCTATTTTCATAGAGTTGCTTCAATTTCTGCTTGTCTGCAATTTTATCTAGTTGAATTTTTGTTTCTCTTTTATCACTTCCTACATGCAACGTGTTCATCCTCACATTATTGTTGTGCATAAATTGTTCAGCCAAGTAAACCCTAAGTGTGTCAGCTCTGTAAACAAACCCTAAATTTCTTGTTCTTATTACATATCTCATAACACACTGTCAAAAGATGGTACATGAGGTTTTTCAAAACAATCATTATGGATAGTCAACAAGGCAAGAAGATCCACAAAGGGGGAGAGATTGTGAGAGTTGAACCACATGACATGCAACTCATCCATTCTGAACTATTTTTCAAGGAAGCTTTCTAGAGGGTGGGTTGCTTGGATTTTTGTGAGAAAATGAAAAGAGGACATCCTGGAGTAGCTAAGTAGTTTGCACTCAAATTTAGTGGGACAAAGACTAAGGTGGGGGTGTTGGAGTTTTAAGTCTCTGAGAAATCTATTTTTGTAGCCACAAAGATACTTGGTTGTGGTGAGAAGTGGTTTAAAGCCATGTCTTTGAACTCTTCTTTCTCCAAGTAATTCCTAAAACCTGAATATCAAGGAGACAACTTATCCAAAGGAGTGCCAAGAAGTCACATGCTAGAGTATTCTGACAAGACGCTCAGGGTCATTCAAAGATATTTCACATGTGAAGGAAGGTTCAATATGGTATATCAATACCATATCATATTACTACTACACTTTACTAAGAAAGAGTCCATGAACCTTTCCTTTTATATTTTTAGAAGTATTGGAAATATGTCATATAGGGTCCAGTCTAAGTCCAAGCAAGTGGATATTATTGTTTTGCACTCTGGTTTAATCAAGATGCTAGAACTGGAAGAGTTGAAGAAGACTAACACTGACTAGGAGACTTTCCTAGTTGCATTAGGTTTTCAGCTAGATATTTCTCACACCACAGTCCAAAAGACAAACACCTAACTATGTTGAGAAGATTGTGCAATTAGATTCAAGCAAGAAGAGGAAGATGACCAGGAATGATAAATCCTTTCAAGTTACTGAAAGTTGTTGAAGGTGGTCCCTCACAACTTCCTGACAGAGAAATTTCTCCTGTGGAAGAACCTACACCTATGGAGATATCATCAAGCAAAGAAAGGAGTTTGAAGGGAAAAAAACTTATCTTTTTTCTATATGTTGTAGAAACAGTCAAACCTAGAAAATCTTTTACCATTTCAACAACTAAACAACATGTTCCTATGGAAGATAGTGCAGCAAAAGCCTCATCTCAACAAAAGGACAAAGCTCAGCTTTCGAGGCAGACCAGAAAAATGATTGATATTATCACTCCTCATGAAAGTAATCCTACTTTCAAAGGTCTCGGGAGGCAACTTAAGGATGCAAGAACTTAAAATGATAAATTAAGAAGGAAAAAATGGAGGCCTGAATTAAGTTGAAGGATATGTTAGAGCTATATGAGGAGACTATTGATAAAGAAAGGTACTTGTCTAATAGGTCTCCACCCCTTCATAGGAAACTTAAGAATGTGTATAAACATAGGAGAGTTTGCCAAGCCGAGATCAAGAAATTGAAAGCAGAGTTGCAGCCCTTCAAAGAACAAGTAGAAAAAAAGAATCTAGATATGTTGGTTAAGGTGGCTACTAGAAGGAGTACTAGGAAAATATGAATACATGATATTACTTCACATCAACATCATTTTTGTCATGATTAACCTTTTTTGCATACAATTATAACCTAAGTGATGATTTTGGGTCTTGAGCTAAAGTTAGCATGTTCATATGAATCAGATATGATTTCTCCAAGGTTACTTCATGTTGCAAGGATTTTGTAGCACCTTCTGGAAGGTTTTTCACACTTCTTGTGCAAGTTTTAAAGGTTGGAATCATTTTTGGAGGTAAACAACCACCTACAGGAAAGTTCACAGCGCATGGACTCATTGGCATTGTGAACTGGATGTTTTAGGACAACTTGCAACGCAAGTTCTATGAACTTGGAGTAATAAATATTTTGAAGATGAAAGGGATTGTCAGGTGTCAGATTGAACTCGGGTAAGCATTTAGGAGATTAGTTGCACATCAAAAGGCCACCTGCCTCAAGGAGCTTCCTGCAGTAAAGCCACATCATCAAGATGTTAAGGGTTGTTCTAAATGTTGCCAACATCTTCCTGGAAAATAACATTATGTTTACATTCTTGTTGTACATCTAGTGCCATGCCTTTCTTAGGCATAGAATCCTATGAGGAAGTTAGGTGGCGAATTGTAAACAAGTTTTTGGATGTTTTGTTATTTAACATACATTGTAACTTGATAGAGGGTTTGAATGGTTAAACAGAGAAGCTCTTATATTTAGTTTCAAGTTGTAACAAAGTTTCATGATGTATGTACCAGTCTCAAGAATCTTTAATAGTGAAAGATCAGTTATTTTTCTATTGTCATTTTTGTTCTATCTCACTTTGGTGTTAGTTTCTGGTGAATGATTCATCATGATACTTACTTTCTTATTATAGTAAATGATTTATTGTGGTAATTTATGTAAGTTGATCAAAGTGTTTTCTCTTTTTGATTAAGAAGTTCTTATTCAAAGAGTTTTCTTCCATATGTGTTCCAAAAGCACTTGATGTGCCTTGATACACACATTTCACCTTTCTTGCTAAGTCTTATATCTTCCATTTATATCTTTAAACATTGATTTGATGCTATTCAAATCCTTGCTCGTTGGTGTGTATTTCATGGAGGGTTTTGTGATTGACATCATAAACTGAGTTTCACACCCATTTTCCACACTTTTAAAACATTATTATTCACAATTCTGATGGATATTAGGCTTACATCTACAACAGTCTAGGTGTGACTTCTAGTGCTAACAAGTATGATGCATTATTTCTTGGGTCTAGAAGTGTGGCAGAAACATGATGAGATCTTCTTGTGCCAAGGAAAATATGTTGTAGACATTCTGAAGAAATTCAGAATGATGGATTGTAAAGCCATGCCTAAATCGATGGTGACGAATCTAAAGTTATTGAGTGATACATCTTCAGAGACAGTGGATGCTACCATGTATAAACAGATGATTGGTCTGTTGATGTACTTAACGAACACAAGGCCAAATATATGTTTTGTGGTGAACACATTGAGTCAGTACATGCTTGAGTCGAGACGTGTCTACTTGATTGTAGCAAAACATGTGATGAGATACCTAAAGGGTACAATTGATTATGGACTCAGATATGCTTTAGATTGTGAGATAATCCTGCAAGGATTTACTGATCCAGATTGGGCCGGTAGTGTTGCAGACCAAAATAGTACATATGGATGTTGCTTCAGATTGGGATCCGATGTGATCTCATGGTTTAGCAGTAAGAAGACAAGTATGGCGCTCAGTATGGCTAAGACAGAGTATATAGCAGCGTGTTCAACTAACAACGAAGCAGTGTGGCCTCAGAAGCTGCTTGCAGGATTGTTTGATCTCAAGTTAGAGACGATTTGTATCTGGTGTGACAACCAGAGTTGTGTGGAGTTGATTGAGAACCCAGTGCTTTCCAAGCATATCGAGATTAGGTACCATTATATCAAAAATATGGTGCAGAAGAGAGTAGTGAAGCTCCAATATGTCACTACAAATGAGTAGATAACAGATGTGTTGACCAAGCCTCTGTCAAGGGTGAAGTTTGAGTACTTCAGGGACAAGCTTGGAGTGGTTCAAAAGGACTTCTCCAGGTAGTGGGAAGTGTTCCCCATGCAATGGGAAGTGTTGTGTTCCTCAAGTTGCGGGAAGTGTTGTGGAAGTGTGATGGATTACATATGCGACTCTAGGTAGCAGTGTGGCATAGAGTGGACAGTAGGTGGTTCATGATCGAGCACTGACTATGGCACTAGTCAGGGTGATGTGTACGACTACTCTAGTGAAATAGTCTGGTACATCGAGTCACTGCTACTCTAGTGAAATAGTCCGTTACGCAAAGGGCTACTCTAGTGAAATAGTCTAGTACGTCGAGTTATTGCTACTCTAGTGAAATAGTCTGGTACGTGGACTACTCCAATGAAATAGTCTGGTATGTCGAGTTACTGCTACTCAAGTGAAATAGTCTGGTACGCAGATGGCTATTCCAATGAAATAGTCGGGTACACCTAGTCACTGCTACTCCAGTGAAATAGTCTGGTATGTAGAGTGCTACTCCAGTGAAATAGTCTGGTACGCACGTTACTAACTGTGGCACCAGTCAGGATGACCTCGAACAAGGTCAATAGATGTCGAACCTTTGGGGTTGGTGAGTTACCCAACTTTTCAAGCAGATGGGCCAACTTGTGTGGTAGGAGGTGTTTCCTAGCCTTGGGCTAGATGGGTAGTGTGTGCACACTACATCACTTAATCCTTGTGATTAGATGCCTAGTCATTGTGGACTGGTTGCCTAGTGTGCCAACCAAAGGTTACTAGTTCTTTATGAACTAGATGTCAGATTCTGTGTGAGACGAGTTACTAGTTCTTCATGAACTAGATGTCAGATTTTGTGTGAGTTGGTGAGTTACTAGTTCTTTAAGAACTAGATGCCAGATTCTGTGTGAACTAGCGAGTTACTAGTTCTTTATGAACTGGATGCCAAATTTTGTGTGAGCTGGTTAGTTGCTTAGTTCTATATGAACTAGCTAAAGCCCCGTGATGACATAAAGCCCGAAAGGATGATGAGACCCCAGATTTATGACTATGACATGACCATCAAATAGTTTGTGTGTGTGACTATGATAGAGTCTGTGTGGCTATGATGGTGATACTTGTTACATGATATGTTTGATCATGAGATGGCATGTTTGACCATGCTACTTGTTACATGATCTGTTTGATCATGAGATACCCTGTGTGGCTATGTTGATGCTACATGTAGACTGGTCTGCAAGACCATGTGAGCCTTGCCCATGCCATGCGATATGGATGAATGTGTTTGAGACCACAACATTAAGAACATCTTAGTTAATACTTCCCTAGCTAAGAGGGAGTGTTGATGTTTTGGTAGTTGTGGGAGGTATTAACCTCCATGTGTAACCTTTGACTTAGAATAGAATATTCCAGAAGCAAGTGAACCGCTAAACAGATGTTAGAAAACCCTAGAAGAGAAGTCAGCCTCAAAAGAAATAATATTAAAGTAATAGACACATCCAGAAGGAGAAGTCGACCCCGGTCAACTAGACAGTTTAGTATAAATAGGTAGTTGCTTAGTTCATTTGTACACACTCACTTAGCAAGTGCGGAAGCCTAGAAGACTACAGTTGCAGCTAGAAGTGCGCAAGTTTGGGAGCAACAACTATTGTTGGAAGGGGCGGAAGTCTGGAAGAGTAGTGTAGCAGTCGTGAGTATTTCTCTTGTGCGTTTCTTGATCCTATAAAATCTTTTATATGACAATGGTTAAGTTTATTATGCATGTGTTAAATTACCATTTAGGGAGATGAATGAAAGAATAATTATAGAATAAATATAACAACCATATGAACATATACAGATCTGAAATAAAGCATGAGGATCAACAAACCATAAACACCAATGTGATAACGGAGTTTGGCAATCTCGCCTACGTCTCCGGGCCTTTGTCTCAATGGGTGAGGTTTTTTTATTTATGTTCAAAAGTACATCACAACAATGCAAAAAAGGTTACAAACTGATCTGGTCTTGTTCTACCAAATCTCTAGAACCCAACAAAACTGACGGCACTGAAATCGGATGACCGGATCTCCCAGAAATGGCCCGCAAAGGTGCTCTCTTCAATAGTTTCCCTACATAAAAATGGCTTTGGCTTGACAAATATTCAACATAAACTTGCTCTGAACCTCTTCCATGGCTTCAAAAACCCTTGGTTTATATAGATCTGAAGTTGGTAACCATCTCCCAACTTCCCCCCAAGATCTGGCCTCAAAAAGGGCCCAAGATCTCCTAAAAATGGGCTAAATCCCCAATATCAGGCTAAACATCCATTAAAAATTCATATGGTATAGTCAAAAACCCACTTTCTACACATAAATTGTGTGCAGTCCCTTTAGAGCGAGCTCTTGTTCACATGGTGTGCTCCATGTGGCCTAGTGCTAGACTGTGCGCTGGCCCCCTGGTCTTCAGCCTCAAACTCCGGCTCCTGGTCGCATATAAGGCCATGTGGCCACGGGAATCCAGCTCCACGCGCTACCTGTTAGAATAGCCCCTGGTCGACGGGCTAGCTCGACCTACTGGGGCTAACCCCGAACCCTTCACACCAGATGTTATAAGATCGAGTCACATGGATATGGGCGTCGAAAACCATGGGCTATCTGCCACACATCGCGCGCAAAACATACAACTGAGGTCACATTGGAATGGGCGTATCGATATGTGTCGGGGGCTGGGGCTAAGCCCCAACCCTTCCTCCACCCGAAACTACACACCTTGCCACTGAAATACTAGTGGAAACATATAAGGTTAAGAACTAATGCAAGGGCGGGTTGGCTAGCCCGGCCCTACCAAGTCCTTTGCCCCTATCCGGAGGTTGTAGGTTCAAACCTCCAAGAGTCCCAAAATTTTGGCAATGATATTAACCAACCAATGAGTGCCATGTGGCAGCCCATGTCTGGACCACGGGGCACCTTCTCATTCGCCTAATCCCGATGCCACACGTCAATCGCTAACTAGTCCAACTGTCTGCCTCTGCCACGTGTCTGCT
>SNQJ01S0001261.1:415623-428571 GCA_010110895.2 Picea sitchensis
AATGCAAGGGCGGGTTGGCTAGCCCGGCCCTACCAAGTCCTTTGCCCCTATCCGGAGGTTGTAGGTTCAAACCTCCAAGAGTCCCAAAATTTTGGCAATGATATTAACCAACCAATGAGTGCCATGTGGCAGCCCATGTCTGGGCCACGGGGCACCTTCTCATTCGCCTAATCCCGATGCCACACGTCAATCGCTAACTAGTCCAACTGTCTGCCTCTGCCACGTGTCTGCTCCAACTGTACCCTGCCACGTGGGCCACGTGTCATAGGGTCGTGCCACGTGTCACCCTTACAGTGGTGACATGTGTCACCCCTTGATTGGTCCACCTGTCTGACACGTCATCAGTTTGTACGCCCAGTCACCCTGCCACGTGTCAATCCGTATGTTGCTACATCAACCACCTATCCACATCACTATACAGTCAACTGCCACGTGTCACCTCCAGACGCTTCCACGTCAGCTTGATGATGTCATCATGACGTCGACATTGACTTTTTCTCTGTTTGGCAAAGCAAACATATCGCGATATCTGGAGCATACTTTTTTAGGGCCATCAAGCTCCTGGACCCAATTCCGGATCACTTCTCTTGGAGAAAAGGTGTGTTCTTCTTGTATGGTTATTGTGTTGTTGCTACAACAATTGTGGCTAGGGTTTATCTGTTGGTTCTAGAGTAGGCTTGCCAAAATTATTCTAAGGTTAGTGTGCTCGGGGGTGGAATATGTGAATGCCTATGGTTGGGTAACAATGATGTGACATTGTCTATGGTTAAACGAGCATACCAAAATTTTAGCAGTTTTTTAGCAATTTTTCAAACATATAAAATTTAAAAAAAAACCAATTAATTCTTTACTATTTTTCTTACATTGGATAAGCCAAAACTAATCTAAATATAATGAAAGAATCATCATCAACATCATAATAAAACTTTGTTAACCTCAAGCCATTAATTAAACCTCAATGTCAATTGCTATGCATTGGATATCTTTTCAATTCATAATACAAAATACATCCAGATAACTAGTGTGAATTAAATAACTTATTACAAGAGCAGAAAGTTGGCCAAATGAGAAATCCTTAGCATAGAACCTTTTCAAGGCGGGGACTAAAAGACAGCCAATCAAAATTTATTGTTCCTCATAAATTTATCTCACAAGTGTGCAAATGCAGAAAGAGATTAACAGCCACGTAAGTCTCCATTTAAAGCTTTAAAGCAGAATCCATTAGGGTCTCTTCACGTTCCCCACATTTACCATGGGTTCAACTCAATGTTCATTAGAAACCTATGAGTAAGGCAGACTGTAAAATAATGTAATTCATCTTTTACAATAGGGATGAACTTCCGATCCCAAAAATAATTTGTTAATATGGGCAGGTTTCAAGCACAAGTAGAAGCATTGAATAATATAACATGCCATATCATAAATTTATTGTTCCTCAGAAATTTATCTCACAAGTGTGCAAATGCAGAAGGAGATTAACAGTCACTTAAGTATCCATTTAAAGCTTTAAAGCAGAATCCATTAGGGTCTCTTCATGTTCCCCACATTTACCATGGGTTCAACTCTATGTTCATAAGAAACCTATGAGCAAGGCAGACTGTAAAATAATGTAATTCACCTTTTACAATAGGGATGAACTTCCGATTCCAAAAATAATTTGTTAATATGGGCAGGTTTCAAGCACAAGTAGAAGCATTGAATAATATAACATGCCATATCATAACCATTTCAATGTAAGGCAGTATCCAACTCTACCCTGAGCAATGGTCACCTTAAAAAGCATTCCCAATGATCTCATTAACCCCTGTTGCTTTTGTTTTGTTTTTCAAACATCAGAACTATAAGTTGGGTCACATTGCAGGAGACAGGGATTGCCCATAAAAGCATTAATAACAAAAGCATCAGTCCCTAATTTCTTTAAGCAATTCAATCACCAATTACATGAACAGGAGAGGCTAGCTGCACTTTTACATGAGCAGAGCCACCCAAGAATTGGGAAGTTTAGCTTCCATTTAAGATCTCAATCAGGTAGCTCTGTAATTGGATTCCCTGTACCCTAAATTCTGTTTCAGTTAGAAGAGGACTTCAACAAAAATTCACCATACAGTCTGCTGTAAATTTCTCATAAGAAAGCTAAAGAATTAATCCTCAAGTTACGAAATTTGACAAATCACGTGATATAAATAATTTCAACCCGGCAAAAAATGTATGAGAGAGCATTGCTTATTGTCTAGCAATTTAGCAAACTGAACCACTCTTGCAACCCCCCAAAAAATCAGTCATTATGATAATCAACTAGCTGTTACAATTACAAAGCCTTCAACATATATGTCACAACTGACCAATCTACCTACTTTATACACACTCAACTGCACCACATCTACTTTTAGCAGCAACCTAGGGGTAATACCACCTTGTTATCTACGTAAAATCACACTGATTTACATGCAAATAAATCCATTTCATCTTCACTTGTATAGCAGAAACAACAATAGAACCTCTAACAACAATAATTACATTTAAAGTTCTTCTTCTTCTTCTTCATAGTCAGCCTCCTCATCTGCAGTGGCATCTTGATATTGCTGGTATTCTGAAACCAAATCATTCATGTTGCTTTCAGCCTCTGTGAACTCCATCTCATCCATACCTTCACCAGTATACCAGTGCAAGAAAGCCTTTCTCCTGAACATAGCCGTGAATTGCTCACTCACGCGTCTAAACATTTCCTGAATTGATGTGGAATTGCCAATGAACGTGGATGACATCTTCAGCCCCTTCGGAGGAATATCACAGACACTTGACTTGACATTGTTTGGTATCCACTCAACAAAATAGGAGGAATTCTTATTCTGCACGTTCAGCATCTGCTCATCTACCTCCTTGGTGCTCATCCTTCCTCTGAACATGGCAGAGGCTGTTAGATAACGGCCGTGACGAGGATCAGCTGCACACATCATATTCTTGGAGTCCCACATCTGTTGGGTGAGCTCAGGCACAGTTAGTGCACGATAAACTTGGGATCCCCTTGATGTCAGTGGCGCAAAACCAACCATAAAAAAATGGAGACGAGGGAAGGGGATGAGATTCACTGCCAGCTTGCGGAGATCAGAGTTCAGCTGTCCTGGAAAGCGTAAACAACAGGTTACCCCGCTCATGGTCGCTGAAATCAAATGATTAAGGTCTCCAACTGTACATGAAATGCACAAAGGTTATAAATAACACAAAAAACCCAAACAGCATAAATTGAAAGTTTTGAGCAATAACTTGAGAATCAAACGATAAATTCACACAATAATTAGAAGGAAACATAAACTGAAAATCATGGGTAACTTCCCAGACACCGCTATGTTAAAGTTAAATTTAGTTAATACATAACACTAGCCACCCGTCATACCACTATGGAATTTCTCATGTCATAATGGAGAAAAAACTTGGCTCGAGTCTTACATGTAGGAGTTGTAAGCTTTAATGTTCTGAAGCAAATATCATACAGAGCTTCATTGTCAAGAACCATGGATTCATCTGCATTCTCAACCAACTGATGCACAGAAAGTGTTGCATTGTAAGGCTCAACAACAGTGTCAGACACCTTAGGCGACGGGAACACAGAGAATGTCAACATCATTCTGTCAGGATATTCCTCCCTTATCTTTGAGATCAATAACGTTCCCATCCCTGATCCTGTTCCTCCTCCAAGAGAGTGGCATACTTGAAATCCTGCATGTGATTTGAAAGTGTCCATTAGTATTAAATCTCGAGATTAGAGCATAGTTTATAGCGAAGAGAGATGATCATAAGTCCACTGCTAACGAGATTTTGCAAGATTTTGCAGTTGCAAATGTGTCTGCAATGCTTATAAATGCTGAAAAAATTATGTAAGTATTCATCATATATGCAGAGATTAGGGAAAACAAAAACACTTGTATTATCACCATATATAAAAGCTTTCTATGAGACCAAAATTTGTATTATCGTTAATTCTTCATTCACAATCTTCACATTGTTTCCTAGTATTTTATATTAGCTTAAAAAAACATGTGAAGAAAAATACACCTTGCAAGGCATGCATCATAATGCTCTTATCTATATAAATCCATAATATATCACTCTAATGTTTGTTATAATTTCCCAGATGCACATACACAAATAACCCATCTTAAGTAATTCACGTGATACTTGTACTCTTCATTTCCCTCCCATTCTATATAGTAAAAATTCACAAATATACTAGTAATTTCCTTTCTGAAATAATCAACATGATACTGGAGCTCTACTTATCCACACAATCTTCTAAACGAAATAATTAACATGATAATTTTTAGCTCTTCAGGTCTTTCATAATATAGTAGTTACCCTGTGAAATACTTGACATGATGCTTCAGCTCCTTAAACCTATTAAAATAGAGCAATATAATTGCACTCGGAGTAGTTAGATGCATCTATATTTATAAAACTTAATTAATTAAGTTGAAAAAAATTGATGTTATTAGAAATGATCAAATTTTTTTATAAAAAATAATAAAAATATATAATTATTTAGAGCAACATTTTATAGTGTAGTATAAAAGAGATTGCAAAATTCTTCCCAACTATAATAATAATAAATTAACTATAATAATAATAAATTATTACATAAATGTGTATATATATATATGTAGAGAGAGTCCAAGAGGTTAGTTCAACAAGTGTGATCCATGTTGTTGGGCAGTTAACTAGTTCCTTCCACCAGGTGTTGAGCATTTGGCTAGTTCGTTCCAGTAGGTGTTGAGCATTTGGCTAGTTCCTTCTAGCAAGTGCCCAATGTCTAGGCATACTATTCTACCTTGATGGGTTCACTAGGGATGCCTTTAATGAATGTATATCAACATAGATCCATCTTAACCTTGGATCTATCAAGCACTTTGAGGTGCAAACCTTTCTTCAAGTTTTTAGGGATGTCATCCATGAATGTAAATCAAAACATCTAGAGGGATCAAATCCCCCTAGATGCAAACATTTCCTCACTATGGTTGACTAGGGATACCATCCATAAATGTAAACCAGCATAAATCTATCTTAATCCAGGATCTATCGAGCACCTTGAGATGCAAACAGTTTTGCAAGTTTGTAGAGATGTCATCCATGAATGTAAACTAGCATAGATCCATCCTAATCCTAGATCTCTCAAGCATCTTGAATCAAATCCCTACTATAGGTGCAAACCTTTACTCAATCTAAATGTCATCCATGAATGTAAACCAGCACTGATCCATCTTAACCCCAGATCTATCAAGCACCTTGAGGTGCAAACCTTTCTCAAGTTTTTATGGATGCTATCCATGATTCTACACTAGCGTGGATCCATCTTAACCTTAAATCTATCAAGTACCTGGAAGGATCCGATTTCTCTCTGCCTTGATAAATCTGAATTAAGATGAATCAATATTGATAATAAAATAAACCAGAATAAAATTATTTTACCCTAAATTTCTTTTTCTTTTTAACCCTTCTAAATACTTAATAAATTTCACTTGCAAATAAATTTATACTAAATAGTAATACTCAATCATATCAAAATAATTAGTAATTGATATTATTTTGAAACCCCTCTAAATACTTAATAAATCTCACTTACAAATAAATTTATACTAAATAGTAATACTCAATCATATCAAAGTAATTAGTAATTGATATTATTTTGAAACCTTATAGACTAAGACACCATTAAAAAAAACCATTTAATTTTAAGTGGTGTGGATCAAAATTCTTTGAGCATGTTGTTGTGGGATGTTTGGCCCAACTGAAGTAGCTTGTAGGCACTCAGAGATACAGTGAGAATTGAACCTGGACCAAACATCCTTCAAGCATTTAATACGAGACTACAGCCCATCCGACAACACATAATTGGCCATTCCTTTCTAATAATAACATAATTCAGTTTGTATCATTATTAAAGTTTGATATTTTAAATTGATTAAATAAAATGCTTACCATAGGTTTTAAAGGAATTTAACATATTTGTTAAAACTTAAAAGTTTTAAAGGAATTTAACATATTTATTAAAACTTAATATATATATTTTTAAGATGATTTAAATTATATTTAAAAATATGAATTTTTAATATTTTTTAATAAAAATTAATTTTATATTATCTTTCATTCATTTTAATTTTCGATTTATCAAATAATAAAAAAAAAAATCTTTTTATATATAATTTTTTTTATCATTTAAAATAAATTTAAAAAAAAAAAGATAACAATAATTTTATATAAATATTATATCTATAATATTTTTTTTTTATATGAATTGTGAATCTTAATTTTTCTCTTTATATTTTTATATAATAATTTTCTATTAAATATATGTATCACTAATTTCTTTTTTMCTCTACATAAAAATGTTTTTTATATTTATATATTATTATTTATTATTAATATTATATTACATCTATCATTTTTATATTTATATATTATTATTTATTATTGATATTATATTACATCGATCACATCTTTATTATGTTAGATTGTAAATACATTTCACTAATCTCAATGCAATCAAATCTAATCTTATTCATTAAAAACAAAACATTTAATACAATTTACTCATCAATTAAAAACATCAAATTGAAAACATTCTGTACAGTTTACAGCACACAGATATTGTTTCGATAAATTATACAAAGAGAACCAAACAAACATTAAAAAGACCTTATGGACCTTGAAAAGCAGTTAATATCCCAACAACTACTTTAGAAATCTTATAATGACAACTATTACTTTAGATATGTATCAATGATTGTTAAGTGTTATAGATTCATCATCACCCTATAATAATTAAAAAAAAATTAAATATTCCATATTTTTTTTGTTTGACTTTAACATCACGGAGTAGCTTAACAACACACTCTGTCACCGACTGTCCTACACGGAGACAAAATTTAAATATTCCATATTAAAAACAAAACATTTACTTATTAATTATAAAAAATTCCAACCTTATTTATTATTCATCATAATAATTTATTTATAATTATTATTTGAATATTATAAATAATACATCAAAGTATTATTCATTTCCTCTAGTCAAAACAATTTCCACAATATAAAATTAGGAAGACAACCCTATCCTAAACCAAACCAGACCTGAACAGAACAAAGCCAAGACAAATGAAATCATAATAGGAAATTGTAATATTTATAAGACCACCATACCCTAAACCAGACCTGTATAAAGTAAAGCCAAAACAATGAAATGATATACTTAAATATAGAAATCAAAAGGAACCAACCTTGAAGGCAGTCACAGTTTTCGGCCTCTTTCCTAACCACATCCAATACTCCATCAATGAGCTCAGCGCCCTCAGTGTAATGGCCCTTGGCCCAGTTATTCCCAGCCCCACTCTGGCCGAACACAAAGTTATCAGGCCTGAATATCTGGCCATAGGCACCCGATCGGACACTATCGATGGTGCCAGGCTCCAGATCCATCAGCACAGCCCTAGGCACATACCTCCCCCCGCTTGCCTCATTGTAATACACGTTGATTCTCTCCAGCTGTACATCGGAATCCCCACGGTAAGATCCCGTGGGATCGATCCCGTGCTCGTCGCAGATCACTTCCCAGAACTTGGAACCGATCTGGTTCCCGCATTGCCCACCCTGGATGTGCAATATCTCCCTCATTTCTCTGCCCTTTTCACCCGCCCGAAATTCAATTCAAAGAGCTAATCTTACAGAGACCTTACCGAACGGAATTTGAAAGGCCGGGAACAGGATTTGAAGGCCGAGTGTGGGGAATTGAGGGTGAAATATAAGGGGGAGTAACATGGAAGCTCTCACATTGCAGGAAATGGTGTGCCAGACTGCTGCTGCCACTGGCATGTGCTGCTACTGCTTTACAATGATGGAGCTGAATTGCCTTAACAAAAAAAACAATAGAAGGCAGCCTTCTAATTATTATATTAAGTGGACTCGGGCCAGCTCACTTTATTATTTAACTTAACAAAATCATTATTGTTTAGATTGATTTGATATCTCTCAGATTTAAAGTAATTCCCTGTAATTGGTTATTAGTGGATAATAAATCTTGTCTGTTAACCATCATAAGTGTGTTTTGTGAAAATGTGTTATTGATGAGTTTATTTGTGGAAGTTTATTAATATTATCTTTTTGGTACGACCATCAACATTTATTCTTTTTGCATTATTGGTGTACTATATTTGTATGGCTATTATATATATATATTATTTTTACACGATATAATTGTGTTACTGGACATGTTTTGAATTATTTATATGTTTTAATGACAGAAGTGAGATGTATATAAAGAATTTATTAAAAATATTAAATTTTATTTTCAAAACATGTGTAATTAATTTATTATAATTAATGTAATTTTCAAACTTTATTTCCAAGTTATTAGAGTGTTTCATTCAATTTAATTTTCAAAATATTTATAATTTATTAATCTATAATAATTAAAGATAATTAATTATGAAATCATAAAAACTATTGGATAAATAAAAAATAATAATTTAGTTTGATAAGTTAGATAAATCAAAATTGATTTGAGTGAATAAATGTATCATGTATATATCTTTAGGAAACTCTAGGCTGTGTTGTTTGGCTGCCAGTTCGCTTCGCATTCATAGGTGAGTGAGTTATATTCAGGCTGCGGGTTGGGAGATGGAACAATGTAAGAAGGAGGAGTATGATCTCACCCCCCCCCCGCAAAAAAATTGTTAGGATGATGGTTTATGTGGAAATGTATAGGCACATGTATAGAGAGGTGATTGATGGGTTTGACATTAGTCAAGGCTTTCTAAGGTAGCGAAGTACAAAAGAGGGTGATAAATTTGAAGTGCAGGGGATACACAACTTCCGATATGATTATGGTCTTAGTCAAGATGAGATTTCTTCCATATGAGAACCCAATTGAAACATTAGTCGAGCCTAGTTTGCTTATGTTGGAGTGGAAAAACTGGTGTTGGGGGAGGAGATGGTTGGTTACGGGCCTTTTCTCGTCACGAGCTCCAGGTATTTTGCTACTCAATCTTTGGTTTTTGAGGTGTTTGCGCTAGGGTATTTTAGTGGGGTGGAGTGGGAGAGTTGACCTTCTTCTAGACTTTGTTTCATTTCTATCGGTGAGATTGGAGTGGTACTCCGGGGATTTACTCTCCTACACTTGGCTTTCTCACCCCAAATACCTTTGTCCTATGTTTTGTGATGGTGTCTCTGGTATCATATTGTTATCTTGGGAGATTTTTTCCTGCACACAGTATTTCTCATAGCGCGGATAAGAATGGAGACAAGCGTAAAGGGAAGACATGTGATGTGTCTGGGCGAGCCTCGACTTTGAGGGACCAGATTCTCTCCTCCAAAGTAGTCAAAGAGGCCTAGGAAGACTAGGGTCAAGATGGATTTATGATGGTTTAGTTTATAATTATATTCTTTTTATTTTTCTTATGATATCATTTTTAGGGAACTAAAAAACTATTCAATATTGTTTATTAGTGTTACAACATCTCATCTCATGAGTGGTAAATGCACCTTGCTACTTTAGGTGCAATAATATTGTAAACAACACATTGATAACCATAACTCAAAGATGACTCACAATGTATGATAATGAACTTCCAAGCAACACTAGTGTTAAAATGAGCAAGGATGTTATCACATAATAAGAGGACTTGTACCAATAAGCAAATTTCTAAATTGAAAAAACAAATAAAACATTTATGTGAAAGATAAAATAATTGATATCTTACTTATATTACCAAAAAAAGACTAAATTAATCTTAATAGGAATTCTTTTAGCAAAATGTTTACCTCTTTTATTAATGTTATTTTTATTAATTTCTCTCCATATATAAGAGATCCAAAATTAATAGATAGATTTATGATTAACTTCATTTTCCATATTTAACATATTGTAAGAGATGTAAGTATGAATTTCATATATCTCCTTATATTAAAGTAAATTTCCATACAACCTCAATGTAAAGGTAGAGTGAGTAACTCTAATCAATCAAATGTTTATTTTTTTAAATTGAAATGGTTATAATTTGTATTAAAAAGTTGGTGTGGCTACACTATACAACATAAAAATACAAATAAAGGAGGATTTTCTAGAAGTCGATCTTTAAAAAATTGTTTAAAATTAAAAAACGATTCCTATAGACTAAATTGTTCTATCTTTATCAAACATGTAACGTAAAGACCTACTAGTTTAAATCATAAGAAATCAACCTAATATCAAAACTATCTTGCAAGACATAGCTAAAGCTAGAATCGGAAAAAGACATGCCAACTATGAGCTTCTTGCTTGACATCTGTTGGTAACTTGAGTTTTTGATCCACAAGTTTTATTTCCAAACCCCCGAGATTTTTCTGGATTGTTTTGTTATCTTTTGCAAAATCTAAGGCAAACCCAATTGACATCCTTGGATGTGATACCACATATTGAGAACTCCTAGTAAAGCTTGAGACTAGTTGGTAAAGCATGCCACATTTATCTTCAAGCTTCTCAATTTGCCTTTTATGTTGGGTCTCAATCTCCAGTAACTCAACATGTCTAGAATTTTGAGCTTCATCTTGGCTAGACACTTTGTTTGTCAAATGGGAAATCCCTACTTGATTATATGCTAAAAGCCACTCGTGCCTCCTCAGAGCTCGACATAGGTCCAAAGCCTCACATGAAAAACAATGACCTAGGTGGTTATGCTCCACCATATTCCAGTTCTTCCAAGCTTTGCTAAGAAATAAGCTTGAAGCAACACCAATCCAAACCTACAATGAGCCTCTAATTACCTAGACCCCAATCAATAGCACATAACAAATCTCCAACAACCTAGAGAAGAGGCCAAGTCCAATATGAACCTATGTTCATACCCATAGTGAGGTATGAGCCATAAAATCCTCAATCATTCCTAAGCCCAATGAAATATACCAAACTAAATCCAAATTGAAAACAAGCTTATACCAAATTCTAAAATATTCCCATCTTTGTTCTCTAGATTAATTCCATGTCAGATATGGACATGTTCCTCCATCGTTAATGAAGTGTGTGAAGGTTCTTGTGGACTCAGGGGTGTTAATACCCATCTCTTCAATTTAAATGCACTCTGGCACATGTGTTTCCTCGAATCCTTCATTTGTAAACTTGAACTATGGTTATCAATAATTAATCTATGGGATAAGGTCATAATCCCCACTTTTATCCTTAAGATTCCCACACCCAAATGAATCAGTTTCATTAGCCAGTGGATCTACTTGGCGATTTTGATCCCTCAACACATGGAAGAAGTCTACCAGCTCAAAGCTCCTTATTTCCTTTTGTATCATGAGAATAAACCTTGCCAATTTACGGTCCTTCGAGATGGGAGAGTGACACATGTGTCTAACAATGATTAATGAGTCTCCTATATCCAAGAGGCTTCTAATCCTCCTTGAGTCGAAAGTCGAAAGTCCTTGAAAGATAGCCAACACCTCAACTTGATTGTTAGGTGCTTTGCTTAATCCCCACTCGAAGCTTATTTCATGTTTTTCTTCGAGATCAAAGACAATACATAACCCTACCACCCTTATCTAATCGATCGTCAAAAATAAAAAATAATAAAGATAAATAATATTGAAATTTACAAAACCTTCAACCTCTAACTTATTTTCACTAATGATTAATAATTATTGATTACACATGATACCTTACAACACTTCAAGTATGTTAGGAAAACTAATGTAATACACACAGAGGTGAAGTAAAACTAATGTATATTAAAACATAGAAAGTACTCTAATTCACTCCTATAAAAAAATAAATTCTAAGCAATTAAATTGCAATAATCAAATATTTTTGTGTAAATTTCTTTGCCAATTTAAATATTAAACACTTAATCTTTCACAATTAAAATCAAAATTAATTTAAAATTTTGTTTTTTTGTTTTTTAATTTAAATTTTATCTATAAAATATTTCAAAACTTGCTTCGTTGTCTCAAAATATCCTTTTAATTTAATGAGCTTTGATGATATTTTTGAAAACATGGCCTCATATGTTATCTTAGATCCTAAGGAATATGATGTGATTATTGAAAGCGTCTTTCCATAAAAGTGTACTTTTTGCGAGTGTAATCAGGTTCAATATTAAGTACTATTACTCAGATAGTAGTGAGTAATTACTATATAAATTTGAGTTAATTTTTTCTTGAAAAAAAAGTACTATTACTCAAATGGAAGGTTGGATTTCGTGGTCAACTAACGAGTTTCCAATCATATTTTATACTGAACGTGTGCTGAACTCATGTCTATCTATAATAATTTATTATGTATTTATAGTGAGGTAAGCAATAAGCAGTGAACTCATGTCTATCTATAATAATTTATTATGTATTTATAGTGAGGTAAGCAATAAGCAGTGAGAGACAAAATATTTAATGCTGGGGTATATATATGGTTGGATATAAAGTTTTAAAGATTATGTATTTATAATATCATGTAGTTATAAAGATTATGTATTTATATTGTTCATGATTTTTAGAATATCATGAACAAAAATTTAAATTATTTTTTAAAATTTAAGTAAATAGAATACTAAGTTTATAAATTTGTTTTCCATATCTCATCTTATGTGTTTAATCATTAGAGTATGAAGTTTATAGATTTGTTTTCCATATTTCATGTTATGTGTTTAATCATTAATTATATATAAATATATAAACTATTATTAAATGTTGTAGTTTTAAATATATATGATTCCACATTTTAATGGTAAAAGACAAGTTTTATGTATTACATATTTAACTTAAATTTAGGTTTTATTATTTTAAAAACATATGTAACAATGTTTTTTTGAGAAACCTTATTTTATTAATTTAGAGTTGTGGGTATAATTTACGAGATTTTTTTTTTTTTTTTCAATATATATTTTTATTATTATTATTACTAGTCCATGCCGTAGGCATATAGGGAGTATA
>SNQJ01S0001261.1:447956-459052 GCA_010110895.2 Picea sitchensis
CCATACAACACTTGTTATTATTTGGAGTAAGTTATTTTTGAATATAATAATAGTTTCATTTTTTATATAATCACATTACAAGTTAGTATTTGAGTTACAAGTTGTTTTATATTTAAATGCATTCAATTTCAACATTTTTAATAATAATAATTATAAAAAAATATAATGAAAATATTGGTACTCAAAATTATAAAAAAAAAGTTGCGATTGAAAGAGAAATGGATATCATATACTCTAAAAATGTGTTAATGAAGTAAGTGTGAGTTTGGACGACTAAGATTAAGATTGAAACCCACCCTAGAATGTTGGTACATCACATATTTTTTCTAGACTTTCTTGGAGAAGATCTAATGGGCTAAATAAATGCAAATCATATGGTTTTATATAACCTTTAAATGAAAATCTCTTAAAATGATTATAAAGACATTGATGTTGAAGTACATACACAGTTAAGTAAAATCAAGCTATTTTTTATAATGTAATGAATTTATAATTAAGAAAATAATTTCAAAATTATCTTTATCACTTAGTAGGAAATTTTAGTAAGTTGAATAACCCAAAGAACCAATTAAATCTGGGATGAATTAGTATAGTTGTTGCGTTTGTTTCAAAACAAAGTGTAAGTGTTTGTTAAGAAGTATACTTATTGTTTGAAGTATTAAATTCAAGGTAAATGTATTTCCTATCTTTATGTAATGATGTCTATGTATCAAATGTAAAGTTAGAAATTATAAATCAAAATATAGGTAAGATTATTTAAACTTAATTATTTGGATACATTTAATATTTTAATTAGGAAAGTGGAATTTTAATTTAAAAGCTTTTAGAAGAAATATTTTATCTTGAAATATAAGGGATTTTGCATAATTTAAACACTATAGTAGATTATTAGTTTACAAAATCTTTTCTCAAACTCAAATTTGTGTTAATGATGTTCTCAATCCTTATTTAAAGGTGATCTATAAATTGTTTAGATATTTCACTCAAAATTTTATTTGCATATTTTTAACCATCTACTTTTTATATGAAGAATGATATTGAATATGCAATGAAATTATACTCTACTACGCAAAAATAACTTATGTTTCATACATTTAAAATAGTGAAATCATTCACAAAACATTAACAAATAAACACCATAGAATATCACATGCACAATATTTTACCTTAGAGAAATTGTATGGGAACTCCAACAAAACACAAGATTACACCTTTCTTATTTTATCCAGATTACATTGCAAAAATTACAAAAATATTTACTCACTATGAAGTTCAATAGGGATTGTGACTGATTATAGACTTCTATAGGTCATCCTTCTTTCTCTACTCCGCTACGCCTTTTACTTCTTCGATGGCGATCAATTATGGAACATAAACACTACTAGAGAACTAAACTCCACTTGAATACCAATGCCCAAACCTCTTCCTCTCTCTCTCTTTTTTTAATCACTAAAAAAACTAAATTCAATTTTATAATTCTTAATGTCTCCTCAACTTACCTTGAAATCTTTAAGATTAATCATGTTGATTCAATCAACTTGTTGACGACATAACTTTTCTCTCAAAAAATTGTAATCAAATTCAAACCCATTAATAAAAAACTCTTCAAACCCATTAATAAAAAACTCTTGATGAACTCTACAATAGTGAAAGATCCAATAATTACTACATACCTAAAAGAATTGTTGTTTAAAGCCCCAAATGCTTTAAAATTTCTAAACCCAACTAAAAAAAGCCTCATAAATGGTCCCATGAGTTTATTATTCTACTCTTCTAGCTCCAAAAGGATATGAAAACTTAAATAATATTATAATGATAAATTTGAAATATAAATGAATAATGTTATGTCATTATGCATAATTTTTCACCATTATAAATTGAAAACCTTAACATATTGAGAATAGTGTACATAGACAATGAAACAATCATCCTGGCAACCTTTTCTTACCACTAATAAACATGACACATCCCATAATATTTCTAATTATAATAATTGTTCACCTTCATCTATTTTCAACAAAATTTCTCTAATTATAATAATTGTTCACCTTCATCTATTTTCAACAAAATTTCTCTCCTTTAAACAACATAGGGTCCTAATAATGGTTGATCTAGAAACTATACTCAAATCATACTTGAAAAAATTACCTTTGCCGATACCATTAAAACATTTTAAATGTAATCAACTTTGATAATACTATTAACATGTAGTCTCACTGAGTAATGATAGTATCTTAGATAGTAAGGAATATGATGTGATTATTAAAAGATCCTTCTCATAAAGGTGTACCTTTGAGAGTGCAATGATGTTCAATATTAAACACTATTATTTAGTTATTTAGTTATTATTATTTTCCATGTTTTCATTAAGTGGTAGGCCTTCTTTCCCTTTCTACTTATTAGTCTCAAATCTGATTTGAATTCACGTTCAACTCATACTTATTTATAATAAAATAATTTATAATATATTTATAATAAAATAATTTATAATATATTCATAATCATTATTGGGTTGAAGGGAGGTGATTAACTTTTAAAATTCAGATTATTTGTTGTTTTATTGGTTTGTCATATTTATTTATTATAAGCGTGTTTATGAGGTTGTAATTTAGATGAGATATTTATATATTTTAATTTTAATTGAGCAAAGTTTTGTTATATAAATAAGTTAATTAAATTTAATAATTTTTATTTAAAATAAGTTTATTGTGATAATATAAATTTAAAGTTTATATATATATATATATATATATATCTTATTTTTTAAGTCTTTTTAATACAATTATGAATCTCATTTTTAATATAGTTACAAATCTCATACAATATAAATGTTAGTATTTTTTTTTAGGAGACTTTAATCATACAGGGATGACTTTAGGGGTTAAATTTCACTCATGGGTTAATTTTCCATGGTTTTTCCAAAAACGAGATTCGCTAATTTAAAAATGATTCGCCCAAATTCTATAGGATACAATTATTTTATCTTAAAAATCGCCAAAATTTTATAAAAACTATATGAAATCCTTGGAAATTTGAATATTTTTACAAAACTATCGTCTAATATTTATAGTTGGCATATGAAGGAGTATTAAGATTCACTAAGGTTTCTACATTTTAAAGTAAATTTCCATCCTTAAAATCATCCCTGCTTTAATGTTGGAATTGCAACTAATCAAGCTATTCTTTTAAGTAATGATTCCAACCCTAATTTTCTATGGCTAGATGAAGACCTTGTTTTAGCTAAGAGATACAAAAGAATGTCTGAAGATCTGACCGAGAATTTGTTTGGTACTAAGCTAATCAACCTATGTAGTTCTCAATATCTAATAATTTGCAATGGTCTAATGAAGTGGTTGAAATCTAGCTAGATGCCTTGTATCCATGGGTTGGGAAGCAGTGTCATGGATTATGTGATATCAAATATCCATGTATACAACCAAATGGTAAATTTTGATATTTTAAATGGCCATGAGTCTCACTCTGATCATAGATTTTTAACCATAACTCTAAACTTCAGCATGCACAATAGATCCATAAGATCCATTGAAGAGAACTTTGATAACTACAAGCACTTTCTTTTTGACAAAAATAAAATTGGTCTTTTCTTAAAGGACTTAAATAGTTAATTAAAAATCACATATTGGATAAGAACAATATTGAATACCTCTATCGTAATTTTACAACAACCCTCTCTACTTACATTAACAAATTCTCTATTGAGCTGATATATAAAAAGAAAAATAATACAACCAACCCTTGGTATGATCATGAGTGTAAAATTGCTAGAAAATCCATTAGGGATTCTTCCAATGAGTCCTTAAAATCCCATAATATAAATATATACAAAGCTTTAATTAAAGGGAAAAACACACACTACATAAATAGAAAACAAGAGAAGCTTTTGCAGCTATATAAGTTAGATCCTAAGAAATTTTGGAGGCAAATTCTAACTCGTAAAACTAAAGAAAATAATAGGATTCCGCTGAAGGATTGGAATTCATACCTTAAAAATATTTACGAATCCCCTATTGTCGTTGACACCATTCCAAATGTTTCTATAGAGGATGAAGTTTTTTCTATAAAATACATAAAGTTTGGGGTTAAATGACTCACAAAAGAGAAAGCTAAGGACATTGAAGGCTACCAAGCTGAAATCTTAAAAATTAGAGGGCCTATCCTCATCCCTCACATACACAAACTCTTCAATTTAGTGGTCAAGTAAGGCTTCCCAAAACCCTGGACTCAAAGCCTCATTGTAACTATTTTTAAAAGAGGGGATGAAAGAAATCCCTCTAATTATAAGACCATTATGATTAGTCCCATTTTAGCCAAGCTATACATAAGTATTTTGGAAAAGAATATCAATATGTGGATAGAAATCCATGAAAAAAGAGATAAATGCTAGGTCAAGTTAGAGGATATCATTCAACTGTGGAACACCTTGTTACGCTTAGGATCATTGCGAAGGTGTGTCGCAATAATAAAACCAATCTCCTTTGTTGTTTCATTGATTTTAGAAAAGCTTTTGACACAGTTCCTAGGACTAACCATTGGAATAGGTTAGAAGAAATAAAAATTCCTTTCGAGTTGAGATCTTCTGTATTAAGGTTGTATATGAACGTTATTTCCAAATTTAGGAACACCGAGGGCTGGTCGGAAGAAATTAGCTGTAATATAGGAGTCAAGCAAGGTCATCCTCTGTCCCCTACCCTTTTTGGCATCTACATTGACAAGTTATAAGATTTCTTGGAAGATGTAGGTTGTGTCGGCCCAACTCTCATTGGTATAGTCATCATCCTTCTTCTTTATGTCAATGATATTCTTCTTATGGCGAAGATTCCTTATTACCCTGGTAAGAAACTAATAATATTCAAGGACTTTTGCTTTAGTACGAGTATGACTCTGAACTCTAATAAAATGAAGGTTGTGACAGTAAATTCTAAAAACATCACCTATGATACTTTCATATATGACAACAATATCTTGGAGGAAGTGCCTTCATACAAATATCTTGAAGTCGATATTCATCACAAGCTAAATTGTAACTATAGTGTTGAGAAAAGGATAAATGGAGGGTGGAAATATTATTATGGACTTGAAAACAATTGTAAATTAGTGGATCTTTGGCGATGGGATAAGAAAAAACTCCTTTTTGAGACTCTTGTCACTCTATGTAATGTCCCCTCTGTTACGACTAAGAAAAGCGAAGCACAATAGGTAATTTTTTTCGAAGCCTAATGAGTGAATTTTAAGCATTAGAGAAAATGATGTCTAAACTTAAAATTAAGCGTGCGTAATGACATCATACTTCAACTCATTAAGCTGACACGTCATCGAAATAAATAACGAAACAAGGCCAACACATTAGCATAAATCACAACAACACATGAAGCATAAATCACAACAACACATGATCCACACCTAGACATAATAGCGACACAGTCCAACACATTACAATCAACTGAGGCAACAATACTAAGGATCAACCATGTCACTAAAAATGAATTAGCTACCCGCCCAACCTATCCTGCAAGGTTAGGACCTCCAGGACACATAAGAAACACTCAAATCCATGATCCAGCTGATTTTGACCATTTAAGGTCTCAGGGATAGCGATTGTTCTCAGGAACAAAGAGGTGTCTAAATCCCACTAAAACCAATCAAGTCGACAACCAAGAGATCAATCAATCAATCCCAAACATCTATTAAACATGACGCAAGAGTAATCAATTTCATAATTCATCATATACCAACATTAAATCCCAGGCGCAAGAGCAATCGTCAGTTATATTCACTGTGCGAGGAAATCAATCACATAAATTCAATCATTCAACACATTAATTAGTCATTGCACGTGAGAAATCTAACTTCTAAATAATCATATAAAAGTATTAACTATTCGTTGCACAAGAGTAAACAAATTCTAGAACAATCTCATGTCAACGTACTTAATGGCGCAAGAAAAACTAGTTACTAAAACAATCTTGTATCAACATAATTTCATGACGCAAGGGTTATCATCAACTTCATTCTCATGGCGCATGAGTAAGAAAACTCCTAAATAATCACACAAATAATGGTGCAAGAGCATCCTTTACTCAGTCATTACACACCAACAACTTTTTCATAGCGCAAGAAGACTAATATATCTAACAAAAATTCATTACATCAATTTACATTCACACAAGAAGTCTAACCACTTAACTAGTCACACATCAATGATAATTTCAATTATGAGAACCTGTGCGAGGATGGATCCTCTCAACCATGCATTAAGTTAGCATTTATTATATTACTTATCCATATGTAAACTAAAAGATCGAGTCTTAATAACAATATTAAGGAGAACTTTCGAGTTGACTTACAATTCCATTTAAATAATTAAGGACGGGCCCACAAAAGAAGAAACCCAGGTCAACTGTAATACCATTGATAATGGTAATCAAAATCAAGCTATTAGAAGGGTAAAAGATATAGCTTCCATGAGTCCTAAAAATTACAACAATAGGTTGGTGGGAATGTGCTCCCTAATGGACCTTCAATCATAATTACTCTACCACTTCCATTTCCATGCCTAGAACTACCAAGAAGAGTAAAAGGGAACGAAACCACACTCATATTAATAAATCACTAGGAATGAAGCCAATTCTTATCTAAGGCACACCTTCACACAATTGAATTTCTACTGCAAAACATAATGTAGAGAAGGCCTATGTAAGAGATTCCACAAGTATTATCAATTGAAATTTAAAAAGTAGGCTTCAAGAATTACATGTGGCTGATTTGATAAAAGAAAGAAACCTACCAAGGTATATAAAATAGAAATAATAAGATACCCTAATCCTCCAAGGTGGACCCTCCCTAAAGAGTAGGGTGATTAGCATAATACATTAACCAAGAACTTAATTTATAAGTCTAAACATCAAGCAATTACAACCACTCATGGAACGGAAAACATAAGGGACATATAGACTATATTATGTTCCAATATCAAATAAATTCCATCCTTGTTCCTAGTCTATGGTTCACCCATCCATCCAACGGAATAAGTACACCACACAGAGGAGTTCAAGGGAATTCTCCAGGCACCGAGTTGAAGACAAGGTTGGGCGCATGCCTAAAACATCGCAGGGAATAAAGTAGTTAAGTGCAGAGTTAAGTCAAGGGTATTCAACAGGGAAGGATTGATTACCTGGCTGGGCACATGCCTCCAAAAATCACAGAGATCACGCAGTTAATTGCAGAGTTAACTCCCCTCCCAAAATTCGCAGAGAACTGAAGGAACGTTGCTTGGAAATTTAATTAAGATAACAACGCAGGGAAGGAAGGGAACACATGGAAAACCTGGAAAAACACTAAGCACAGGGAAGTCGACTCAGAGCTTGGGCTCTTCAAAAAAATACAGGAAAACTAGTGGAAAAACGCAGGGAGCAATATAAATGTTCTGCGAATTCTTGGCTCAAGGAAACATGATGAATGCCAATGTAAAACGATTGGCCATTTCCCCCAAAAGCTGGCCAAAGTGATTGCTAGGAAACAGAAAAAAAAATGCAGAGGAAAGATAGGTGCAAATTCGCTGAGAAATAGCGTAATTAAAACACAGAGGTTTGGGTGTTGTTCGTTGGGCAATGGTGTAAATAAAACACAGATATTATCTCTTGATAAAAACGCAGAGATTAATTGAGAATCCGGCTATGGCATATTTCACACCGATAAAAATCGCAGAGATGCAAGAAAAACATCGAGGAAAAAGGGTAAGAACCAACACATAGTTGGAAAGCATGGGGATCCAGTCCAGGTTTCTGAATTGTTCTTTTATTATTTTTGTTTCTAGAAGGCTTCTGGTGTCACTCAGATCATAACATTCTTGTCTTAAGAATCTCGGCAGGACAGATAACCAGTGGCGATCATGCCTAGTTTATGTCCCCGAGTTTTAGTGTAAAGACCAAAATTGTAGCAATGAGTAAAAAATCAAGGGTTAGAGGGAATACAACTAACAAGAATCTCTAACAATTCAAATGCATTTTTAGGGCAACCATTCCAATTTTTCTCTTCTACATTACAACATCAAGGAGTCTCGCCCATCCTTAATTCGGGAATCCAATATAAATCCAATAATATCTAAATCCGTATACGAGGTTTTAACTTATACAAATACAATTCTTGACGAGAGTACCATAACAATACATCTACAATTTGAATTTCATTGCAATGAAATCTTCAGCCGAATACCATAACAAACATGTATAAATTTGAATCTTACTTCAATTAAAAACTTCAACATGAATACCGTAGTCGATGACGAGAAGTCAAAGTTGTAGCTTGCACTCTGTCCTGCTCCCTGCTTGCTAACCATGAGGACTTCACCGGTGCCTCCCAACCAACGCTACAGGTACTCTTTACTCTTCTTCCCCCTTATCCCACCGAGCCGCAAATGGGCCACACACCAACACAACTAGAATACTCTAGCTCTTAGCTCGCCTCACAAGGTTGAGCTACCACTCTCTTTCTCGAGTTGGGTATCCCAACTCTCACAAGAAAAATCTGTTAAGAAATTCCGGCCGCATAACTTTACTCCTATCAGTCATGATCCATTCCTCTTCTCAACCATTTCTTTTATAGAATTTTTTTCTTAGTGACCACTTGCCATTGCACATTTAATTCGTTTTATTAAAAATTAATTAGGAATTACTCCCCCCGTACAATTGTCACCGTTCCCTTAATTGCACCAATAAATTTACCATTTAATTTAATTAAATTTCAAATTCCCTCACCCATCCTAAAAACGCTCCTAAAATCACTCATAGTTGTCCCTTTATTCCCTCTATTTCCTTTTTAATAATTGACCTTTCTAAAACTTAGTTGCGTTTAATTTAAGAAAGTTCTTTAGTTAGACTAGACTAGATTCCTTTCTATGCTTCCACATTCATTTTTATATTTATTTCCTTTCTTATCTTAGTTCCAATTTGGTATTCTTTTGCACACATTTATATAATTAAATCTTTAGATATAGATTTTTACTCTTTCAATTCCTAACTTGATTTTTTTTCTTCCTCCCCCACCATTTATTAAATTTATAATTTATTTTTTTTAGTCTTCTTACCCACTTTAGACTTAGGCTCAAATTTTTAAACTAGGCTTTGAATTTTTAAGGAGATTTTATAATTAATAAAAAATACTCATTTAATAATTATTTTAAGTCCGACAATGTCAAAACAAAAATTGTTTTCTAGGAACCTAGGTTCATTGACTCACTTTTATTAAAATCACGACATTCCCTTCAATATGCACTCCGTGCTCCAAGGGTGCAACTCGCCTTTATTCAAATTTTATTTATGCGACGTGCCCTTCAAGATGCACTACGTGCTCCAAGGGTGTCACTCGTCTTTGAATGATTTTGGTAGTTATCCAACCCTTGGAGTCAATACTCCATTAGGAGAACTTGTGATAGACTAAGGGCCTCTAAGGAATAAGGACCCCACCTTAGTGCACACCCTTTAGAATCTTCGTGAGTGATTGTCTCAATCTGCCCTCATGACATCGTGGATCTCTTGAACTAGGTAATCGATAACCTACAATTCGAGCCACGGTGGGAGTGCTAGTAGGCTGTGGCAGGGCTGCTGCCACACCTTTCCCTCAATATATGTTTGTTGTGCATGGCTCCTTTACTCCTTATGTGAGTTTGATTAGCAAGCAATCGTCAGCTTGCATCCATCAACGAAACACTGTCAGCGATCCATAAACAACATCATAATATACCTGATCATATGTCACATATGCATAAATAGAAATACCCAAACCATATAGAGCCCACTCCCTGACTCGATTCGGAGTCCAAGGAGGTCCATTGATGCCATCTAAATCCTCAATCTGTCAAGTATCCTGCACACTCAGAAGAACCTGTCAATATCACCTGTCTATACATAGATATCAAATAACATAACATCATAATCCAACAACATCATCATCAGAATCCATAAGCGAAACAAACAACCATATACTAAACTGGATCACTTGCATGCAAGTGTCCTCAAAGAATAAGTCAAATCATGTGCGTGCAAGAGCAGGATGCTACACTCTAGTTATCTTATATGGATGTGAAGTTAGGGAATGCAATATCTCTAGAGAATCCTCGAGAAAGATAAAGTAGATCTAAAAGAATTTTATAACTTATAATCTTAAAATCAAAGGAAATACACCTTATCCTATCCTCCTCATAGAAGTGAGCATTTTCCCCATTGAGAACAATTAGGCACCTAATGTACAAGAACAAGTTAAACAACATGGACGGCAAGAGGCTCCCCAAAATTGCTTCAAATTCCATCCAAAACCACCAGTGGCTCAAATGGGGATGGTGTAAAGATTCCAAATCTTGGCTAAATCATTGGGGAATATAGGAAGAAGTCATTATGCAGAATACTTATAATATTAAAAATATTATCACATATAAATTTAATGAGAATCTGTGTTGCGATAACGAATTAGAGGATAAAACAAAATTAATATACTACAAGGAGGTGGTCAACTCTAATCTAGAAGATCAAAAGTATCTCTTGGTTTTGACTAGCGCAAATAAGAAAATAAACATTGCAAAAATAAGAACAAACTCCAATGAGATGCATAGTAAAATTGGGTATTGGACAATTCCCAAGACACCGTGGGATGAAAAAATATGCCATCTTTGTGACACTAAGACGGTTGAAGAAAAAAAACACTTTCTCTTAGAATGCCTTGCATATACCCAAATTAGATCACAATTTCGAAATATTTGTCACAATACCGACCTTCCTAACCTTCTAAGTCATTAAAACTATGGTGATCTTGAAACTCTTCTCTTAATGTTTTTCAAGAACAAAAATATTTTTCTTAAGAAATCCAAATAATCTGTTACCTTTCTTTAGATCTGATATACCAATTCTAACTTAGTAGACATTAATCATCATCATCATTTAAAAAAAAAATTTAACAATAAAATATATACTTCATAAAGTTTTAAACATATGAAAATTCATAACTTCATAATTCACATCATCCATATTACACTTTATTCATATTAGATAAATATTATATTTTCTTAACTTTAATATATATATATA
>SNQJ01S0001261.1:461401-478786 GCA_010110895.2 Picea sitchensis
ATCCATGTAGCATCCAATTCTGATCCTTCCCTGTCGACCCCTTCATTAGCAATTCTATCTGCGAGTCCATTTGATGACCCGGGGACCCATCACAACTCCACTGTGATCCATGTCTGCAAATGCTCTTGAATCTTCTACAGATAGTACGCCAGGCGCCAGGGCCTCTGTATTTTCCCCACTTTGGTGCCATTTTGGAGTTTCCTTACTGTGTTGATGGCTAGCATGGAGTCGCCTTCCACTATTCCATTTTCCATTCCTTCCCTGAGTAGTATCTCCAGACTTGTCTCCAATGCTCCAAATTCCGCAGCGTTGTTTGTTGAGTTCCCCAAAATTCCTGTGTATAGTCGGATAATTCTTCCTTGACTGTCCTTGATTACTCCCCCCATAACGGTCCGTCCTGGGTTTCCCTTCGATGCCCCGTCGAAATTTATTTTGAGGGAGCCCTTTGGTGGCAGTTTCCAGTTGCGCTTGCCTAAACTTAGTTGCGGCACCCGTCTCACCTGATTGGGGTTGTGTCTTCCTTTCACTTGGAAAGCCTCTAGAATTCTGAGATCCCGATCAGTGAGTTACATGCCTCCCATTCGAAGGTTGTGCCTCTGTACCGTTTCCCTTGTCATGGCTATTACTGTTTCCTTGATCTTTCCAACCATCCAACTTTGGTTGCTGAAGATGCGCCGGTTCCTTTCCTTCCAAATTGCCCAAATGATCATGTCGGGGGTGAGGGTCCAAGAAATATTCACCTCTTCGTTGTCGCTATAGTTTTCCTCCTAGGTGTTTATAGTTGCGGAAATATTTCCTTTGATCCTATTAGACTGACGGAAAATGCATGTCACCTAGTCCCATAGTTCTGTTGTGTAAGGAAATCCATCCAAGAGATGGTTCGTTGTTTCTTCCTTTTCTTCACATAGGTGGCATCTTGAAGGGCCTATGAAACCTCTCTTATTTAGGTTCTCCGAAGTTAGGATTCGGTTGTTTGATATTAGCCACTGGAATATTTTTATTTTTGGCCATTGGGGGCTATTCCAGAGCTTGTCCCAATGATACGCTGCCACTTCTTGATCCTGGTTTGTTATGTAGTGGCGTACTTCTTCAATATTGAATTCCCCTCCAGCTTTGTGCCCCCATCTCAGCTGGTCTTTTCCTTCCATGACTACAATTTTCCTTCTCCCCAATTCCTCCTCCACTTCTTTAACTGTTGTTGCGGTCTGGTCTCTAGTCTGTGGGGTGAGAGTGTTCCAGATTCTCCATTTGTTGCGTTCTGCTTCTTGTTTCCAGTAATGGTAAACTCATGTTTTTCCTTGCACCATCATCTCCTGTTGGAGTTCCTCCTGACCCAGTTGTTCCATTTTGGGTTACTGTTGCTAGGCGTCCTCCTAGAATCTGGCGGTTCAACCATTCCTTATTTCCCAAAAGCTGTGTGTCTGGATCCAGGTCTTGTTGCGCCAGGATAAGTTCCAGATGGCTGAACCCTCCTTGGTGCCTCTGAAGAAGATTTTGTTCTGGTTACTAATATCCAGGGCATACTTTTCCTTCCACAGGTTAACCCATGGCGTGGTCATTTCTTTGACCCATCTCCACAACAACTTTGCCCCATAGGTGTCGTTGGTTACTTGCTTGTCGTGTAGCCCAAGGCCTCCCTTTCTCTTTGGCTTACACACCTTCTCCCAAGCCATTAGTGCCCATTTTTTCCTTGTTTCCTCTCCGCACCACAAGAATTCCCTTTGTATGGTTCTTATTCTTTGTAAAATTCCTTTGGGGGCCGGGAAAACTGACATCATAAACGTTGGGATAGCTTACAGAATTGACTTAGTTAGGATAAGTCTTCCTGCCAGGTTGAGGGATTGAAAGGTCCAATTGTTTACCCGGTCTTGAATCTTGTTGACTATTCCTTCCCACATTGACATCTTGTAGGCTTTGTCTGTCAGGGGGATTCCTAAGTACTGGTTTGGGAGGCTTTTGCATTCAAAGCTCAGGATGTTGGCTAAATTCCTTTGGATAGTTGGGTTGGTGTTAAAGAAGAAGATCATTGATTTGGACTGGTTTATCTCAGCCCCCGAGGCTTCCCCAAACTCATCTAAGATTTGTTTGTAGGCTTCCACTTCCTTGACTGTGGGCATGCTAGGAAGTAAGGTATCATCCACAAACTATTGGTGTGTGGAAGTTGGACAATTCTCATAAGGTTTGATTCCTTTTATTTCCCCTATGGTGGTTGCGCTTTTTATGCTTCGACTGAGTCCTTCCATCATTAAGATGAATAAGAAGGGGGAAATCGGGTCTCCCTGTCTGATGCCTCTCATGGGCCAATAAGGTTTGGTTGGGGCTCCGTTTACTAGTAGCGAGAAGCTTGCTATGGATTCTAGGTTGGTTATCCATCGGATCCAGTGCTGGGTGAAGCCGAAGGCTTCTAGGGTTCTGACCATATAGTGCCAACTGATTTTGTCATAGGATTTCGCTAGGTCCAGTTGTATTATCATTTCCCCTCTTTTCTGAAGCTTCAGGGTGTGGAGCAGTTCATGGGCTTGGATAATATTGTCCATTATTTTCCTTCCTTCTAAAAACCTCGCTTTCTCTTGCGACACTAGTGTGGGTAGTAGTGGTTTCAGTCTATTGGCTATAACCTTTGAAATTATCTTATACACCACATTGCACAACGCTATTGGTCTGTAACGATTGAGAGTTTTGGCTTCATTTTCTTTGGGGATGAGTGTTATCAAAGTAGAATTTAGTGATTTCGGGATGGAGGCTAACCTTCTAGAGTCTTCTACTACCTTGTATACATCCTGTTTGACGACTTCCCAACAAGCTTTGAAAAACTCCGCTGTGAACCCATCTGGCCCACCTGGAGCTTTTCCATTGGGCATTTCCTGGATTGCTTGGTTTATTTCTTCCTCTGAAATGGGCTTGATCAGGTTTTTGTTTTGTTGTTCTGTTACCAGGTGAGGGATGTGCTGGGTCACCTTTTGTATGGCCTCCATTCTATCCTGTTTGGGTTCTTGGGTGATCCCGTGGAAGTGGTTTACCAGAGTTGTTTCGATGTCCTTATGGGACTCTCTTTCTATTCCATCTGGGTCCCTTATCTTCAAGATTTTGTTATGGGCTCTTCTGGCCGTGGTTGTTCTGTGAAAGAACTTGGTGTTCCTTTCCCCTTGCTTTAGCCATCTGATCCAGGACTTTTGTCTCGAGATATTTGCTTCCTGTTGGCATCTTTCATCCCATTACTGGGTCATCTGGATCTCCTTTTTTTTCCTTTTCTCATTGTATCCATCTAAAATGCAGGTTTCTTGGAGTTTTTTCAGTTTTTATTCTATGTTTTTCTTTGCTTGGTTTATATTCCCAAAGGTATCCTTGTTCCACTCCTTGAGCCTATATTTGATATATTTTAGTTTATTGTAGAGTTTGAACATCCTTGTCCCTTGTTGTGGTTTCTCTTCACTCCACCACTGCTTGATATTTTCCTTGAAAGTCGGGTGTTCCATCCAAAATTTCTCGAATCTGAAGGGTCTGTTCTTTGGTGTGGTCTGAAATCCCGCTTCTAGTTGCAATGGCTAGTGATTAGATCCCCCCCATGGAAGAATGTTGCAATCTAAGGTTATCCCTTGCATAATGACTGAATCTGACACTAGGAATCTGTCGAGTCTTGTTGCTACCTGATGTTGGCTCATTTGCTTATTATTCCAGGTGAAATGGCCATTTTTGGTTTTCATATCTACCATTTCCACTGTGTCTATGAATTTTGAGAATTCCTTTGCATCTCTATCCAATCTTCTTGTCCCTCCTTTTTTCTCCGTGAGTGATGTGATGATGTTGAAATCCCCAGTTAGGATCCAATGGAGGTTGTTGGCTCGGTTTTTTAGGTCTGATAAATCGCTTAGCATTCCTCTCCTATCCTCTCACACCTGGGGTCCATACACATTAGTGCATAAAATCTCCTCTGTGTTCCCAATGATTTGCATGCGGACCATAATGGTATGCCTTGTCGCTTCAGCTGCTATTAGGCTTAGTACTTGTGGGTTCCACAGGGTGGGAATGCCTCCTACCATTTGGTGGCCTCCAATAGCCACCATCTTGTACTTGCGCCATTGTTGTTGACTGATTGTTTCCATTCTTTCTGTATTACACTTGGTCTCTTGGATAAAACAGAGATCCGGTTGTTCCTGTTTTAATCTATTTCTAAGGATTCGTTGTTTTCTTGGGCTATTTAGGCCTCTTATTTTCCATGTTATAACCTTCATTTTAAACATGTGGGGGGGAGTTGGGGAAGAGTTTTTTGATCTTACCCGAGTTTATCAGTAGCGCTCCAAGCTCATGCAAGGCTACACTGTTGGATTTCTTGCCTTTTTTCCTCCGCTTCTGTTTGGGTGAGAGTTGTGGTTGTACCTCGTCGGCTTTGACTCATAGGTGTCCAATCTCCCTGTGTGCTCGCTTTTGGCCTCTAGCTTGGGCTTCCTCCCTTAGGAGGAACATGTACTGGATGCGATCTAGTTTCTCTGTTGGTATATTGTCCACTCCCTATCTTTTCCATTGCTCCAGTATGTTTTTGAGGTCTATCCTTTCCCTTTTTACTAGGTCTTTGAGTTCCGGGTCTTTTGTGCCTACTTAGCTCGGTGTCATTTCCACCTCTCCCTTTGCGTCTTGCATGGGGGTGTTTTCGTCTCTGATTTCTCCGTCCATCAGAGTTGCGCAACTTCCTTGTTCCTTCTGGTTGTTAGGTCGGTCGGTGGGCTTGTTTGGTGTTTGTTCCCGGAGTTCCTGAGCTGTTACCGCATCCTTATTGGCCTCTACCCCTTGACTGGTTTTTTCCCTTCCTTCCGGACTCAATCAGACTTCTGGGTTATTTCATGCCTAGGCTTTTCTCTTCCTTTTGTTGGCTCTACTTCTGGGGTTTGGTTTAATAAATCCATCCTCATCCTGCTGTGGTTTGGAATTTTTTGTTTCTTTCTTTTTATTAAGAGGGCATTCCCTGATCAGGTGGCCATGTTCGTGGCATCTTCTGCATCAGAAGGGGATTTGTTCGTAATCGATGTTTTGGATCCATTCCTCGTCCATGAATTCAAGGAATATTGCTTCTGAGAGTGCTCCCGACACATCCATATCTATTCATATTCTTGCGTAGGATGTGTATCTCCCTTTCAGGGTTGCTTCTACGATCTTCATATATTTCCCCAATTTATTCCCTATCACTTCGAAAGTGGAGGGTAGTAAGTAGTCTAAGGGTAGGGAATAGAGTCTCAGCCATATTGGTACCTTTTTGAAGGTCTCTTTCTTTGGGGAGAAATTCTCCTTCCATGGCTGCATGTACAGTCCTGCTGATGCATGGAAGTATGACCCTCCTTCAAATACTCTGTCTCTGTCCTCCAGGTTTATGAATACCGCTGTGAAGAAACCTTTCAAGCCCAGGTGGAGCTCCACTTCCCTATTTGGCTTCCAGTGATATTTGATCTAGTTGCGCAATGCTTTTTTTGTGGGCCATAATCCCATAAATTTGCAGATTAGCGCATGCGCCTTCATCTGATATCTGTAGAGTTGCGTCTGTGGATCCTCCAATACTACCTTGGGTATCAGTGCTGCTTTGGGTTTGCATGGGTTACGCCCTTCGGTCCGGTTGGTCTTCGTTGTGTCTTGCGACTCGTTCTGAGTTTCTCTTTCTTCCTCTTCCCTGCATTCACTTTTCCCCTTGTTTCTTTCCTGACCTATTCCAAGGTCTTCTCCCGAGGTGCCTATCCTTGGTTCCTTGAATACTCCGCCCCTGAGCCCTTTCCCTCTATCTACCACTGTTTGTTTGTATGAGGGGGTCCCCTTACCCCCTCCTCTGGTGCTCATGCTACTCTCTGTAATGTCCACAACTGTCCAAACCCTAGCTTACGGTTGCTCCGAGAAACACAGTTCCCCATAATATGTTAACGTTCAATGTTTATAAAAAGTTATAAAAATATAAGTTTTAGAATTTTTTTGGATCTATTATAATTAATGTAATTTTAGAAATTTCATTTTATTTTTTAGAATTTTTTTGATCCAGGACAATTAATGTAATTTTAGAAATTTTACCTTTTTTTTCTTAGAGGTTTTTCAGATTTTAACTTTGTGAATTTTCAACATTAAGATTTCTATGAAATATGATAAGACAACAACAATAATGGACAATATTTCACTTCTTAGCAACCCCAATCAACATTGCAATCTAAGAGAAAATATATCAAATGAGTGCCACCAAGTTTCAACACTCTAGGGCAATCTTATCATGCATAAACCAGATCTGAAATTCACTTTATGGCAATTTTAGCCTTAACTTATGTCAAATCAGTGAGACATACTAGTGGTGAAAATTGCCAAACCATGAAGAAATAGATAGTTGAAAATCAAATCATCAATAAGACAATTTTGGACAGTTTAAAAATTATATATATATATGAAGTTCATGTACATATTATAGCCCCATCTCAAGGTTAGTACAATCCTCTAGCTCTTCAAAACCCTAGTTAGGGAAAACTAAGAAAAACCCTCACCAACACCAAGGAGTTCCAATAAGAAAGCATCATGCTAGAAAGTCCTCCAATGAAAGATGTCTCCTCTTCTCCACTCCTCAACATTGAAGTATAATATAGGGTTTAGTCACAAAACCTTAGCTCTAATATCTCCAAGGGATAAATCCATAACTTTAGTATTCAAGATGCTCCACAATCTCTAAGAAACCCTACTACCTACAAGAGAGAGAGAGAGAATTACACTCTTCTCCTCACATCCATAACAAAAGATAGATAATTACACTCTTCTCCTCACATCTATATCAGAATATGATGATGAATAAGAATGATAATTTCCAATGTCTAGCTCACAATAACACACCCAATCATATCACATGAGCAATCTCCCAAATTTAAATACATTCTCTCTAGACTTCATAACATCTCCTAAGGTTTCCTCCTGAACCCTAGTGCCTTCAAGAAGGAGTGAAAAGAAAAGAGTACAATGATGTTGAAGAAAGGACTCTCTCCTTCCTCTTTATATATGAGAATTAAGGGAGGCCACCAATACATATGTGGGCCTAAACCGTAATTACAAGCAACCCACAAAGCCACAAGTAGGCTCACACATATAGAGAGATATACTCCAAGGGTACACATGTCAAGCTACAAGGTGATATAATACACAAGAAAGGATTCAATTAAAGGGTTCTATATGGGATGCGTCCAATGCCCCTCTTACAAGAATCCAAGGACTCCAATGCTACTAATAAGCCATATGATCCACTAGATCCACTTCCCTTTCATTTACATTGTTGTAACCCATGCATCCCCAAGTCAACTCCATGTCTCACAAGCAAGCATCCAAGATACCCCATGTTGACTAGGGCTCAACACCCTCCTCCAGAATGTCAAACACTCCTCCTATAATGTAGGGAATTATCCAAGCAAGCAACCTCCTCCATGTGGCCAATAATGCCACCAAGTTGTCCAAAGATCTCCAATGCTACATGGAATAATGTCATGCAAACACCCAACTAAATTCAATAAATAACAAAGTAAGCCATCTCCAATACACAAATTCATCACGAACAATCCAAGGGATAATAATACACCATGTACCCCAAATATATTGAAGCACCTCCAAACATGGTGTAAACACTTTCAAAGTAACACTAAAACCTAACAATTTTTATGTAATATATAATTTTATTAATAATTTAGAATTCAGTCCAAAATGGATCATTATTTCTTCCAACATTTTGAGTATTTTTTTGGTGTGGAAACACTGAGTTATGCCCTTGTTAGGCCCCTTTTAGGGGCTAATCCAAATTTGGTGATTTGGGGTCTTGAAACTTCTAGATCCAATATTGAACTAGAGGTTTAAGGAGTGTCACATTTACCTTTATCATTATTCTTGTTATTGATCCCTCTCCATGCTTAAGAGATATGCGGTTAAGAAGGATCTAAGATGGATTTTTTTTCTCATTCTATTAACAATAGTAAATAAATCTATATGGTGTACCTATCCATGTGTTCCAAAGAAATAGATAAGTGTACCCACTTGAGCACATTTAAATTTTTGACCATTAACCAACCAAATTCACCATACACAAAATAGTTTTGGCTTCTAAAAAAAACCAAATATACTATGATTTCATGTCTCGATGCATATTAAAAAATATAGTGAAATAATTCAAACATACACTAATTGAAATAATGAAAAACAGATTCCCATATTCATTCTTGAGTAGATTCACATACATTACATGAACAAATTCACCTTCATACTAGATAATTAGAGATCCAAATCTCTAGGGAAGTTAAGCAAGAATAATACACTTATATTTTAATGAAATTAGTCCAAAAATTGGTTGTGTAAGAGTTATTCCTGACACAACCATAGGAATCCGGTGTCAATGTCACCACCAAACCAGACTATGAAACCACTAGGGGGAAAAAACTACTTATGGGCTTGGAGGAAACTCAACCCAACCCATTTATCTCATGATTCATTCAATCTACTCCCTAGAAACACTCTAGGGAGCTCATGTAGCCATCAATCAACCATGAAAATATCTAATCACTACCATATACAATACAACTTGGACTTTCACTTTCTTTGGTATATAGACCCTTAGGAAATCACAACCAACATGTGCTCTAGTGCAAGTATGAAGATATCAACTGTTGATTTCCTTTTGGGAAAGCATAGTGGAGTAGATATTTGGCTCCAAAGAAGTGAATGAGTATCAATATAATGTATTTAATGGTTTCCTAACTTTCCCCTAGCTTCTACGCTCACTTACAACCATTGATTTTCCTACCAAGGTATGTAAATTCACCATTCACGATGTTGGTTCAATTAATTACATATTTTGAATGGAATAATATACATGGGAAAGTAGCATGGAAATGGAGAGTATAATGGAGATAATGGTGGTGAGAATGAGTGCAAAACAATTATACAAAAGGAATGGAATGAGAGGCTATTCCATATTCTTAAGATGATTGTATTCATTTCTTACCAAGTATCTTGACCAAATCCCATTTATTGACCATGGAAATTAGGTCGATCGTCCACCTATCAAAGTAGAAAAATTATCTTTCTCCATACTCCTTAGATAAACTTTCCTTCACCAATCTATTCATAGATTTATATTTATATTTTAAAATAAAACATGTCAGTGAGATTCACTTAAGACACATGATGGAGATGATGTGAGTTCTTGAAGTGACATTTGGAAAGTATAGGTTTCTTTCCAATGGAAATCCCTTTCATATTCCATTATTATGAACTGATATTGCCTTATGCTCCCCACAACCATATTGAACCATTATATATTATGCAACACTATTAATTTTTTACATACTGCCATAGAATGCATCATGGCAACTCTACTAGAGGATCCATATAAAGTATATTAAAATGTAATGTTTATCCATTATCTAGTCGGGAATTGGCCTCGAGCTTTGCACTAGGAATTCATAAAAAACATATTTACAAAATTTACAATAAAGGGTCATTTATTTAAGACCACATGCTTCGATACCCATCATATTAACCACATAATTACAATTTATAGATAATATAATCCAATACCTTCCAAGGGTAAAAAATGGGTTATTACATTCCCTTTTCCCTTGGAAAAGAACGAGCCTTGATGAAATCTCAAGATCAAAGCAAAAATATGTATGCCTCCTTCATGTCATCCTCCAACTCCCACACTGCCTCATTAGGAACAAAGTGTGTCCATTTCACCTTTTCTTGTCTAATGCCTTGATTCTAGAGGAGCATTAATTTCTTGTGAATGATGTGTAGTGGTTCCATTTGGAACTTGCCCCTTGGTTCCACTAGGATCACAACCCAATCAATCACGTGGTTAGAATCGTGCATATATTTATTAAGAAAAGAAACATGGAAAAAATGATGAGTTCTGATGTTAGCAAGCCATTGTGCAAGTATATATGCAATTGGTCTCATCCTATCTAACACTTCAAAGGGACCACATTATTTAGGTGCTAGTTTGGCACAAATTTTAATCTTCAATGAGATAATCCCTGGCCTCACTTTGAGGATGAAATTATCCCCAACCCCAGATTCCATATGAACTTTGTTCTTATCTTCATCCCTTGATTTGCCTTCAAATTACATTTAATCTTGGTGATTTCTTTCTCCATTTCCTTAATCATTTATGGCCCAAGTACAACTCTATTCACATGATTATCCTAGGTCACTAGAGTACTACATTGTATTCCATATAGTGACTCAAATGGACTCATCCCCAATGATGCATGATTCCCATTGTTGTATGCAAAATACACCAAAGTGTAATATATTCCCACTTGGATGGATTTTCCATCACATACATGTGAAGCACTCTTCAATCACTTGATTCACTCTCTAAAATTATCCATATGTTTGTGGATTGTAAGAGTGCTAAAATTCACCTTGGTGCCCAAATCCTCAAAGAGACTATTCTGGAAATTGGAAGTGAACTTCATATATCTATCATAAATGATTGCATTGGGTACTTGATGCAATCTGAAAATATCTTTCATTAATATTTTTGTAATTTTAATGGCCTTATGTGTATATTGAACATGAATACAATGAGTTTCCTTGGTTAATTTATCAACCACAACCATGATGGAATCATGTCATCTCATTGTTTTTGGAAGCCCGATAATAAAATCCATCATCATGATTCCCATTTCCATTATGCAAGTGGAAATGTATGTAATAATCCTATTGTATGTTGATACTCTACCTTAACTTGCTAGAATTCCATTCATTTGATATTGTATTCAACAATATCCTTTTTAATTCCAAGCTAGATGCACTAATTTTTTGTGGTTGCTATTGTTTTTTGATAGCTTGAATGGTCATAATATGTAATCTTATGTATTTCATCTAAGTTGTTTACTCTCAACTTCAAATAGTTAGGATTATACATTCTATTTTTATAAATAATAAGTTTGTCATTGCTTAGAAGCTGATAATCTTCTAATTTTTGCTTTGTCTTTTCTTGTAGAAATCCATCCTTCAAGTCTTGGATGTAATGTTTGTGTCCAACAAGGGATTCAACAACCTTTTCCTTTAAATCCTCCCAACAAATACTATCAACTGCTACATGGGTCTTTATGACAAATGCCTTTACAACTCTATCCTCTTTCCTTTAATGTGTTTGATTTGAAAATAAAATTCACAAAGGAATTCCAACCATATTTCCTGCCTAACATTTAATTTTGTGGGTTGAAAAAATACTTCAATTTTCTACAATTTTTTCTTATCTCAAATATTTTTCCCAGTAAGTAGTGCCTCCTCGTTTTTAATGCACACACTATTGCAGTGAGTTCCAAGTCACGTGTTGCATATTTTTTCTCATTTTATTTAAGTTTTCATGACTCATGACATATCAGATGGTCATTTGCATGAGAGCTCCACCAATCTCTTCAAATATTGCATCAATACACATAACAAAATATTTATATACATCAATAGTTTTCATAATTGATCTACTAATGAAGAGATTCTTCAAGAATCAAAATCTTTCCTCACATCACTTTGACCATTCAAACATTTCCCTCTTTTTCTAAAGAGAAATGGTTGGGTAATCAATTTGGAAAATCCCTCTATGATATTTCTATAATAACTAGTGAGAATCATCAAGGCTCTAAGATATTACACATTCCTTTGGGACAAATTCCAAAGGGTTTGGAGAGGAGATGCATAAACATGCCAAAATCCACTATTCTAGGAGATCTTTTGGTGATTTTTGAAATTTTCAATGGAAGAAAAGCGACCGAGATCACCAAAATGGATAATATTTCTTAATCGACATTTGTTGTCCTAAAAAATCCAAACAAATTTGTCATACTATTTTTTTTGCATTTTTCTCTGTTTGAAAGACAATAGTTTTTGCCAAAAATTCCAAGTTTGGAGAAACTGCAAAAAGGAAAAAAATGACAATTCCAGATTAATGCAAAAAATGACTAGAGCATCAGATCATTAACATGAAAGTTGTTGAGTACTCACAATTATAATTGTTATCTTCACCCAATACAAAAATTTTCTTGGTTCTCACTAGATTTATCTTCACCCAATACAAAAATTTTCTTGGTTCTCACTAGATATTATTCTACATATGGCAGAAGTTGGTCTCTGACCTTGATTGTACCAATGAGAAAAGTGCAAAAAATGGGAAAAATTGGTGATTTCTAAGAGCTATAACTTTTATCTCTGAGATTATATTGGAGTATGAGTATAGTCAATGGAAATATAATTCAAAGTATAATATCTATGAATAAATATATTTTGGATTAGTGCTTTAAGAGTTCTTTAGAAATTGGGGAGAAAAATATGTGTATCCTTAAATTAACAAAACAAATTGACAATGTGCGTATTTTCCATAATTTGAAACAAAGTGCTACAAATATGGAAATGAGGTATAGTTTTATTTGTATGAACACTTCTTGTAGAATCATTGTTACAACAAGGACAAGTAAATATTACAATTTAAGGGCATCATTGAGGAAGAGACATGGAAGATGGACAAGGACCACACCGTGACAAAGAAGAAGTTATAGGCCTAAATATTAGTGTAGTAAATGAGGAGATATAACATAATGGGAAAAGAGAGAGAATGGAGCCATTAGAGTTGGTAAAAACCATGGGGAGTTTGAAGATGGAGATGCATAGTTGTATAGTTGATAATGAACATTTTTTAAAATCTCAGGAAAAATAAATTTAGCTAAAAACTCAACTATTACAGAGTTTAAATCTAATGCAACAGAAAATAAAGAATGGATTAGATTCAAGACACGAGGAAGAAGGCAGATCTCATGAAAGGAGGGATAGCCATACCTTATTTAGGTACCCAAGAAGTGATACCAGAACTCAAAGGCATAATTATTCACCAACTCATTTAGACAATAATTCATATGCATTTGAAGAATCAAAGAGTAGTCTAGAAGTGTCCCCAGTCAAACATCAAAGAATAAGAAATGAACAAGATAGTTTGCTAGGATAGATTAGGAAGATTAAGCCACCAACCTTTGACAATGAAAACAATATGGGAGAGGATATTGAATCTTGGTTGCTAGGGATAAGAAAGTATTTCCAGTTGCATAACTACTCATCCAATCTAGAAGCCATAATTGATATAACATCTACAAGGAAAGGCTTTCATGTGGTGGGATAAATTAAACAAAGTTAAGCATATCAATGCGAGAAGGATTTCTTGGAAGTAGTTCAAGAAGTATTTCCAACAACAATACCTTTCTAAGTATTACTATGATACAAAGATGTAAGGGTTCTTTAAGTTCAAGTTGGGAAATATGATCATGGAAGAATATGAGAATAAAGTTTTGGAGATGTTGAGATATGTGGGATTTATTAAAGAACAAAAGGTGAAGATACAAAGGTTATTAAGTGGATTTCCAACATTTTACAGAGACAAGATCTAATTTGATGAACATAATATTATCGAAGAGACCATTATGAAATTGAAATAACCATATGACCGTAACGAAGGTATAACAAATTTCCAGAAGTCTTAGAAAGATAAGAAGAAGGAAAAAATGGATTAGAAGAAGAATGGATTCAAACCTACTTTCATCAAGAACAATCCTAATACATATAAGCAAAGTTAGCCAACTCATAGTGCATCTAAGATGTTATTATCCCTTGGGAAAAGGGAAAGGAAACCAATCAAATGTTGGGGATGTAAAGGAGATCATTTGTACGAAGATTTTCCTCATAAGGGAGACACAATGGGAATTGTGTACATTATATAGGAGGCAACTACAATGGAATTTATGGGTAGAAATATTCCAAGAATATATGCATCCTTGGAAAATCAATAGGAATACCATTAATCAAACATGATTGAGGTTAAAGGTAACATTTCAGGTCAACCTATTGCAATTTTAATTGATTCATGAGCAATTCATAGTTACATTTCCCCTAATTTGGTTCATTTATTTCATTTGAAAATAAGTAAGAATGAGAAATTGTGGTTGGTTCAAGTAGCTATTGGTACGAAGAGGAAAATTAATGAGATTTTGAAAGGTTGTCGATTAGATATGAATGGTGTAAGAACTATTTTAGACTTGAACATTATACTAGTTGGCTCATATTATTTTCTCATTAGAATGGATTGGTTGGATGTGCATCATGTTATTCTAGATTGTCATAATAATACTTTTGCTTGCCTTGATGAAGAAGGAAGAAAAGGGATAGTGAAATGAATTCCATGACCTATTTCTATTAACGATATTTCATCCTTATAGTTGAAGAGATGCTTCAGGGAAGGATGTCAATTTTATGCATCTCATGTGGAGGAGCCAACCAAATGAAAAAATCCAAGTCTTAAGAACTTTCCATTGTTGTAGGAGTTTGTAGATGTGTTTGAGGAAATACCAGGTTTACCACCAAAAAGAGGTGTAAATTTATCTGATGATTTAATGCCTAGAGATTCCCTAGTATCTAAGACTCCATATAGAATGAGTACACTAGAATTGAAGGAATTGAAAATGCACTTTGAATAATTGTTAAAGAATGGGTATATATGCCCTAATGTCTCACCCCGGGGAGCACCAATACTATTTTTGAAGAATAAATATGGGACCTTGAGGTTGTGCATTGATTTTAGACAATTGAACAAAGTTGCTATGAGGAATAGATATCCTCTACCCAAAATTGATGATTTGTTTGATAAGATAAGAAGGGAAAATATTTTCTCAAATACAAATACGAGATTAGGGTAGCATCGTAAGGATAAAGGATAAAGACATCACCAAGACAACTTTCAGAACTAGATATGGACACTATGAATTTGTGGAGGTGCCATTTGGGATGAAAAATCCAACTACCTTCATGTCCTTAATGAATGGAATGCTTAAAAATTACTTGGATAAGTTTGTCATTGTATTCCTAAATGCCATTCTTATTTATTCCAAGTAAAATGAGGAGCATGAAAACTACTTGTGGTTTGTACTACAAGYGTTAGGAGAGCATCAATTATATGCTAAGTTAAGAAAGTGTTATTTTTATCAAATGTAGCTCCATTACTTGGGACACATAATTTTAGAGGAAGGAGTAGAAGTAGATACAAAGATGATTGAAGCTATTAGAGGATGACCTACACCTAAGAACATAATAGAGTTAAGGTCATCCATGGGACTTGTTGGACACTATAGGATATTCATAGAAGGATCCTCCAAAATTGGTCATCGCATTACATCTTTACAAAATAAGGGGATTAAATTTGAATGGACTCCAAAGTGTGAAGAAAGATCGAGATGTTAAAGGAATTGCTTACTAGTGTACCCATTCTCAAAGTTGCCAATCCAAATTATGATTTTGTGGTATGTACAAATGTTTTCAAAGAGGGACTTGGTGGAGTTGTTACTCATAATGGTCATTGATTTGTTATGAGTCCAAAAATCTCAAAGAGAATGAGAAGAATTATTCCACACATGACTCAGATCTTGATGCCATAATTCATGTACTAAAAATGTGGAGACGTTACTTAATGGGTAGGAAATTTGAGTCAAGGATATACCATAGCGGTCTAAGATATTTATTCGAGTAACACAATTTAAGTTCTAGGAAAACAAGATGGTTGGCATTTCTTAGTGAATATGACTTCGATATTAAACATGTTAAGGGGAAAGAGAACAAGGTTGATGATGCACTAAGAAAAAGAATACATGCAATCCATGCTACAACCATTAGCATGTGCAAATCAGATTTGAAAAATAGAATTTTGGAAGTTGTTATTTTAGATGAAAATTAGCTAAAGGTATAAGAAGGATTACAACAAGAAAATGTAAAACATAAATATGAAGATTATAAGATGGAAGAAGATGACATTCTTATGTATAAAAGTAGAGTGTATGTTACTAATTCTTATGAATTAAGGAAGATGATATTAAAATAAATGCATAATGTTCAATATGATGGACATCCTAGATATCAAAAGATAATTGCAATAGTAAGAAGCCAATACTTTTGGCTAGGAATGAAAAGGGATCATGCTGATTATATAGAAAGGTGTATGGATTGCTAAAGAGTAAAAGATGAAAACAAACATCTAGTATTTTTGCTACAACCATTTCCAATTCCAGAGTGGAAATGGGAACTGGGAACCATTGATTTTATCACTAAGTTTCCCAAGACAATAAGGAACCATTATTTAATAATGGTAGTGGTGTACAAATTAACACACATTCTCACTTTATTCTAGTTAAATTGAGCCATAACGCAACTAATATAGCAAATATATACATGAAAAATATTTCTAGTTTGCATGGAGTACCTAAGGTAATCGTTTCAGATAGAGATCCAAAGTTTACTTTGAACTTTTGGGAAGGATTGTTCAAAGGATTTGGTACAAATATAAATTTTAGTACAACCTATCATCCACGAATAGATGGGCAAAAAGAGAGAGTCAATCGAGTGATTGAAGACTCATTGGAAATGTATATGATGTATAATTCATCCAAGTGGGAGGATTACTTGCATTTGCATACAATAATGGGTATCAAGTTTCATTAAAAATGAGTCCATTTGAAGCTTTATATGGAAATAAGTGAAATACTCCAATTAGTTCGGAAAATCTAGTATATCAAGTAATAATTGGACCATAATTGCTCAAAGAAATGGAAGAGAAAATGGTCAAGACTAGGCATCACAAGATATGCAAAAGAGTTATGTAGACAAAGGTAGGACACCAAGGAAATTTAAATTTGGAGAGCACACAATTTTGAAAATGAAACCAAAGAAGAGTTCTTTGAAGTTGGGAAATCNAAGAGAAAATGGTCAAGACTAGGCATCACAAGATATGCAAAAGAGTTATGTAGACAAAGGTAGGACACCAAGGAAATTTAAATTTGGAGAGCACACAATTTTGAAAATGAAACCAAAGAAGAGTTCTTTGAAGTTGGGAAATCACACCAAGCTAGTAGGTAAATACCATGGTCCATTTGAGATATTGGATATAATAGGACATGTTTCATATATGCTTGCATTTCCTTTTTCCATAAAAGTGTATAATGTGTTTCATGTGTCATTATTGAAAAAGTACGTGCATAATCCTAACCATGTCATTGGATGGAATTTGATTCAAGTGGAGCTCGAAGGGTACTTCCAAGTGTAACCAACGTGTTGTTGGAAGATTGATTGTTGTCATTGATGTCAACCAGATTGATAAAGGCATTTGGACATGAAGGAAAATGCACATGCATATACAACAACCATGAATGGATAGTATACATCATGTTGTTTCCGGTGGTATGTGGCACGTCACATGGATCCTCATGGTTGAGGAGAAATGAATTTTTGAAGATGACAAAATGAATTGAAAAAGGAAGTACATGTAGGCCCTGAAAATAATTAAAGAAAATAATTACAAAATAA
>SNQJ01S0001261.1:482787-497067 GCA_010110895.2 Picea sitchensis
ATTGTGGTGTATTGGTGTAACTCTTATACTATTGTTCATTTCTCATTGGATATAATTAAATGGTTTAAGTATAAGTTGAAAAAGGTTTTAAATTGTACTTGATACTGATTCACCCCCCTCTCAGTATCAACACGTGTATACTATACAAGAAGATCACAATGCTAAGGAAAAAATGCACAGGGAAAGTAAAGGTTCAATGGACCCACTACAACCGTAAATAAGTGATATGGGAGATGGAGGATGTGATGCAGAAGGAATATCTGTGTTTGTTTTGAAATTTTGATGTAAAAATTATTGTGTGTGTGTGTGGTGATTTGCATTGAGGACGATGCAAAATCTGGGGGGAGAAGAATGTAGCACCCCTAGTTTTGATCCCTATAATAGTAATGTATATACACAAATGATGAATGTATAAAGGTCAAACAATGTAATATGTAAATGAAACATTGAATAATAAACATGTTGGAAATATTGTTTTCATTATTGTCAAATACACGGGGAGACTACAAATGTCCAAGATGAAGATTGTTGGAAATATTGTTTTTGGATTTTTTATGCTCAATTTGGACACCCTATCTTTGAAGGATTTTTTTTTTTTACACAAGAAAGAGGTTTATATATTAAGATAGCAGTGGTGTGACCACTGTGGAGAGATCTACAAAATTCAGCCCTGCATTTTGTGCACGGGCTTCGAGATTACATTTAGTACTACCCTAATATAAAGTCCCGGGATTACCATAACTTCCGAGAGTCCAAAAAATGGCTGAAAACAGGCTGAGAACTGTCTTACCATGTGGCTGCCTGTAATTCAAAAGGAGGCTGTGCTCCTTCTTACAAAGAAAAAACCAGAGAGCCAAAAAAGAGCTAGTTTCAGAAGTGAGGAAAACCATAATGAAACCTTCTGGTCTGGAATGGTGGAACTTGCGCTCAGAGACGTCTTCTCACCTACATTTGTCCGACGATTTGGGCCTGCGGCTTAGAGTTCCAACTTTTCAATTCTTACCTCCAATTCAACAATTTTGCGTTAGTTTGTTGTGTTGTGTGAGTGAGAGCTTCGACCGCTTCCTCCTTAAGTTGGATTAGGTCATCTTCCACCATTTTGAACCTCCGACCACCTTCCCCATCCAGACGAAGTAGGAAACCTCTGTGTGCGCTGAGTGTACGTTTCAACTTGTGAATTTCAAGTTCCAGGGAGGGGGAAGGATTGGGAGGGGAGGTTGAATTGTAATTTGATGCCATTGCGTGAGCAGGGGCAATGGACACTAACCAGGCAGGGGACCAAGACGAATTAGACGGGTAGGAACGAGCAGGGGGAGGGGCTGAGAGAACCAAACAAGCGTGAGACCAGGCAATATTGAAAGACAAATATAGGCAAGAGAAGGACACAACTTTCTGGAATTTAACAACACTTCGAACGTGCGTCGCCATGAGTTGAAATGGCCTCACACGAGTGCCATGCAGGAGGGGGATGGGTTCAGAGCAGAGCAACATGAGGGACGTGAGGCGAAGGACAGGCGAGGAGTGGTGAGGGGACGCGAACATGTAACTGAAGTACCTTTGCGCGGGGTAGGGGATAGACATAGGTGTTTCCTGAGGGCTGCCACGAGTTGAGGAGTCCGGGAGAAACGTGCGCCACGTGCCCCGGGAGGTCCAGCTGAGTGCCCTCCACATGTCGTTAAGGGAGTGGGTCGAAGCATATAGTCCCATTAATGGAGAGCTGGCCCTTGCTCAAGGGGGTGGCAGCTTTGGCAGCTTGGTCTGCTTCACCATTGATCTGTCGAAGCACATGAAATAAGTCAATTTTATGGAAGGAGTGTGAGAGCCGCAAAATTTTCTTGGAGATTTGTCGAAGGTTCATTTGATTTGGTAGCGCGTTAGTGACCATAGCTTGGATTAAAATCCAGGAGTCTCCTATCACCATAATGTCTTTGATAGCTAGCTTATGGGCTTGGATGAGTCCTTGCCAAAGGCTTAGAGCTTCTGTGGTGTTGTTGGTTTCTTCTCCTAACCCCCAGGAGTAAACTAGTTCCTGGAATTCAGCGGGGTCATAGATAACCCCTCCCCCTCCTTCTGCCCCTATCTTTGAAGGAAGTTTTACTCTAAATACCTAGATTAAATGGGAGCATAGGTTATATGGTTGGAAATATTATTTTGATACCTTTCCAACGATATATGACACTCCCTATAACTCCTTAGGAATGAGGAGATATTAATTTTTCTGTCAGACAAACCAACCATAAAGTTCAGGTCTGCCTAGCCAGTATTTACAGGTCGAACCTAAAAGTAAGCACATAAAAACTATAAATACATTATATATTTTCACATTTGAAGAGTATCCAAGCAATAATATCAAGTTTGAGGTGCACAAGAGAAGATGGAGAGTATTCTTGGGGTCTATAGGTGAAAGAAGAGTTTTCTTGGAGTTTTAAGGGTGCACTATGAGGGAATAAGGTCTATGATGTTGCAAAGTGCATTGTTTTAAGGTTTTGGTGTTGCATTTTGGGATTATATTTTGGGAATGATACTACGAGGTTTTCTAGGGAATGAAGGCTAAATTTGACTAGGGTTTGAATCTATGTATGTGGTATGAAGAAAATAGAGGTGTTGGATCATGAATGTTAAGGGTATGATGATGTTATGAAATACATGAAGTATGAAGCATGTAGGTGAAGTCAAAATTACTCTATGTATGAAGATATTAGTTTGGTTCCTATACAGGTCTTACTGAGATGTTTCTTAGCCGAGGAAATTGGTGTCTCAAGTAGGTTGGTGCCTACACAATATCTTGTTGAGTTTGTGCTCAACTAAGGAGATTGGTGTCACTAGTAGGTTGGTGCCTACATAATATCTTGTTGAGTTGTTTCTTAGCTGAGGATATTGGTGTCTACAAGCTTTTTAATAGTAGGTTGGTTCCTACAAACATTTATAAAGATAAGTTTTTTGTGGTTTTATCTCGCAAGAGTTTCCATGTTAAAATCTATGTACCATGATTGGACTTTACATGCACTTATTGATTTAAAGTTAATAAATGATTGATAAATTATCAATTAAAGTAAAAATTATCTTATACTGATTCACCCCCTCCTCTCAACAATTGGTATTGGAGTGGGTTACTTCATAAACAATTTAACCACTAGAAGGAATATCTCGAGCACATATGGATTGTAAGGAAGGACTCCCTACAAACAGAGCTTCTTTGTTTGATGGAAAAAACTATGCATCATGGAGTATAATAATGAAGACATTTTTGATGGTCCTTGGGTTTTGTGTATGGGAATCAATCACAATAAGTTATACAGATGAAGTTGGGAATAAGTCAAGGGAACATAATGCAAAATAAATAGATGTCATCTTGAGTGGCCTATCATATTTTGATTCTGTCAAGGTAATGCATTGTAAATCAACTAAACATATTTGGGACAAGCTAAAACACATTTATGAAGAGAGATCCAATGATTGTTCCAACTATGAATTAGAGACAGAAGAAGCACAATTTGTGAGAAATATAAAAGGAGGACTTGGAAAATACAAAGAAAGGGAAGATAATGATGATGAAGAAGAATCTCTCTCCATAACCATGGAAACAAAACCTATCAATGAAGAAGAAAATGAAGATAATTAGAAAGAAAATCTAGATTTTGAGGAAATGAATCTTGAAGCAGAACTCGTTAGTGCCTTAGAAGAAATAAAAAGACTCAAGAAAATAAATATAAAACATAAGGATCAATTGCAAAAACATGAAAATAAGGATCATGATCTTGAAGAAACAAATAATATAGTTATCATATTAAAGACACAACTAGAAGAGGAAAAAATGATAGAAGAAGTGGTGAGAATCCAACTGAAGGAAAATGAAGAAAATTGTGAGAAGCTAGAGGTTGAAATCATTTCCTTAAGAAAGGAACTAGAGAAAACAACTAATTAGTTGAGTATAAGCTTGAATTTTGGAAAGAGTACTGAAATATTAGATAATATTCTCAATTTCCAAAGGTCACCATTCATCAAGACAGGTCTTGGATACGACAAAAAAAAAAAGATCCTCAAGGGAGATGCAAACACTAAGGTCACAAAGCCATCATAAAAGAAAAATGCATAAAAGTCTAAAATCTATGATAATATTCTCCAAGGATCCATCAACAATGAAAGAAGCAACAAGAAAGGAAAATGATGTCTAGAGGAAACCTTGTTCTTCTCACAAGAACAACAAGAATGAGTTCAAAAGAGTTGTTCCACCAAGAAGGCCTTTCAAAACCCGATACTAAAATATCTTTCTTGGCTATTGTTTTTGTTGCAATAATTTTGGTCATAAAGCACTAGATTGTAGAGATTATGCAAGAAGTGATCATGTGATATATAGAAATATAGGTTCTTATAAGACCTCAAAGAATGATTATGTGAGCAACAAAACCAAAAGTTCTCACGGGTTTGTTGATAGAAACTACAATTCATTTGCTCCCCTACTAGATTACAATATTGAATGTTATAAGTGAAATACCTATGGGCACATAGCATGTGACTGTAGAAGAAACATAATCAATTCTCCTAAAAAAATATGGATGAAGATGTTCTTACCAAGCATAGAGAAGAATACACAAAGGTGTATAAAAGGAAGCAAGAAGAACCAAAGAAGGAAGATTGTGGACTTGCAATGTATGCTCAAGACAAAGGAATCCAATGGTACATTGATACTAGATGTTCAAAACACATGACAGGGAATCAGAGAAAATGTATCACCCTAAAGGAAGAAGAAGGAGGTAACATTACCTTTGGGGATAATGCTTATGCAAGGATAGTTGGAAAATGTATCATTAGTCGTGATAATGAAAAGACTAAAACATAGAATGTATTGTATGTTGAAGGGTTAACACACAATATTATAAGTGACAGTCTAATGTGTGATCAAGGTTACAACTTCATGTTTCATTCTAAAGGATGTGATATAAAGAAAGCAGGTTAAGGAAGATTAGTGACAAATGAAAACATAACCCCGAGCAATGTATATGTTCTTGATGAAGTCAAAGGAGAAAAATGTTGTATGGGAAAATTAAATGAAAGCTAGTTATGGCATAGAAGGATGGATCATATCAACTTTGACAATCTAGTAAAATTCAACAAGACATAAGCAGTAAGAAATATGCCAAGGATATCAAAACCTACCAAAACTATTTGCAAGCCATATCAGCACGGGAAGCAGATGGGAGTTAGTTTCAAAACAAAGGAGTACTTAACAACAAAGCCATTGAAACTTGTACACATAGACCTCTGCGAGCCAACACAACGACAAAATTTAAAAGGTGAGAGTTATTTTATGTTGCTTATTGATGATTACACAAGAATGACATGGGTTACAATTCTTAAATAAAAATATGAAGCATTTGAGAAGATTAAAGATTTCAAATACCTAGTTGAAAATGAGACTAATTTAAAAATCAAGTGCTTAAGATCAAACATAGAAGGTGAGTTTACCTCTTATGAATTTGATGAATTCTATGAGAATCATGGAATCAAGAGACATTTTTCGACAGCAAGGACTCCACAACAAAATGGATTTGTAGAAAGGAAGAACAAAATTGTACAAGAAATGGCTAGAACAATTTTGAATGAATCCAAACTACTAGACATATTTTGGAGAGAAGCAATTATCACAACAATCTACATTTTGAATAGAGCACAAATTAGAGTGAACAGCATCAAGACACCTTATGAATTATGGAAAGGTAGACCAACTACAGTTAAATACTTCAAAGTGTTTTGGAGAAAGTGCTATATAAACGAAAGTGAAGATAATTTAGGCAAGTTTGATTCCTAAACATATGAAGGTATCTTTCTTAGCTATGCATATGGAAGCAAGGCCTACAAATGTTACAACAAGAGACTGCACAAGGTTGTAGATAGTATTGGTGTAAGAGTGGATGAAGCAATACCTCAAGAGGAAAAGTCACAAAAAAATAAATATCCAGAGGAGACAATCTACAAAGAACAAGAAAAGGAAGAAGATAAGAAAGAACAAGAATAAATATAACGACAATATCCAAAGACAACATCCATAATTTCCCAAAAGAGCCATCCATAAATTTAGTTTCTTGGTGATATAGATATAGGAGTTCAGACTAGAAGAAGACTACAATTTTCTTTTCTATCTAAAATAGAGCCCAAGAACTTTGCACAAGCTAGTGAAGATAAGCATTGTGTTAGTTTTATGAAAGAATAACTAAATTATATTGAGAAGAATGAGACATGGGAACTTGTGCCCATACCAAAAGACAAGAATGTGATTGGCACCAAATGGGTCTTTAAAAAACAATTGGATGAAGATGGACAAGTAGTAAGAAATAAAGAAATATTGGTTTGTAAAGGTTATTATCAAGTTGATGGTATTGACTTTGAAGAAACCTTTTCTCTAGTTGCAAGATTAGAAGCAATCAAAATGTTTTTGGAATTTGCGTGTTTCAAAAACTTTGAAGTCTATCAAATGGATGTCAAGTCATTCTTTCTAAATATAAATTTAGTAGAAGTATATATTGAACAACCAAAAGCATTTCAATTGTCAGAAGAAAAATATCATGCATGAATATTGAAGAAATCACTCTATGGAATAAAGCAAACTCCTCGAGCTTGTATTCAAGACTTGACAAATACCTACAACAACAAGGTTTCAAAAGAGGAGTTGCAGAAAACAATATTTACATCAAAACAAACAATGAAAAATTGTTAATCATTGTGGTTTATGTGGATGATATCATATCTGGAAGTAATGATGATAAAATGATCCAAAATTTTGTAGAAGAAATGCAAAAATAATTTGAAATGTCCATGCTTGGAGAATTGTCATTCTTTCTAGGTTTGCATATTTCTTAATCCAACAAAGGAATATTCATTTCTCAAACCAAATATATCAATGAAATGTTTAAGAAATTTAGAATGGAAGATGGTGCACCTGTCAATACACCCATGATCATAGGATGTAAGTTGAGAAAATATGATGAATCTCCAAAATAAATCAAATACTATACATGTCAATGATTGGAAGCCTACTATATGTGACAACATCAAGGCCAAAAATCATGCAAGCAGTAGGATTGGTTGCAAGATTTCAATCTGCACCAAAGGAGACACGCCTGCAAGCAATAAAAAGAATATTCATATATCTGAAGGGAACATTCAACTTTGGCTTGTGGTATTCAATAAGTAAGGACTTCACTCTAACAAAATATACAGATGTAGATTGGGAAGGAAGTATTGATGAAAAGAAAAGTACTAGTGGAGGAGCATTCTTTCTAGAAAATTGTCTAGTATCATGGTTGAGCAAGAAACAAACTTCAATCTCTCTATACACAACATAAGCTAAATATATTGCAACAACATCATGTTGCACACAAGTTCTCTGGATGAAGCAAACATTGAATGATATCAAGGTAGAATATGATCAACCAATATCAATTATCTGCGACAACACAAGTGCATTCAACATTTCAAAGAATCATGTTATACACTAAAATATGAAGCATATTCCAATAAAGTACCACTTCCTAAGAGAACATTTAGCTGAGCAAAGTGTTAAGATGGAATACATTACCACCAAAGAACAGGTTGCAGATATTTTTACCAAACCCTTTCACAGAGACACATTTGAATATCTCGAACAAAATCTGGGAGTGATATCCCTCTCATCCCGTTAGTAAATGGAAGCACAAGATCAAGGGGATAAACCCTTTTCCATTGATGTCAAAGGGGGAGAAGTTGTATATAGAGGAAGAATTGTAGACATAAGGAAAGTTGCAGACATGGGGAGTATCATAATTGACTAAGGGTTGTCATCAATGAAAAAGGGGGATATAGTTGGAAATATTGTTTTCATTGATGTCGAAGAAAGGGGGAGACTACATATGTCCAAGATAAATATTGCAAGATGAATATTGTTGGAAATCTTGTTTTTGGATTTTTGATTCTTAATTTGGATACCCTATCTTTGAAGGGATTTTTACTATAAATACTTATCTCAAATGGGAGAATAGGTTATATGGTTGGAAATATCATTTCGAGACATTTCCAATTGTATATGAGACTCCCTATAACTCCTTAGGAATGAGGAGATACACATTTTTTTGTCAGACAACCTAGCAAGAAAGTTCAAGTCGTCCCAACCAGTCTTTACAGGTCGACCCTAAAAGTGAGCGCAAAAACACTATAAATATAGGATAGATGTGTGTATTTGAAGAACATCCAAGCAATAATAATCAAGTTTGAGGTGTGCAAAAGAGATATGAGGTGCACAAGAGAAGTTGGAGAGTATTCTTGGGGTCTAAAGGTGAAAGAGGAGTTTTCTTGGAGTTTTAAGGGCATGCTATGAAGGAATAAGGTCTATGATGTTGCAAAGTCTGATTTTTTGAGGTTGTGATGCTACATTCTGAGATTATATTATGGGAATGATGCTACGAGATTCATTGGGGCATGAAGGCCAAATCTGACTAGGGTGATATGGTGCTCAATTGAGGAGATTGGTGTCTCCAGTAGGTTGGTGCCTACACAATATCTTGCTGAGTTGGTGCTTAGCTGAGGATATTGGTATCTTCATTAGGTTGGTGCCTACATAATATTTTGTTGGGTTTGTGCTCAACTAAGGAGATTGGTGTCTCCAGTAGGTTGGTGCATACAAGCTTTGTAACAATAGGTTTGTTCCTACAAACATTTATAAAGATAATTTTTTTGTGGTTTTCTATCGCAAGGGTTTCCACGTTAAACTTTGTGTACCATGATTTGAGTTTACATGCATTTACTATTTTAAAGTTAATAAATGATCAATGAATGCTCAATTAAAGTAAAAAATATCTTACACTGATTCACCCCCCCTCTCAGTATAATCATAAGTTCAACAAAAAATACATCATAGGCTACAAACAAAGAAGGAAACAATAATGGGCGGGGGAATGAATCCGCAAGAGGGGAAAGAAAGGCATCTTAGGGGCTCAAGGGGCCAACGAAAACAATATTATTTTATTGTGAGCCTAAGCCCTCAAACCATAGTTTTATTAAGCCTCACTTTATAATTATCATAAGTCCTATCAACCTTGGAATTGGTGGACAAGAGAGAAACATCTACTTCCCATGAATACATGTGGGTTAACATTGACATGCAAAGGGGGTTGACATTCATTATTCCTTGCGATATTTGTATCTAAGCCTAAGTTGTTTTATGAATGTTGTAATATAATTATGAGAATGGTTGTCATAAAAATTATGTGGAAATGATGCTTATGTATAAGGGGGAATTATTGTCATCAAGAAAAAATAGTGACAACTAATAATCCCTTGAGTACTAAGTAGTGATATTTCCTAGCTAGTTTGTGTTCGAGCCAAAAGGGAAGTGGGATGGCCCAAGGGACTACGTGGAAAAGAAGGGGATGCCATTCCTTGGGTTGTGTAGGATGAAGGGGAAAGAGGGCTAGTGGATTGGGATTGTTATAAGAGGTTATATACTATGATAACTAGGAATTGGGATATGTGAGGAGAGTTAGAGCCAAGCACATATGATTTTTCCCTTGTGGGGTCATAGCCTCAAATTGGGGGTGGCCTTGTTGTAGAGAGATTAAGTACAACATAGAGCCTATGGTTGGGTGAAACATCCTTCAACCACATCCAATTGGTGATTAATTCCTAGAAAGATAAGTGTTATGAATTATTTTTATTATGTTGATTTAATGTTGATTATGTTATGAATTGAATTAATGTTAAGTTTGTTCAATCCTGTTTGCATGTTTAAGCATGTATCTATAATTATCATACCATTTTCCATGAATGAATTAATTTTGTTTGCATGAGCCTGCATCATCAATTTTTTTTCTAGGTTATAAATCCTAGGGAAACCCCCGAGTACTTCCCCTCACTTCGAGGATGGTACCCAGGGTAAACCCTAGAATCTTCAAGGCACAAGGCCAGTCAACAATAGGGCTTGGAGCCAGTACAATAATATACTCGTTAAGAGCTCAACATGTCACTTGTGAGAATTGAACTTGGGTGGAGAGGATAAAAATAATTCCTCCCAACCACCCGAGCTAAACTCAATTGACAAGCTTGCATTATCATATATGCATGCATTAATTAATCAGTAGCAGGACAATGAGAAAATTGTAAATCAGAGCTATATAATGTTAAATTCAACCCAACTAGATAGATTGGATACATGATTGATTGGTATCAGCATAAAAAGAACGTGAAAATTTGTGGTTTCAAGAAATATCTTATATCCTCAGCAATTACAAAGAGTATTGGATATGTTACAGATAAATAATATTTTTAGTTAACCTTAACCATGTATATGACTAAGAAATCCAAATTAACATCATGTAGGTTTTATCATTTTTTTTAATGGGAGAATGTAATTGCAAGTATAAATAGTACCGCCTCAACCAATTGGTAAAGTTTTCACTCTTATATAAGATAGAAAACAAATTTAGTATCATCTCAAATAATAGATAAGGTTTTTGTTCTTACATAAGATAGATGAGAAATTCAAATTTCCTCTCAAACAATCTATAAATTTTTACTTTTACATAAAATAGGTGAGATTCAAGTCTCTTCTCCATATTGAAGCGAATGTTTATATTATAGTGATACACAATTAAAATTAAAATTCAAAACTCCATATTAAAATAGACATTTATATCATAGTGATACAAAGTTAGAATTCAAAACTCCCTATTAGTCAATATTCCACACTCTATTCATTACACACTCATGCCCTAACATACTTTATGTAAGAAAAATAATATTAATGCACAAACATGAAAATTAAAACCAAGGTAAACGAATACTAAAGCATGAAGATGCCAATTAATATCATAGAAAACGAAAAATAATAAATCACACAGAATTTATGAGCTTAGGGGAAGAATTTGGAAAGTACCTTAAACATTATTATAATATATGATGATCCAAATTTATAATTAATTAATATATGATGATCCAAATTTATAATTAATTAATATAAACTTCTTTATATATGATGAGATGAATGCCAAACACATTTAAAAACAAAATTAATTTTATTATAATAATTTTGTTAGATTCGGCGTTCGAGGTATGATACTTGAAAACTTTCCTTCATTGTCTTTCAATATTCTTCTTGATTTAATAATAATATTCGATATTATTGGAAATATTCTATTAAAATTATGATATTATTGAAAAGTGTGATTATTAAAAGCTCATTTCCCAAAAGTGTACTTTTGGGGGTGCAATCATATTCAATATGAAGCACTCTTCTTTCATGTATTATTTTCTTTTCTTATTATTATAAAATGGCAAGCTATGTTTCGTTTTCTATAGTGATTTCATGTTCAACTTAGTGCCATGAACCTTCTAGCATTGATGACATTATTTGCTTTTTCTCGATTACAAGTGTGCTAATGATAAGTGTTTTTGTTGGGATGTGATTAAGATGGGACATCGTTATGATAATGAACATAGTTCAAATTTAGGTGGTGCTATTCTAATTATATAAAAGGATATCAATGAAAATATTTCAATAATGAGAACTATGCTACCAAAAAAAATTCAATACTGAGAACTATTCGGCCAACAATAAGGGTATGAATAAATTATTATTTTTGGTACATTTGTTATAATTTCCATTATCTCATTAGTTATATTTTATGTTATGTTTATTCTTTAAATTTAGGAGTATTTGTTGTTTGAAATTATTAGAAAGACAAAGTCTCAATCATGATAGATGTAAGGCTTTTTTAGACATCCATTGAGTGTGGACATTCTTTGGGTAGATTAACCAGCAAGTGGTCAAGAAGGCATGGGCAGGAGCACCTTGGGCAGATGATGGAGATGTACAGACCCAAGGGGGCACATGCCTTGCTTGCCTTGCGAAGGAGGACGGGGACTTAGGGTTGTGGTTGGGAAAGGACATGGTGACTTGGGTGCACACCCAAGGAGTGGACCTGTCTACCCTTGGCAACATGGGCATGTTGGAGAGGTTGGATGATCCCATCTGCACGCCCAAGAAGAGTCATGCCAACCAGTTCAAGGGAATGCACAAGGAAAAGGTGCACCCAAGGTTGGCGTGCGTCGATTCATTTGGGCACATTGGTCCACGAAGAAGCATGACACACCCAAAGGATGAGATGGTTCATAAAGGTGACGTTTGGAGTCCATACAAGAGCACAAGGCACATGAGATAAAACACATCATATCATCACAACTTGAGTTGGAGAGTGAGGTTTGCGGCTCAGGTTGAGGTGATGAAGATGAAGACGAAGTGTGAAGGCTTGGCTTAGTGTCTCGTTGGGTTTCTTGGGCAAGACACATGACATAGAGGCATGCAGGTTCGACAAGGTAGTGCACACGACAAAGAGAAGGCTGCAACAATTAGGCTCAGGTTGTAACAGGGAGACTTGGGTGTATGAGAAAGTAGGCAAGTTAGGATGTGACTAAGCTGAATTCTTGTATATCTATTTATTGAGCTACAAGATCCTCTTTGTAAAGCATTGTAACAACATTTGTATAGTAGAAGACTTATATGAGTGTTAGGAATGGTTAGTGTTGCCCAACCATATTTGTGTCTCTTGTGTATAAATGGTTGCATGTTCTTGGTTGCGTAATTGGCTAAGTATAATAACCGTGTAACTGTTTATGTATAGAACATAAGTATAGTTGGCATGATTGACTCAAGGCAGAGTATGGGTGCGTCTTGAGTGAGGCATAATTCAGACAAAGTAATTTCAGTTTAGTCAAGCTGCCGAAACAAAATGTTGCAGTGCCACATGACCTTAAGTGTTGGGTGACTTGGATGCACCAAGTCGAGTTGGATCCCCGAGAAGAATGTGGGTGTGTGACACATGGTATCAATGTTGATTTTGGTGAACATATTGGATAGCTTTTCACCACTATCTCAACGATAGATGGTATTAGAGTAGACTTGGTGAAACAATTCAGTGAGGCAAATTAGTTCATCACAGAGGTAGCTTTGGTCACAGACTTTGGTGGACAATTGTTATCAATCTTGTGGCAGAAGTTGGTGCTGATTTATAGATCAAGTTGCAAACAAAGTTGCAACTTGTGGATAGTTATGGGTGCACACCTAGTGTAGATGAGGCACAAAGTTTGTGGATTGAATCGAGCACTTGAGAAAGGTGGATGACTGCAAGACCTATCATAGTTCTGATTACAAATTTCATTATAGAGTTAAGTTTGAATGAATTTTGGGTTGTTGGCTCGACTCATTGGTAGGTTGGGCACTCCACCAGAAAGGTAGAACGACTCCAGCAGGTTGTGTGAAGAGTTGTGAAGTGGTCGGGTGAGCTAGTGCATTGACAGACTTGTGAAGGTAGAGTTGGGACAATAACATGCAGATGTCTTGGTGCAACAAGTGAACAAGGTGTCGGTTGTTCAAACAAGTTAAGAATTTGAGTCGAGACAAGAGGCAGAGTTGTGTGATGCGAGCCAAGGATTGACTCAACCTACGAGATTGAAGTCGTGCATGAATGGTAGAACATGATGGACATTGTGAAGTGATTTTTGAAGCAGTGTTGGGAAGGTTCGAAGAGGATGTGGAAATTCAATGATGATGAGACATGGCATAATAGAATGGACATTGTGAATCGAAACTTGGCACATTTATAGGATGGATTGAAGAACATGTGTGAGATCAAGGAACAACCAAAATTATACGACGATGAAACAAAGGCATTCTTGGATGGGACTGAGTCAAGAGAGATTCCAAGGTTGTGATCGCTTAGGAAGGAGGACACCCAAGGAAAAGGAGATGTCACAACAACGGAGAAGCTACTTGATTGCAGAGGAATACTTGTTCGATGTTTTCTTTGTGATGAAAATCACTTTGTAGTAGACTCTTAGATGAAGAGTAAGTTGGAACGATTGGAGAAAGACCAAGGGCAGTAGGCAAAGGAGAAGATCGCCACCATGGTGGAATTATTCCAAACTCCCACACCTTCAAAGGAGATGCTGGAAGTGTGTAATGTTCCCAACCAGACCTGATTGGAACGTTGGGGTTTTATGAGTTTTTTGGTTGTGGTATTTTGTCAAACACTTTGCATATTTTTGTCTTCTTGAGTTTCGCTGGGGTTATGGTGGTGGTTTTATTGTGTGTTTGCAGCAAGTAAAGATGGCAATGTAGCCATTTGCATATACACAAAAAAATACAATAGAAGCAACTCAAGTAGATAGCACAAATACCTCAGATATGATTTATTAATCATATATAGTTGATCTCATACAAAATGGAGCATATATGGAATACAAATAAGAGAAAAA
>SNQJ01S0001261.1:509810-520216 GCA_010110895.2 Picea sitchensis
CTAATATTTAGATCCAGAAAAGGCCTCATGCAATGAGGTGGAGACATTTTATTAATGACTTCCAACAAATTCCTGAAAACTAGCAGTTTATTGGATTTTTGTCTCTTTGATTGTTGCCACCTATCTCCAAGTCTTAGAATCCAATGGAGGAGATGGGATTCAACATCCTTAGTTCATTTGGATTCTATTTCCTATTTAAATAAGGTGATATCTCTTGAAGAAAGGGGGGAAAGAGACCCGAGAGGTCTGGGTAAAATTTCAAGATCCCTGAGGGAGCTAGATAGGCATGAAAATTATCTGATTTTTAAGTTACAGACCTGTGATGATTTTTTATGTAATAGACCTCAACTGAAAATGAAGTTATGTATCAATTTGTTTTCTCTTTTATGTGTAAATCATTTTTCCATATTTCATCTTCTTGGATATGTGTTGCTGTTATAGGTTATATGTCTGCAATTTCTGTGCTGAGAGGGTTATTGTATAGGATATGCTCTATCCCTTGCCACAAGATTATCTGATTTTTGATTCGGTCTTAGAAAGGATTTTTGAAAACTGGGTTTTTCCTCTTGCTGTTACATGCATTGAAGATCCGGATGCTCTTTGATCATTTTCAATTTTGTTTTGATTATTTCTTCTTTCCATCTCTTTATAAGCATTTAAACTGATCTTAGCTTTGTTGACCTGATTTGCTGCACATAGAATGTTAGTTCAGGATTACAGTTTCTTTTCATGGACTCCATGCCCAATGGCTTAATTTCCTTCTTGACTAATTTAACTACTCTCATAATTTCCTAAAACCCAAGTTATCCAATCAAAGATTTTTATTCATGATGTTCTAGGCTTGCACTTGAGCATTCCAAGAGAAACTTCTAGCGCTAACATGGTGCATGAAAAAGAGGCACAAATGTCTGACAGGGTAGTGCAGACAATGGGGAGAAGGATGTGACAATCAGGCTCATGTTGTGACAGGGAGACTTGGATGTATGAGGAAGTAGGAAAGTCATTATGTGACATAGCTAAATTATTGCATATCTATGTATTGAGCTATGAGGTCCTCTTTGTGAATCAATATAACAACATTTGTGTAGTAGAATACTTATACGGGTGTTAGGAATGATTAGCTCCTCCCAACCATATTTGTGTCTATTGTGTATGAATGGTTGCATGTCCTTAGTTGTGTAATAGGCTAAGTATAAGAACTGTATAATTGTTTAAGTAAAGAACACAAGTATAGTTGGAATGATTGACTCAAGGAAGAGTATGGGTTTATATTGAATGAATCGTAGCCTAGAGGAAGTAATTTTGGTTTAGTCAAGATGATAAAATGAAACATTGCAGTGTTGCATGACCTTAGGTGTTGGGTGAGTTGGGTGCACCAAGTCCAGTTGGATCCTCAGGCATAATGTGGGCACATGATAATAGATAYAATAAATTATGTTAGAGAACTTGAAAAGAATATTAAACAACTTAAAKATTTCAACTCCTKAAATGTATGAAAGGGATCCATGAAGAACTATTCAAATGACAATCCTGAGAAGATGAAGGAGATAAAACCAATAATGATCACTCCCATTATGTTTCAAAGAAAACTTGTTACATTGAATTATTAATGTATGTGCATATTTATTATTATTATGTGCATGTGGATGATGCAACATACCTAATGGATGCACAAGGTTCTTCAATGATGTATTAATAATGTGAAGCATGGGAAGCTAAGGTGTAATTAAAACTATAATTTATCGTTGTAGCCATGCCATATTTTACGTACTATCAATGTTTATCCAAGGGATAAAAAAACCCCTCCATAGCTGAAATAATGAGTAATTTATAACACCATAGGGTTCATCTCTAAACTCTTTATAATATGCTTAGGATTGTAGTTTCCCTCTATGTGATCAATGATGATTTCCCACCTTTTTGGATGTTAAATGAATAAGCACTACTACAAAACAAAAATCCCTTCATGAACTATCCTGTGCCTGTAGCTATTGCCTTAGTTAGAACATTATTATAGCTTTCACCCTTATATAATGAAGAGTCTATGTCGACTAAAGAGGAATCACTAAATTGGGATTGATGCTCAAGAAATTTGTCCAACAAATCCAATTTAGAGGATTCAATTTTTGCAGGAAATGAGACTAAATAATTCAATATTTTTTCCAAAGTTAACTTTGACACTATAATAGTATCCTCGATGTTACTGCCCAAATTAACAACCTTGTAATATCTCCACCTGTGGTTCTAAGGAGGTAAGCACACTTGGTAAATGAATCATTGTCACCTCAGTACCTTTCCCCTTCACTTTAGGCTAGCTCCTAGAAGCCACAAGGGGTATCCCAATATAAGTGAAGTAAACCTGTCAAATAAGTTGTTGTCCTACAAAATATTCACTTCAATAAACAACACCTCGATATATGATTAGATAGACTAGTGCGAAGAAGTGATAATATGTCTTAAAGAATATTCAATAGGAAGTAAGAGCATAAACCGCCCGAATATAACGAGGGTTAGGAGATAATTATTATGTGCTTAGTCTGAAATAAGAAATAGATTACTCATTAAATACAAACTAGCTCTAACAAATTACAAGATTAATCAATATGTAATCATGAACTTTGTATAAACTTGTAAGAATGAATGACAATTCCCCTTAGTGTTTCGCCAAGAAAACCTCCCAATTAAAGATAAATACAATTATCAACTAGGATATCAATTTCACAACTAGATACATTAGATAAGATTGAAAAAAAATATTAAAATGAAGTATAGACTAGGTGAGGGTTAGAATACACCTGGAAGAACCAAACCCTAGCCTTTAGGGTTCCACCAAATCTGATTTCTAATGCTGCAAATTAACTTATAGATTTGAAGAACTCCTTAAGTCAGCCCACAAGATGTTAGAAAAATATTTAAAGCACAATGATGGAGAACTGATTTGCCTTCTTAGGGTTAAAGATGAACAATTAAGCATAAACCCTTACGCAATATGTCTAGAAAGAAAGCTATAACATTAATCATTCACTAGACAATAAATGAATATTTTTGCATGTTTTTTTTTTTTAATGTATTTTTTTGGATATTTTATATTTTATAAAGCAAGAAAGAAAATGATTCCAATTTTATAATTTTGGTGGTTGGTTGTTGGGAGTTATACTTAGTGCCTTGTCTCCACTTAGGGATTTATGGGGTCAAGAACTATTCCCCTCCAAGATTTGGTTATCCAAGGCTTATGGATTAGAATGAGAGACTAGAACCTAAGGAAAGAAAATATCTTGTCTAGTCAAGATAAGTCATGAAAACCAAGGCCCTACAAGAAGGATTTCCCCAAGGGAAGACTCTTCACCAACAAGATCAACTATAAATTGAATATAATTCTTAAAACTCTTTCCAATGAACCAAGAGGGAAGACAAAGCAATGGATTAAGTACTTACCCAAGTTAACAAGATAAGAATGAAGGAACAAACCCTAAAACATATCCTCTCCAAGTAGTTAAGTAATTCCTCAAATGGATCAATCTTGCTAGCTCTATAGTAGACTTGAACATTCACTATAATATATTTGATGAACCAAGAAAAATAACCAACAAACTGATAGCTCCAAGAATTGACACCAAAAACTCCAAGAAATATATTCTACTAAACGTATTGTAAAATGATCTCTAACAATTCACAATGATTTGAAATGAGAGGAAAACATCTATTTATAGAAGAGGATTATACATCCTTCTCCTTATTTATTAATTATTTTCCCTAAATTTAGTCGAGGAGAATAACAAAGGAGTCTTTTCGTCCACACAAAGAAGGAGACTAAGTCAATACAAAATCAAATGATGCCACATGTACGCAAAACCCTCATGCAAGAGGAAGATCCCACAAAAAATGGGGTTGATTTGCTCTCCTAACACAACATTTCAAAGAAAGAGTGATGTGGTGGCCTTAAAACAAGGTGAAGTAGCCTCCCAAGAAAGAAAGGCTCCAACATTCCTATCATCCAAGTGGAACACCCTCATGAAAACATGGAGAATGAACTTAAAAAAGTGGATGGCCTCCTCATAATGTCCTCAAGGAATCATCGAGAGTAATCTCCAAGGAAAATTCAAGCCCTCAAATCAATAAAAGATGCTCCACAAGGCAAGGAAGATTCATCTCCAAGTCAAATAATCACCTAAAGCATCCACTTGTTGTCATAAACTCCACACATGTGGGTCATTCCTCAAATCATGTGGAAAACACCTCCAAAAATGGTGAAGGAAGAGGAGCATTCTACGATCTCCAATTTGGTATTGGTAGAGGATGTCCATGTGTGCAAAAGTAGCCCAAATGTGCCTCAAAGGATGTGACCAATGCCTCAAAATATGTGTACTACCTCGAGAGATGTGAAACTTAGTGAAAATTTGCAAAATCATCTATGATAGTAGATGGCCAAAGTGTGGTGAACACATATGAGAGGGATCCATGCTTAGGAATACAATAAGTGTGCTATACAAAGGTGTGACAACCTTTACAAAGAGAAACATTTTTACATCAAATACAAAAGGGGAAGAGACATTGCACCTCCCCTAGATCACGTGTCCTAGTATATACATCCTAATATGGTTTCATACCTAACCCATATCATAAATCACTGATATGGTGAGAGTTATCAACACCAAGGGGAAGTCGTCAATATCCATAAAAAAAAAATCCAATCTTGAGATGGGGACTAAAGGGACGGACCATGACCGAACACATGGGGTCTAGAGACACCACATAAGCTCCCTACCAATACATATAACATCCAAGCATGGTCTAATACAATACATAAGTGAAAATACAACCACACTTTTTGTTCATCATGGTACAACAAGGCACATAATCTGCTCACATGATGGTCCACATCTGGTGACACTGAAGGTCCTTTTTGTTTTTGTTTTATGTGGTTCACTTACCTAGATTGATCCACCACTTGGTCTCCATTTTTCACACGACACTACAACTAGAAAAAGTAATCTCTAATGCAATATACATTGTATTCTCTACATATAACTTCCCTTTCTCTACCATTTCTCATCACCATGAAAGAAAATATTGTGAAGAACAATAACACAAACATAAGCAAGATCATGGAAAATAGATAGAACCAAAGGAGCCATGATAATATATGACATAAGAAATTTAAACATGTGTAACATGGACATGAAAATGTGTATTAGGTACTATTTACATGGATGGGTGAGATGACATAGGACCACCATATTAAGTTTTATCATAGGGATGGAAATTCTTAAATAGTTTTTTACCAACAAATTTCTTAGAGAGTTGTCTACTCAATGAATTTTCTTGTGCATCCTCTCCTAGAGATTGACTTCCCCAAAATCATGATCTTAAAGTTTTTTGGATAAGAATTGAAACCCAAATATCAGGTCCTTTACACTTTTAATCTCTTCTTTAAAGCACAATATCTCATCCTCATCTTTTGAAAACTCTTTGTAGTGTGTCTTAGGTAAAAACCCGCAAGCTCAATGCATCTTGCTAATCTAAATTATAAACTATTTAATACCTATCAAGGTTTATTGGCATACTATGCTTGGAAATATTTGGGATTTAATGTCTCCATATTTTTAGCTCATAGCAAACTCATTCATGGTTGCACCAATATAGAGATGCAAATGAATAATTTTGCATGGACTAGCAAGGGATCGATGGTTAGGGTTTATGTGTGCATGCATGATACAATTGTAGTCTAACATCATTTATAGATACAACCACGTGCATTCTTCCACTATGTCGTAGGAATCATACTACAATGTGTCCTTGTTCTCACCTTCATTACTCTTACCTACATATGTCACTCTCTATGCCCAATTCACTTATGAAAACATTCGATCAAGAAATTCAATTGAGTCTTGTGAGTTGAACTATCTCATTCAAGAAAGTTCAAGCATGATGTATATGTAGTTTTCTCAGTGAAATACAAAATAAGAATGTGCTATTAGTCCAATCAAAACACTAGTTAATCGTAAATTGAGAGTGGATAGTTGGTTCTTAGTTGAAACCATTCCCATAGAGCCAAAAATCTAGTTGAAATCATAAGCTAACAAGACAAAGAAAAGATTTAATCCAACATCTCATTGAGAGCTTACTAGTTTTAGATGATGGATGTTTAACATGAAATTTAAAAAAGATTTGAAGGTTATAAATTGCTTTCCTAATCTTCCATTTAAATTAACTTCATTTTTTTTTTCAAATTCTTAAGGATTGTTTACTCACTCTAGTTAAGTTATAATGAGCACAATGTTTATTTTTGTTAATGTATCTAATTAAACATTTTATCACCATGTAGTCATATTGGATGATACCTATATGTTTTAATTGTCCTAAGCCAACAATCCAAATACAAGAAAGTTTTTTTTTTTTTTTTCAATAATATTTATCCCTTACCTTTCAGGTTGTTGGGATTGGTTCCTTGTTTTTCTATTAGTCTTGCATGCAAAATTTTTATTTTTAACCCAAGGTTTTGGAAAATTCATACAAATTTCCCACTCGCACTTCATTTTTTAGTTTAGGTCTTAAGTTTGAGGTCTTATTTGGCCTCATATCAAGGAAAACTTAGAATAAGTTTCAAATAATTGAGAGAATTTCACACTAATGCTATCTATCACTTGGCATTAGTTCTTAAACATTTTATGTTAATACACATTTTCCATATTATGCCAATGTTTTTATTGTTTAGATGCTTTTCTTCTATGTAAACACTTGTTTTCCCTAATGTGTAAACACTTTTCCTAGGCTAATGTTTTGGCCCTTGCATGCAATGGCTCACTGCCACTTCTTCATTCTAAATTCCCTCAAGTTCCCTTAATAATAATAATCATCTCATCAACTCAAGAATAATAATCAGCTCATCAACTCAAGAATAATCACGGAATCATCAACTCAACATGTTTGAATAACAAACTATGGTTTTCGGGAGGGTTGTAGCAAGTCTCCCCATCGTCACCCCTCTCACTAAATGCAAGCTTAGGTTGTTGAAACTTGAATGAATCAAAGAGGATTTGTTAATGGAACTCATGAAAAATTAGAGCGGCATAATCCCCACGAGGAAAAGAATGAGGAGGATAGGTTCAAGGTCGACGACCTTCATGAGATGGGATTTGTCGTCCTTATGCACAAGAAGGTTTTTCTTTTTATAAAATTTTTGTGTACTTTGGATAAAAATAATTATATGTCAAATGAAAAATGATGCATGTTAAATGAAAATAAATACCGGTTAAATACAAAAATTCATAGGTTAAATACAAAAATTCATAGGTTAAATGAAGAAATTACATGTCATATGAAAGGAAATTACATGTTCATATATATTTGTTAATTACAAAAAATCACAGGTTAAATGAAGAAATTATAGGTTATATGAAAGGAAATTACATGTTCATTGTCCTTTGTTAACAAATATTAGCTCCAGCTAGGCTACATCATCCTTATGCACAACACAATTTTTCCTTTTGGCTCTCTATTTTTGAAAATTCCTTGTCCAAGCATTGGTTAAAAAGAATTACATGCCAAATGAAAAAAAATACATGTTGAATGAAAATAAATACTAGTTAAATACAAAAAATCACAAGTTAAATGCATAAATTACAGATCATATGAAAGGAAATTGCATGTTAACTCATTTTGTGTTTTCAATCACAAAATGGAAACAATTATTGGTTGAATGAAAAAAAAAACACAGGTTAAATAAAAAATTTGGGTCCTTAAGGACTAGATCAAAAGAATTACATGTCAAATGAAAAATAATACATGTTAAATATAACAAATCATTGGTTGAATAAATGAATTCACACAAGTTAAATGAAGAAATTGCAGTAATAATGAAATAAATCGGTGTAATTGAAAATTTAATAGACATCGTGAACTACTGAAAACCCAAATTCAAACATGCCTAATTCTAAAATCTCAAGAAAAATTAAACTTATATGTCATTATAATATAATCTCTCAAAATTATTCTCTTCTAAATTTTTTTTTAGAAACATGAACAAGCCTTAGAAATAGAATCAAAATGAACACCAGAACATTCAAGAGAACACTCTAGAATTATCCAAAGGCATAGACGTGCTTCATAATTCAAACAAACACAACAATGACTAAATTAACAACGACAAAATGTTACAATGAGTAAATTAAAATGACTAGTGATACAATGAGATAAGTGTTCTTCATGCAAAGTGCTGGTGACATTGATGTTTGGAGTCCATATAAGAGCATAAGGCACATGAGCTAGCACACATCACATCATCACAACTCGAGTTGGAGAGTGGGGTCTATGACTCAAGCTGAGGTGAATAAGATGAAGGTGAAGTGTGAAGGCTTGTTTTAGTGTATCGTTGGGTGTCTTGGGTAGGGTGCATGAAAAAGGGGCACAAAGGTCTGACATGGTAGTGCAGATTATGGGGAGAAGGATACGACAGTGAGGCTCATGTTGTGATAGTGAGACTTGGATGTATGAGCAAGTAGGAAAGTTAGGATGTGACCTAGATGAATTCTTGTATATTTATGTATTGAGCTATGAGCTCTTATTTATAAATCAATCTAACAACATTTGTACAGTAGAAGGCTTATACAGGTGTTAGGAACGATCAATTCCTCCCAACCACATTTGTGTCTCTTGTGTATGAATGGTTGCATGTTCTTCGTTGCGTAATAGGTTAAGTATGAGGATTGTATAATTGTTTAAGTAAAGAACACAAGTATAGTTAGCACGTTTGACTCAAGGAAGAGTATGGGTGCAAATTGAATGAGTCGTACTCTAGACAAAGTAATTTCGGTTTAGTCAAGGTGCTGAAACAAAACATTGTAGTGTCGAATCGGATCCTTGGGCATAATGTGGGCGTGCAATAATAGATAAAATAAATTATGTTAGAAAACTTGAAAAGAATATTAAACAACTTAAATATTTCAACTCCTCAAATGTATGAAAGGGATCCAAGAAGAACTATTCAAATGGAAATCCTGAGAAGATGAAGGAAATAAAGCCAATAATGATCACACCCATTATGTTTCAAACAAAATTTGTTACATTGAATTATTAATATATGTGAATCTTTATTATTATTATGTGCATGTGGATGATGCAACATACCTAATGGATGCACAAGGTTCTTCAATGATGTCTTAATAATGTGAAGCTTGGGAAGCCAAGATGTAATTAAAACCATAATTTATCGTTGTAGCCAAGGCATATTTTACGTACTATCAATGTTTCTCCAAGGGATCACAAAACCCCTCCATAGCTGAAATAGTGATTCATTTTTTTTTTTGTAAGTAATAAAAGTATATTAAGTGCCTTTCAGAAGCATAGTGTCAAAGAAAAATACAAGATGTTCACACTGAGGATGCAGAACTGCCCCAACAGAGGGGAAACCAGTCCATTTATCCCAAGATACCCCAAACTGATCAGTACTACTGTTTACTGTTTTAAACATAAAGTTTAAACATAAGTATACATCTAAAAAACCCTGCATATGGTGAAAAAAAGATGACAGATAGACTACTGACCCCTGGCAGGAAGACTGACGAGCTAGACATTTGGAGAGAAATTGGGCTACTTGGCTTGGAGGTCCCCTGGTCAGGGCTCCTCTTCTATGTACGTAGGCTGATCTGCCCAGTTCTCTTCGCCTTCCACGTCGCCCACAGTGCCATCAACTTCGCTGCCTCGGTCTGCACCTGTTGCTGCATCCGTCTTTACACCTATTGCTGCATCTGCTGCCACGTCCGGTTCCTCCATTGGATCATCCTCATTCGGGCTGGTGGCAAGAGAATCCTGCAGGGAGTTGAGGGTCTGAAGGAAGAGGTCCACCTTGATGTCGGTTTCTTGAAGGCGATAATTGAAATCCTCCACTCCCTGGTGGATACCAAAGACCAGGTCGTAGAGTGCTGCCAAGCTATCCCAAATCTGCGCAGTAGTGAAGGAATCCCGGGGAAGAGGCCCAGCCCCTCGAGAAGTATGTTGAGGTTCGGACGCGGGGACAGAAGGTCTCTCTGGAGGGTCGCAAAGGCGTCATTGGGGAGAGGCGGTTGTGCTGGACACCAACGCCCCACAGTTGAGTTGCGCATTCGCCAAGTTACGAGAAGCAACTGAGAAATGTCCAGACCGGATGCGGGGGGAGGAGCTTAGGGAGGACGAGTCAGAGCGAGAGACAGAAGGTCGTCGAGGCTTCCAGGGCGCGCCCCGCCTTGGCCTTCCCCATGGGCGAGTCATGGTCCAACAAAAGCTGCAAGCGGAGACGGTACTGTGCACTCTGCGGGGGCGAATGGTAGAGGAATAGACAGGGTCGGGCTCAGTCCAGGACGGGTTACGCCATTGCATCTACAGAGCGAGCTCTGCGGGGGGCCAACTGCAACAACTAACCAGCATTGTAA
>SNQJ01S0001262.1:31445-67223 GCA_010110895.2 Picea sitchensis
CTTAACCATATTCATGATCCTAAACCTTCCTGTAGCGATCATAGGTATGTTTCACAGCCCACCTACATATCTACTTTTAAGATCATTCAACTTAGGATTGTTCACAATCCTTCTCATGTGATTCTCAAAGGCATAATAATTTTCCTCTTATTATGAAAACAGAGCATATTCACTCATTTACCCTTCTATCTAATTATATTAGTATTCCCTGAGGAAAGATAATACATTCCCCTCATGTTATTATTTGGAACAAAACTTTCATGACTCTTCAGAATGGATCCAACCATGCATCCATAGTATTCATTTAATCACAGGTTCAATCTGCAGTCCTTCTCCTCAAGGAGTAAATGAAGATAAAAATACCTCCTTACGTGACTCGTACATGAGCCCAATAAATCCAAGTGTTGTAACCATGCTTTGATACCAATTTGTAACACACCCACGATGGGGAATAAAAATTTTCGCTTTTCTTAATGGACAGATTCTCCATCCATGGTTTCTACCTTGGAAATTCGAGGAACCAGTCTGACCACCCGGTCAAGGATCTCCAATTATGGATCCAAAAAACTCTCTGAGACCTTGATGGTCTCATTCTATAATTAGACACAGACCCTTTCAGTTTCCTTGTGTGGTTCTAAAGGTACCCATGACCCTCCTCTTCGCGCTTGCAAAATCTTAGAGTCTGGGCGCTAGCTCCTTTTCTTATAATCCCCTTTCTTGATATGACCTTGAGCGATAACCTCATGTAGCCACGCAATTGCGAGCGTGGCCAACGGCGGTTTAAAACCAAACTAATTTTCACCCCACAATTCATCTCGAGCCTCCACATGTCCTTTCTCCAAAACCATGGTCTGGATTGCAGCCCACCCTCAACATTTTAAATTTCACACACCTTCAATCCCTGCAATGCAACGAGACCTTTGATCTCATGATATTGACTGTACTCCTTAATTGATGGCTCAGATCTTCCATTTTTTAAATCAACAAACGTGATTTTCTTCAGGACTTTGACATTCAAAGTTTTCAACTCTCAAACCTTGTTTTCTCTGTAGTGGCTATCTCTCAGAGTGGAAGATCTACTAACACTTGTCCCTCTCAATCGGGCGGTTCACATGAACTCTAGCTCTCTGGCCTTCAAGAGTTCTTGTTCAATACCCTCTCCTTCTTCTGAAGTGATTTCTCCTAAAGTGGTAGATCATTTTCCATGTTTCCTCTCGAAATCAATGGCCCTAGTCCTCTTTAGGACTTCGACACTTTTCAACCAAGATGAGATCTATGGCCTTCAGCTCCCTTCCCCATCAACGGTCGTGAATCTGATTCGGAACTTTGGCACTTTCAAACTCTTATCCTTTGAATTCTCTTGGAGTTTCCACCTATAATCCATGATCTATCGCCACATGCCCTTCTGGATCTATAGTCCAGATTCACTTCGGGTCTCCGGCTCTCTGGGCTTCAGGAGTTTCAACTCTCAACTGAAACTCTCGAAGTGGTTTTCCTGAAATATCTAGTCTAATGACACATTTCTCCTGTCGACCAACGAATGGGATCCACTTTGGCCCTTCGACTCTTCGTCTCTTTGGGATTCGGAAGTTTCAAACTTCTACGCTCTCGTTTCTTCCGAAGTGCATTCACCTGAAGATTTTGTTCTATCGACACGTACCCCTCCTGGAGATCAACAACTAGGACCTACTTCAGCTCTTTACCAGGATTCCACAGACTTATGCCACTTGTTCTCTGGATCTGACAACTGAAGTTTACTTAGGGTCTTCGGAGTTCTCAAACCTCAACTTTCTTCTTCCTTCGAAGTGCGCAGATTTCTACCGCGTGTCCCTCTGAATTGGACAGCTGAAATTCACTTTGGATTTTCAGGGATAGGAAATATCAACTCTCAACCTTTGATCCCTCCTGAATCTCATGATCTATCACCACGCGTCTCTCTAGATCTAACAATCCAGATTCACTCCGGACTTTGGGTTTCGGGAGTTTAAACTCTCAACTGAAACCTTCGAAGTGATTTTTCGTAGAGCCTTGGATCTGTGGACACGTACCTCCCCTAACGACCAAAGGTCAGGATTTAATTCGGTGATTTCAAACTCTCCTTGACCACAAGCTCTCGCTGAGGGGTTTTGGATCATGCGCCATATGTCCCTCTTCACAATGAACGGTCCCAAATCGCTTAGGGACTTTGGGACTTTGGCAAGTCAATCCTCCTATGCACACAAAGGTTAACACTCATGCAATTTACCTTAGATCATATGACTATCATCCCCTTGTGCTCATATCCAATAATTAGGATCTGTTCCTTCTCAGTGCTTCTCCTCCAATCGACAGTTCATAGTAATTGTGGGGTCCAACCTCCACAATCTGGGAAGTCCTCACTTGACTCTAGTCTAATCCTAGTCATTGATCTTCCATTCCCAACGAGATCAATGACGTGGGTTGATTGCAAGACGTGAACTAGCGGGTCCGCTAAATTCACCTTCTCATTTCGCAATGATTCCCAACTGTCGATTAAATTGAGCAGCTGGTGTTTTATTCGATAACTCCAGTGATTATTTTAGTTGATCTGATGACCAGGATGTCCTATCCTCCTGTTAAATGGCTCGCATCCATCTTCGTTGTGAGATTCTTAATTCATCGGTATTTTGGGTAACTTGACTATCATCTAATTCCTAGATATGAAGGTCGGGATGTTTCCCAGGCATCCTCAAATCTAAGGCTCAGAGTTAACTTCGGGACTTCAAAACTTCAGGGATTTTTCCTCCCTTATGACGAACTTGTTCAATTCACTGAAATAGCAAAGTCGGAATGACTCCAAGGGTTAACTCTCACGCTCTTTCCCATATCCAACGGTCACAATGGACTGTGGCTTCTTCCGAACAGATTTCATCCGTTTGTCTTCCCAAACAAAGGAACCATCCCCTTCGATATTTTGACCTCGCTACTCTCCCTGAGCTTTGTTATCTCTGAAAGGCTTAATAGCTTTGTGCTCTTTCTCCTGAAATTAACGTTTAGAAGGGTCTTCTGCACACCCCTTGCGCTCCTTTATCAAGTTTAGAACTTGAGGAGTTCTTAGTCTCTGCCTGATCTATAGAGATTATGTAACTGTGCCCAAGGTCGATGAAATCACAATACTCTTATTTTAACTTAAGCCACCATAGGGCTCGGGGATTTACGTGTACAAATAATACAATTCCATACTTTCTTAAATACACAATATAAACAAGAATAAAGAGATATGATATAACTATTAAGAAAACATACACATCCTTGGGTCGTTCACAGTATATCCAATTTCATTACATAATTACAGCTCAATTTCATAGGGTATGAGAATACTTATCAATTACAAGTTTCATTCAACTAACTGATTGTGGTTGTGTTCCTTTCCACCCAACCATACGCTCAAAGGCATTCATTCTTAGCACTCTAGCCACCCCCATGCCAAGACATGATATCATTAGGGAGCTTACGACATCTCTCACGGAGACTCTCTCTGTCATAGTGACCCTGCAAGGTTTATCAAATGCTTCCTCAACATCAAGCTCGCATTCGGTCCCTCAGGTTGTGTTCTCTGCACTTCCTTTTGGTTCGCGCATCTCCCTTATGAGCTTTCACTCTCCTCACATCACTTGTTGTGTCTCTATATGTATATTACCTTCCCTCCTATGGAAGTTTTCCGACCTGTCTTGTTCCTTCTGTCAAAAGGAAGCTTGGGTCTGCAAGTCTCTGTGGTACTTCGAGCTGACATCCTACAGCTAGACCATGCTTCCACTCATGGGGGTGGTTGATAATTCAACCGCTGATCCTTTCTTCATTAACTGATTTATTTCCTCTAGAGATATCATGGCTCATACTTCAATGATTCACCCCCCCAACAGTTAGTTATGGGCAGTTTAACAATAATACATTTACATTATCCACATGCTATCATGGTAATCCTATTTTATGATTAATTACAAGCTGGAGGAAATGGGGTGTTACAATATGATGTGGTTTTTTCCATGTTTCTGTGATTATATTCTTGCATGTATGTTTGATGTATGTATGGTGATGAAATATGGTTGAGTGTTGAAGCATATGCTTGATTCCTACCCTGGATGCATGGTACTAACCCTAGAGTATGGAATGAGGCATTTTCTGTTGAGGAATAGTGTTGGTTATGTCAGTAAAGCTATGACAGTTTCGCTATGAGATATATCATTGATCTATTGAGGCACACTTTTGGTACATGTTTAGAGGTACTATTGGTTGCTTAATACTTACTGTAGTGAATGGTTTTTGAGGCGGATTTGTTATAGTACATGGCTAGTACATATGTGATATTTATTGATATATCTTATGATGTATTATTAGAGGCATATTTGTTGGATGTCTTGGTGCATGAATTTGGCATGTGGTTGAGCTACATATTCTGACATGTAGTTGATGATTTGATGAGGTGATTATGTTGTACATCATTTATGAGTCATAGATTGATCTATAGTTGATGCATGATTAGTACATACTTGGTACATTGGTTGAGGCACTTGGTAGCAGTATGATTGGAACATGGTTTATGGTTGATATGACATACATGTATGGGAACACATATTGATTATGGTTCATCTTGTTGAGGTTTGGTACATGGTTGATACACTTACTTTGGTACATGATGTATGGGATGATATAATTGAGATGCTTGGTTGATACATTGATTGATGCTTGATGGTTGTGTTATCACTCCAGGAAACTCTCCTAGGCTGTATGTCAGAGATGCCTAGTAACATAATCTTTTTGGAAACTATTTTCTCAATAACAGGTGTGGGTTTGGATCAAGATGAATATCTTAACCTCTGGATTGTATTTTCAAGATAGTCTAACTATATTCATGCAATACAAGGCCTTCAAGAGATATTTGTCAGATATATGTGTATAACAAATGGATAAGAAAACCAATCAGTTAACCAAAACATACATAAACCATATATATGATGGGTCAACAAACTAGCCAAAAATGCTTATGATTCTTGCTTAACAATCAAAAGTAAGATGACAATTACCATAGGACCATTAAACAGAGACAAAAGAACGAATTCCACTCATATGCATAGACGAAGATGAAGGAGGGTCTGACAACAAAAAATGAAAGAAGCTTGCAGGATGATATATTAAAGAAAATGTCTTTCATACAAAACAGTAGAATATAGAACTCAAAATTGAACCCATTGTTCATCTTATGTTTTCATCTTTATATCTTTTACAACACAGTATCTAGATCCTGAATTAATGGATCAGATATGCCTAAAATAGAAAGTCAAAACTAACTTGCAAAAGATAGGGAATGATCCTCAAAATGAGGTCAATCCCACATTTCATGGTCTTTAGATCTTGTAGAGTCCTTGTGCAGTGCATAATAGCCTTCCAAGGCTGATTGATGACTCTTCCAAGAGATAAAATTCGAATTTGCTGAGATGTGCAAAAAATCCTAATTTGTTGCCACCAAAATAGGTGCCAAAGCCAACTTGGCTAATTTTTATAATCCTTATGCACCAAAAATGGATCTTGAATATGAATATATAATTAAACATCTATCCATTACAAGTGTTTTCAAATGATTTGGATTAGTAAAACCTTGATCTGTGCAAAATTTAGCTTTCTTTGTCCAGTTACAGGTTTCGGTGGTTAAAAAAAAGGAATTCTGGGTGTATTAACTACCGAAATCTCTGCTTTCGGTGCTTAATGAATAGTCGTCATGTTTTCCTAAACCACCGAAAACTTAGCTTTGTCCAAAACTTTGAAATTTGCAAAAATGATTACCTTGATGCTTTGTTGAGTATTCAAGGTCTCTTTGATGATGCAACTCTTCCTCGTCTAGATTTGCAAACTTCAACTTGATGTGTGGAAGACTGTGGTATATCCACCATTGTTGTAGCTAACTCGGTTAGAGTTTCCAAACCTATTTGATCCTATGTTGGAGGTTGAGACTCCTTTAACTTTAGCCTTAGAAGTCTAAGATTCTTGTACAGCTTCATGTTCTCTCTTATCAGCACCGTGTTCCTATCCTTGATTTTATCATGCTTTTCCTTGAGACTTTGGTTCATGTTAAAAAGTTCTGCATTTCTTTCAGTCAAGTATGTATTTGCCTTTTTAATAACTCTTTCTAAGAATTCCATCTCATAGATTTGTTTCAGAAGTTTATTGATTTTCTGAGCCTTGGATGCTTTAGGCTTGCTTGAAGAATCTTTTGCTAATGGTTGACTCTCTTCATCTGGAGGAGTTGGTGAGGGCAAGTTGGGATAATCTTCTGCAACTTTCTTATCCTGTTCATCACCTTGTGTCTCTACTAACTCCTTCTCTGGATCTGAGTCACTGTATGGTAAGTTCAAAGGGTTATCTCCTTCAGCAAGGTCCTTGGTCTGCTCATCCTCTTTACCAAACTATAATTTCCTTTTGGTTCTTTTTCTTTTAGAAGAGGATGATTATGTCGTCTCTCTTGGTGGTGAGATAGCCTTCCTTTTTCTTAGACTGCTCTTAGGGGTGATGGAATTCTTAGCAGTTGACTTCTTCCCCTTTTCATCCTATTGAAAATTAGTTTGGAACTCATTCCAAAATAGGAAGTAATTCCAGTCCACTTGTTTCTTCTTCAATGACTCTTTACTAATGAGAGTAATCAAACCTTGGTGTGACAACCTGCTGGCCACTTTGATAGGATTCGCCTTGACTTTTCTGGCCATTTTTGTGAGAGCTTTGTGTAGGTAGAAAGGCAAATTGATGGGAGACCTGCATGTGAAATGGTTTAATAGCTTGAAGTGATAAAACATAACTCTGTTGTATCTACCTTCACAGGTGATATAGACAAAGATTGCCTTCAGGAGAGATTTCCACTTAGGTTCCAGATAAGACATTGCTATGTCTTTTTTCCATATAAGATCCTTCTGCAGAGACTATAGGTAGGATCTAAATTCAATGTTTGATGACACAGTTGATTTGAACCAACAATCCCCTGTTCTAGAGAGACTAGTGAACTCAGCTTAGGCTACCTCATCAACCACAAAATCCTCTTTTCCCACTATTCTTGCTCTTCCATCATACGAGATAGCAAAGGTTTCAGACACCTGTTGGTGGAAATCTGCCAGTTTTTCACAATATGCATAAACTCCAGTTTGCTTGAAGAACTCAGCCACCTCAGGGTGAGCCTCGAGGTACCAAACTCCATCCAATTCATCCCTTAGAACTGGCCCTGCTTTCGGCATTTAGTAATTGCTGACCTGTACCTGTGATTTAGGAAAATCTTCGTGCTAGGGAGACAAAGACTCTATGATTTAGGGTGACAGGGAGTATGAATTAGAGTAAAACGAATGAGACAGGGTGACTCAGAGTTTTGATTGCATAGCTCAACCACTAACTGAATCTAAGCAACAGACTAACTGAATACAAGCTAAAAATTTCGAGTTTAGGTGAGATATAAAATCAAATTGAAACAGTATGGAATTCAAACTACCTGATGACTCGACTTGGCTTGATTGGTATGAAAATTGGCTCGATAACCATCTACTGAACTCGAACTCCACTTGGAAATCACCACAAAAACGGGATTATGGCATCTGAGTATGCGTTTACTTGATGAAATCACGGGCTCAAGACTGTCACAATGACTCTCGGATTCCAATTGGTAATTAATGGAATCGAAGTAGAGATTAATCGGAGTCATAATGGATCTGTGTCCTCGTGACTGGAGATAATGAGGGGCTATGTGACTAATCACTTCTGTTAGTCGGGAATCACACATGAGTTTCTGTGTCTTTGCCGAGCCTTAATTATGAAATGACAAATGTAGTTAAAGTGACAACACGGTATCAATCTTCGGATAGATGCAATAATAACGTGCATACCTCACCACCTCCATGGAATTTCAGTGGTTATGTCTTCATGATTACACCAATTGACAGCTAGCTCATGCGAAAGCACGGGCTTTTCATTTTTCCCATGGAAATCTTTTCAATGGTTAACTGGGATTTTCTTTTCCCCCTTAACCACCAAGAACGAAGACTTTCGGTGGTTAATGAGAGCTTTTCAGGCTCGCCTAAACCACTAAAACCTGAGATTATCTCTTTTTCTTGACAAAACCAAATCAAAAGTTCTTTCCAAGTTTATTTATAGAAAATAGGCTCTCTAACATACCTAAAAAAAATTTAGAAATAATTTTTTGGAGTTCTCTCTATCACCTAAAAAGTAAAATCTCCATCAATTTATTTGAGGAGATAACATTGGCTCCTATTGGGGATGAACGCCTCCTTGTGAGGTTTCAAGAACCACAGAACCAATGCCTTTCCTGAAAAAAGAAAACTTAAAACTATTGGCTAGTGTTTCCATTGGGCATGGAGTTATTTTGTAAAAATAGAGACTAAAAATAAAATTACAATGACCAGGCTTCATAGCCTTAGAAAAAATAGAGTTTCAGAAATCACCCGTTGACTGGGCCACCGAACATTTATTCACATCCCAGATTTTGCAAAATGAATGTGTTGTTGTGTTGTACTTTAGTTATCATGAAAGGGCTGGTCCACAAAGAATCAAACTTGTTGTGTTTGCATTTATCTTGTCTGAGGGTGTCCAATTTCAGAACCCAATCACCAACCTGAAAATTATCTACCTTTGCCTTCCTGTCAAAAGTATCCTTGATCCTCTGATTTGTCCACTAACTGTTTGTGGACCTGCTGCAGTTCTACCAAATCGAGCATTCTTCTTACCATATCATTTGACTCAGTTCGCTCTTCTTGAAAAAATCTAGCCACTGGTAAAATTAATTGAATAGGAAAAATGGCATCATTCCCATAGACCAATTTGAATGGAGAGGTTCCTATGGACTTTTTGATAGTTACTCTGTCTACCCACAGAGCAAATTTTAGTTTAGAATCCTAATTCCTTTTGTTCTCCTCTAACATCTTTCTGATGATTCTGATTAAGCTCTTATTGGTTGATTCGGCTAGGCCATTACCTTGAGGGTAGTAGGGGGTTGAATGTACCAATTGGATGCCCATTGATTCACACATGTCAACCAATGCATCATCTTTGAAAGATGTTTCATTATCTGTTACCAGCCTTTTGGGGCAACTGAATCTGCTCAAGATGTTTTCATAAAGAAATTTCATGACAACCTGATGAGTGGCATTCCTGGTGGGAACTGCCTCTATCCATTTTGTAAAATAATCTGTGGCTACTAAGATCCACTTATGTTGACCACTAGACAAAGGATTTATCTTGCCTATAAAATCTAAACCCCACTGTTGAAAAGGGCCATTCACTACTATAGGTCTTAGGAGCAGATATTTTAGTTGTTGTTTTCCTGTGAATCTTTGACATTTATCACAAGCTTTGACGAAGGCATGCACATCTGAGAAAAGATAAGGCCAATAGTACCCAACCCTTAGAATTTTATGAATTGTAGTCTTCCAGTAATGATGACCTCCACAAACACTTGAATGAAATTGATGTATAAATTCCACTGACTCTTCTTTGTCTAAGCATCTGAGTAGTAAATCAGCAGGGTCTTTCCAATATAACAGATTATTGTAAATGCAAAATTTGATGGCTCTGAGCTTAAGGGCTCGGGCTTGAGTCATTCTAAGTTCTGGAGGAACCTCTAGCTTTTGAACAAAATGTATAATACCTGAGTACCATTCACAAGAAGACAAATTCTCTGCCACCTGTTGATTGTTATGTTGTCCTTCTGTTGCCACCTCCGTCTGCAAACTCCTTGAATTTTCCCCTGTGAAATTTATGTCCAGCAGCTCATGGTTTTCCTCCGTTAAAATCTTAGTAAGGCCTTGGTCTTTTACCAATTTGGTGGGCTTCACTTCTATGTCGAACTCGATTAACTTTGCGATCCATTTATCTCTCTTTCCATCAATATCAGGCTAAGTCAAAACATCTTTCACGGAAGATGAAGGAACATATGCAATGACTTTTGAGTGGCGGATATAAATTCTGAAAGCTTTCAAAGATTTTATGAGAGCATAGGCTTGTTTTTCAATAGGATCATACCTTAGTTCATCATCTTTGAGTGTTTTGCTGAAGAAGGAAACTGGGTGATCCATATTATCATCATCTTTCTGTAACAAGACTGATGCCACCGTGTCATAAGAAGCGAAGGAAAAAATGTAGAAACTCTTGCTGTAATCCGGATTGATCAGAGTCAGGGATTCCATGATAGCCTATTTGATATCCTAAAATGAATTCCTTGCGTTCTCTGTCCATTTTATCTCAGACCCCTTTTTCAACATACATGTTATGTGTTTTACTAGCTCGACAAAATTTGGAACAAATCTTCTAACAAAATTAATCTTACCGAGCATCGATTGAATATCCTTTTTAGACCTTGGTAAGGATAGCCTTTGAATTTCTTCCACCCGAGATGGATCAATTTTCACGCCTTCTGCTGAGACAATGTGGCCTAGGAGCTTGCCTTTCTTGAGAGAAAAATGGGACCTTTTGGGATTCAATGAAATTCTGAACTGCCTGCACTTCAGAAAAACTCTTTTTAAATGCTTTAGATGCTCTTCATGACAAACTTATCCTTCTCACCCATGAAAGCTATGTCCATGGCCCTTTGAAAAGTGGCCTCGGCAGTCATTAATCCGAATGGCATTTTGGCATACATGAAGGTACCCCAAGGAGTAGTAAAAGTAGTCTTCTCTTGGTCATCAGGATGGACAAAAATCTGGTTATAGCCAGAAAAACCATCCAGGAAAGACATAACAGTAGCCCCTGAAATTCTTTGCATCAAATGTTCCATCTTAGGTAGGGGATAGTTATCTTTCTTAGAGCATCTGTTTAGGTTTGTAAAGTCCACACATAACCTGACCTCACCATTTTTCTTTCTCACTATTACTATATTTTCAATCCATTTAGAGTATCTTAAAGGGATTATGATCTTAGCATCAAGAAGCTTTTTGATTTCTCTTTCAATTACAGGCAAAAGAAGAGGACTGATAGGTTTGAGATTTTGTTTGAAAGGGATGGTGTCCTTTTCAAGTGGGATCTTATGTTGAATGATCTCGGGGTCATAAGTTTTCAGATCACCATATTTCCAAGTGAAAACATCAGAGAATTCTTTCAAAATGCTACAATATTCGGACTTCTGATCAACAGTCAATTCAGAGGACAGATTTATGAATTTAGGCTAGCTTTCGTTTCCTATGTTGTGCTCGTGAATAGCAGGCTCTTTCTCCTTATTATCTGGATTGTAGGGGACATCGTTATGATCAAATAGCTTTTCAAGAGGTACCAAACCCCGAGGTATATAATTGTTAAGCAGTTGAACAATATCATGTTGACCCAATTTTTGTTTTAGCTTAGGATTATGGGATTCCTCTACATTTAGATTTTGTTGGTCGACATGCATATCAGAAAATTCATCTACCACCTGGAGAAATATATTAAGTTCATCATCATCTTCAAAAACTTTCCAGTATTTAATATTGTCGGGCAAAGATGGTCTATATTTGACTTGGATTTCATAATTGAGCCTGGGAGGCATGGGAGGAATAAACAGGCTGGCTGAAACAACAAGGGAATCTGCAAGATGATTCATATCTCTGGGTATATAAGAAATGTAAAAAATGGAAAAAGAATCTCTAATTTTCCATACCTCATCCCTGTAGGCTTTCAATCTGACATGCTTTGCTTGGAAAGTACTATTTACTTGCTGTATGATGAGATCTGCATCTCCAAACACCTTTAATACTTTAATTCCCATCACCTTGGCTGTGTTTAAGCCCAATATCAAATCCTCATACTCTGCTATATTTTTAGTAGTTTTGAAATCAAGCTTAAAAGACAAATGCATAGCCTCCTCCAAAGGAGAAATTAAAACTACCCCTACACCTACTGAATCTTTGGTACTGGCACCATCAAAATACATGGTCCAAACTGGAACACCCTTTTCATCAGTTTGTTGTTCAGTGGGCTTCACAAGATGCAAAGGAGCTAACTGAGAATCATCTATTTGAATAATACATGAGCCAAAGTCTGTGTCTACGGCATAAATAGGATGATTTACAGATTTTTTTGCATCACTGATGATGTAGGCAAGTTGATTCTCTCTGTAAAGTCTTTTTATCTCTCCTCCAAACACCGGGATCATAGCATACGAAAGATCCATCTGCAAGGTACCCCCTAACCTTTTTCTCCATGGACATGACAAGAGGAGTCCGAACTTGGGTGGGATATCAACAACCATGGCATCCATTACCATGCTTCTCATTGGCAATTGGGCAAGTTTTATAACAAGGTCCTTTATGAGGCCAAGGCATCTGACTTTCCTAGAGTCAAAAGAGAAGAGATCATGATATGGTTTGGTGACCTCAAGCCCAAGCTCGTCCATCACTACTTTGGGCATAAGATTATGTGATGCTCCTGAATCAAGCAAGCAGTTGTGAAGGATCTTTTCATGAACATTTAGGGATATATAGAAAGGTGGAAAAGAGTCATCTCAATCTTCTATCATAGGCCCTATAGTTACTGTTGGCTTGTCATCTTGTAAGTTTACAAAATCAACAGATGAAGAGGTCTTTGGTTCAAGGGACTTCAGGATGGTAAACTTGAAAATGTCATTCTTCGTAAGCTCGGTCAATGGCATAGGTATTTTTAGTTTCTGAATTTCTGATTCGAAATTAAAAGAGTATGATGATTTGTCAGAAGTTTTTACCTCATTAGAAGGAGCTCTGAGGATAGCTTGCTCCTTGACTTGGGGCTGAGATTGCTTCTGCTGCTGTTTTGCAGAAATAGGGGTCTTCTTTACAGGAGTAGCAGGTTGCTTGGAAACAACTTCTTTCTTCTTCACAGGAGTAGCAGGCAATGGTTTAGGGGAATCATTTTTTTATCTTAAATTATAACCTTGTTGATCATCTGTCTGATAGACAGATTCTTCAATACTTGCCTCATGAATCTCCTAATCCATTTGGGCTTCTTCATAATCTACTTGTGTCAAAAAGGAGGAATCATTTTCGTCACCAAAACAATTTATGTCATCTTCTTCATCAACTTCATCATGAGATAGTTGTTGTTCCTCTTCTACCATTGCATTTTGGAAAGGGGGTCTGATTCTTTGATCATCAGCTGCATTCTTGTCTCTCTGAAGGATCTGGACTTGTTGATTGTTCCTTCTGTAAGGGAAATCATTTGGATTTCTAGGGACAAAATCATTTGGCTCTTTTGTCCTTGCTAGTTGCTGACTCTGAATATTCAATTTTGACATTTCAGATGTCAAGTTGTCCAACATATTGGCCATCTTTTCCATTTTTCTATTAGAAGAAAAAGGGGGCTCAACAGAAAAATTCTTTCACTCAACTTTTCCTTTGAGTTTCTAAGATGCCATAATATTTGATTCGACTTCGAGAGCATCATCTTGCATTAAAGCAAGTGTGGTTGATCTTCTTTCTCTAAGGATTAAACAAAAGTCTGGATAAAAAGAAAAAGAAAATGTGATCTTTGTTGATGCATCACTTGGCTTGATCTCTGCAGGGATCTTGCCGAACATTCTATTAAATATTTTGATGAAGTCTGAGACTGACTCCCCATCTTCTCTTCTTAGGTTTCCAAATTCAAAAATGTAATATAGAATATCTCTTCTTTCTCCCCAGTGTTTTAAGAACACCTCATCTAGTTGCTCAATACCTTTCACTGAATTTGCCAGTAGCTCTTTGAACCACTTTCGGGCTTGGCCATCCAAACTCTGCACAAAAACTCTGGTCCACACATCTTCTTCTGAAATGTTAATATTTTCAACATAAGCATAAAAATATTCTATATGTTCTTCGACAGTATAATCCCCAGCTCCGGTAAACTTTGGCATATATTTCTGATAATCTCTGGTTGGCATGGCAGATAAGGAATTGGGAAAGACAAGTGGAGCATACCTATTTGGTAAGATTTATTCCGTCTTGGTTAAAGGGACAGCCATGGAAATCTTGGGGGTTGATACAGAGGAAGATTTTTCAGGAGATGAAGGTTGAGATGGGATGGCTGAGTTTAATAAAAATGATTGTCTCACTTCACTTTGAGCAAAATTTTCAGAAATGGGTGGAAAATAAGAGGCCTTGTAAAAGTGACCAAGCAATAAGGATAAGTTTTCTTCTCCCTTAAAGGACAGATCATGTAAAATATCTTCGAGAACGGGTAGATTAGTATGAGTATAGAAAACACCCTCTATAGGCTTTGTGGGTGAGGAATTCAAAGAAGAAGAAGAAGAGGTTTCTTTTTGCTGAGGGGACCCTGTAATTACCTCTTTAAGGTTGGATGTAATATCATGCTAAAAAACAGAGTCTATAACATTAGAGGAAACTAAAGGTTCCTCAACCTTCAATCTTTCGGATACAATTTCAATTTCCTGAGAACTATGAGTTTCAACAGTAGGGGATTCAATTAGAGGCCTTTTAGATATGAAATAAGAAGTGTTGGTTTGAATACCTGGATTTGATGTCTTTGCAGATCCAAAAGCCTGTCTTTGTAAAGCCTTTCCCCTACTGATGATCTTCTCAGGGTCTGGAACTGGTGCTGTCAGTGGGCCTTATTGGTTCACCCTGGTGTGAGCTCTTTTAGGAGCCACTTCATTTCAATGGAGTCGCCAGATAGATGATTACAACCCAAATGATATCCAATCTTTGTCTATCATCAAAGATGGATCTATGCTGTCTCCCAAGCAAGTTGAGCTTCAATCTCTTCTCCCCGGAAACAACGCCAATTTTTTATCACTCCAGGAAACTCTCCTAGGCTTTAAGTCAGAGATGCCTGGTAACTTAATCTTTATGGAAACTATTTTCTCAATAATAGGTGTGGGTTTGGATCAAGATGAATATCTTAACCTCTGGATTTTATTTTCAAGACAGTCTAACTATATTCATGCAATACAAGGCCTCCAAGAGCTATTTGTCAGATAGATTTGTATAACAAATGGATAAGAAAACCAATCTGTTAACCAAACCATACATAAACCATATATATGATGGGTCAAAAAACTAGCCAAAAATGCTTATGATTCCTTCTTAACAATCAAAAGTAAGATGACAGTTACCATAGGACCATTAAACAGAGACAAAAGAATGAATTCCACTCATATGCATAGACGAAGATGAAGGAGGGTCTGACAACAATAAATGAAAGAAGCTTGTAGGCTGATATATTAAAGAAAATGTCTTTCATACAAAATAGTATAATATAGAACTCAAAATCAAAACCATTGTTCATCTTCTATTTTTAGCTTTATAGCTTTTACAACACAGTATCTAGATCTTGAATTAATGGATTAGATATGCCTAAAATAGAAAGTCAAAACTAACTTGCAAAAGATAGGGAACAATCCTCAAAATGAGGTCAATCCCACATTTCATGGTCTTCAGATCTTGTAGAGTCCTTGTGCAGTGAAGAATATCCTTCCAAGACTGATTGATGACTCTTCCAAGAGATAAAATTCGAATTTGCTGAGATGTGCAAAAAATCCTAATTTGTTGCCACCAAAATAGGTGCCAAAACCAACTTGGATACCTTTTCTAATCCTTATGCACCAAAAATGGATCTTGAATCTGAATATATAATTCAAAATCTATCCATTACAAGTGTTTTCAAATGATTTGGATTAGTAAAACCTCGATCTGTGCAAAATTTAGCTTTCTCTTTCCAGTTACAGGTTTCGGTGGTTAAAACAGAGGAATTTTGGGTGTATTAACTACCGAAAGCTCTGCTTTCAGTGGTTAATGAACAGTCGTCTTGTTCGCCTAAACCACCGAAAACTTAGCTTTGTCCAAAACTTCAAAATTTGCAAAAATGATTACCTTGATGCTTTGTTGAGTATAAAAGGTCTCTTTGATGATGCATCTCTTCCTCATGTAGATCTGCAAACTTCAACTTGTTGTGTGGAAGACTGTGGTATATCCACCATTGTTGTAGCTAACTCAGCTAGAGTTTCCAAACCTGTTTGATCCTGTGTTGGAGGTTGAGACTCCTTTAACTTTAGCCTAAGAAGTCTAAGTTGCCTATACAGCTTCATGTTCTCTCTTATCAGCACCCTGCTCCTATCCTTGATTTTATCATGCTTTTCCTTAAGACTTTGGTTCATGTTAAAAAGTTCTGCATTTCTTTTAGTCAAGTCTATATTTGCCTTTTTAATAACTCTTTCTAAGACTTCCATCTCATAGATTTGTTTCAGAAGTTTATTGATTTTCTTAACCTTGGATTCTTTAGGCTTGCTTGAAGAAGCTTTTGCTAATGGTTCACTGTGTTCATCTGGAGGAGTTGGTGAGGAAAAGTTGGGATAATCTTCTACAACTTGCTCAGCCTGTTCATCACCTTGTGTCTCTGCTAACTCCTGCTCTGGCTCTAAGTCACTGTATGGTAAGTTCAAAGGGTTATCTCCTTCAGCAAGGTCCTTGGTCTGCTCATCCTCTTTACCAAACTATAATTTCCTTTTGGTTCTTTTTCTTTTAGCAGAGGATGATTCTGTTGGCTCTCTTGGTGGTGAGATAGCCTTCCTTTTTCTTAGACTTCTCTTAGGGGTGATGGAATTCTTAGCAGTGGAATTATTCCCCTTTTCATCCTATTGAAAATTAGTTTGGAACTCATTCCAAAATAAGAAGTAATTCCAGTCCACTTGTTTCTTCTTCAATGACTCTTTAATAATGAGAGTAATCAAACCTTGGTGTGACAACCTGTTGGCCACTTTGGTAGGCTTCACCTTGACTTGTCTGGCCATTTTTGTGAGAGATTTGTGCAAGTAGAAAGCAAAATTGATGGGAGACCTTCCTGTGAAATGGTTCAATAGCTTGAAGTGATAAAACATAACTCTATTGTATCTACCTTCACAGGTGATATAGACAAAGATTGCCTTCAGGAGAGATTTCCACTTAGGTTCCAGATAAGACATTGGTATGTCTTTTTTCCATATAAGATCCATATGCAGAGGTTGTAGGTAGGATCCAAATTCAATGTTTGACAACACAGTTGATTTGAACCAGCAATTCCCTATTCTAGGGAGACCAGTGAACTCAGTTATGGCTGCCTCATCAACCACAAACTCCTCTTTTCCCACTATTGCTGCTCTTCCATCATACAAGATAGAAAAGGTTTCAGACACCTGTTGGTGGAAATCTACCAGTTTTTCACAATATCCATAAACTCCAGTTTGCTTGAAGAACTCGGCCACCTCAGGGTGAGCCTCAAGGTACCAAACTCCATCCAATTCAGCCCTTAGAATTGGCCCTGCTTTCGTCATTTAGTAATTGTTGACCTGTACCTGTGATTTAGGAAAAACTTTGTTCCAGGGAGACAAAGACTCTATGATTTAGGGTGACAATGAGTATGACTTAGAGTAAAATGAATGAGACAGGGTGACTCAGAGTTCTGAGTGCATAGCTCAACCACTAACCAAATCTAAACAACAGACTGACTGAATACAAGCCAAAAATTTCGAGTTTAGGTGAGATATAAAATCAAATTGAAATAGTATGGAATTCAAACTACCTGATGACTCTACTTGGCTTGATTGGTATCAAAATTGGCTCCATAACCATCTACTGAACTCGAACTCCACTTGGAAATCACCACAAAAATGGGATTATGGCATCTGAGTATGCGTTTACTTGATGAAATCACGGGCTCAAGACTGTCACAATGACTCTCGGATTCGAATTGGTAATTAATGGAATCAAAGCAGATATTAATTGGGGTCATAATGGATCTATGTCCTCATGATTGGAGATAATGAGGGGCTATGTGACTAATCACTTCTGTTAGTTGGGAATCACACATGAGTTTCTGTGTCTTTGCCGAGCCTTAATTTTGAAATGACAAATGTAGTTAAAATGACAATAGGGTATCAATCTTCGGATAGATGCAATAATAACGTGCATACCGCACCACCTCCATGGACTTTCGGCAGTTATATCTTCATGATTACGCCAATTGACAACTAGCTCGTGTGAAAGCACGGGCTTTTCATTTTTCCCGTGGAAATCTTTTCAGTGGTTAACTGGGCTTTTTCTTTTCCCCCTTAACCACCGAGAACGAAGGCTTTCAATGGTTAATGAGTTCTTTTCAGGCTTTCCTAAACCATCGAAAACTGAGATTCTCTCTTTTTCTTGACAAAACCAAATCAAATGTTCTTTCCAAGTTTATTTATAGAAAATAGACTCTCTAACATACCTAAACAAAAATTAGAAATAATTTTTTGGAGTTCTCTCTATCACTTAAAAAGCAAAATCTCCATCAATTTATTTGAGGAGATAACAATTTGAGCTACATTTCTTGACACATGGTCTGTGGCACTTATTTCGTGGTAGAGGCATATCATGAGTGATATGACACTTGGTTGCTTGATATTGATATATAGTTGGCACATGTTCTTGGCATATGGTTGATACAATCCATTGATGATATCTTGTAGTATATTGTATGGTATTGATGTACATGGGTAATATGCATGGCTAGCACACAGTATGACACATGATGTACATGGTTGATGTTTTGTTCATGATTCGCTATTCATTGTTGACATATATTTTTCTTCATGATGTATGGTATGGAATGATTTTGATGCATGGAGAGGTCCAAGGATCATCATAGGAAGAGCATATCATTCTTGAGCAGTTGATCTATGTTCTGGTTGAGAAGTAGAATTTGCAGTAGAAGAATATTGCAATGGTAGCATATTATTCATCTTGTAGAGAAGATAGGGGGAGACATACCCACAGGGGGATTATTCTTCTTCCCATGATTGGTTGCAGCGGCATGATTCCAGGATGAGAAATGATTGGAAACCATGCCATCAACTTTGCATCAGAGTGATATCCCTTGCCCAAAGGGGGAGAGATTATTTAGAGGAATATCAAAGGCATCCAGGCAGAGGGAGCAACCCCAAAGAGAGAACTTCCCTTTGTCATTGATGTCAAATGGGGAGAGATAGTCACATTGATGTGATTGGATGACTATTGATGAAGATCATTTCCATGTCTACATGTTTCCATCAATGATTGGTGTTGACATCAATTTTGGTATTTCCATCAATACCAAAGGGGGAGATTGTTGCATTATGTTGTCATTGATGTCAAGTATTTTCATTGTATCATTGATGTATTGATTATTGGATCATGTGGTATTATATGTAATTGATGTCTGAGGGATAATGTCATGAGGTTTCATAGTGATGTGTTGTCATGGGTTAATGTTCCAAATGGATTGATGTATAGATGGGTTGATGTAAAGGTTGATCATTGTTGTTTTATCATGGTTTATAGGAAGTATCAAATGCATGAACTACAAAGTGGTACCCTTATGGTGAAATCTCTCACGAGAAGACGCTTTGCAAAGTCCAAATGGTTAAGTGGTAGATTCATCCTAGATGTGTGGTTAAGGAGACCAAGGTTGATTATGGAATAATGTAATGAAGATCAATGAATTTACACATGATACTATTCTAGATGGATAGTGATTTCCATGCCATTTCTAGTGATATGTGGAATGTCACATAAATCATCACGGTTAGAGAGTTATGACCATATGAAGTTGGAGAACCCTCATGTGTTGTCTAAAATCACCTAGAAGGTCAAGAAGTCAAATTATTCTAGAAGCTCCTAGAAGAAGTTGACTAGTCAAAGTGTTTAGTCATGGGTTAAGTGGTTGCAACAAGAAAACAATTAAAAATAAAATAGTTTCAACTAGAAGTGAAGAAGTTATTATTTGTGAAGAAAGTAGTTATAAGTGGACAAGTAGTTAGAAGTGGGTCAGCCCAAAAAGAAGGAAGTTGGTTAGAATTGGTTAGATGAGGAAGCTACTTGGAGAAGTATAAAAACATGTGAATCTCTTGAGTATATTGAATATATATGATGGTAAAAGATTCATTGTAGATACTCTTGAATGCATCATAAGTTATGTTAGTATGAGGTTTTGACGACAAAAGTTTCATAGGTTCAGAAAACCCTAATTTTCTGAAGTAGTACATGGGATGTCGTGGGCCAAGTCATGTACGTATGTGGGATGAAGGAGAGAAAGGTACATACATTTGGGAAAGGAAATGAAAAATTGAGAGATGCTTCCAGGTTCCTGAAGTCTGAAGCAAGTTTTAGATTAGCATTTTATAGGTTCATATTTGCTACAAAGGTTCTGGTATGGGTACATATTGTCTTGATGTTTTTTCTCATGGCATGGTGAATGCTTGAGGCATTTACTGTATGGTTGTATTGATGTCTGAATATGATAGCTAGTTGGTTGAGTAGTTCAGTTCAGTTATGATTATGAGATATTCATGATCTATGATTGTGTATGCATGAGGAACATGCATAGGTTATTGGATGGCATATATATGTTTTTGATTGGCGATGGTACGGATTGAGCAGTGACAAGAAGATTACAGTGACAGGTTACAAGTGGATGTGACAGGCAGAAAGGGTCTAAATGGCCATAAGGTTGAAGTTTCAGAAACCCTAGTTTATGAATGTGTACGCAGGCTGGCAGAAGGAAGAGCACGTACATATGCGTGCTAAAGTATAGGAAGGTCGTGTACATACACATGCTACACTATTAACAGGTCGTGTACCTATAGAAATATTTTGTTATGTCCACAAGCAGGGTCTTGTACTTGAGGATTGGATTTATCACATCTCATTTGGTGTTGATATCTGCAAGTTGATTCTTGCATTGAGAGTTGGTTCTCTTGTGGAGTTGTTCTCTTTTCAGTTGATGCTGATAAACCCCAAGGATTATAGTCCGTAATACAAAAGAAAATTATACATATATCTTGTGTGCCTTGTGTTATTAATGGTGATGGTTTATTGATGATGTTTGTTGCTGAGATATGATTACATACAGACAACTAGTTCTAAATGAAAGTAATGAATATTGAGTAAATGGTGATTTCTAACATAAATGTTTTGTAAAGAATTTGTGAAAAGATCCCTACATTGATTCATGCCCCCCCCCCTCTCAGTGTGGTCAATGTGTCCAAAAATGTGGAGACACATGGAAATATACTAATGGATGACTCATCAATGACTTGGCACAAGTCGAATTTCCTTAAGGAAGGATGAAATTTAATCCAAGGGCCCATATTTTCCCATGAATTTTGATCGACGGTGGATGAGCATTAATATTTCGAAGGCCATAATGTGAGCTCTGAGTGTCGAAATAGCACAAACTTTATATTATTGGAAAGGTATTTAGACATCTAATATTATGATAAATGTTTAAATTCTTTAAGGCTTCTACATTTTCCCCAAAAATTAAAATATCAGTCAACATCATTTTTAATGGGCCCATGTGACAACTCAGCTTCACGAGCTCATATCTTGAGATCCGGGCGACAAATTTGGAAAAAACTTATATCGTTGGAAAAATAATACAATGAAGATGACATAAGAACTGGTTTCCATGGCTAAAAATTCGATTTTAATTTCCATAAAATTAAAACATAGTCCCCCTCTTTTAAAGGGAAATTAATTAAATTATGAAAATAAAAGTTTATTTAAAAAAAACTTTTATTAAAAATGGAAAAGGACCCATTTTAGATATGTATATATTGATGATATAATTTCATTAATTAGAACTTAATGATGCATTAATTAAAGGGAATTTTTCAAGAAGAAACTTGTACGGGAATTCCAAGAGAGGAAGAAACCCTAACTACTCAAGTAGTTAGAAAATCTCATCTTAAAAAGAGAAGAGAGGCTTCATCAATGGTTCTAGAATAATATTTGTCAGAGGGGAAGGGAAGGAGATCAGAGGAAGAAGAAATTACAGCCATGAATACACAACCAATATTTTGATCAAAGAGAATAGATCTCCATCTTCTCCACTCTTTCTATTCTTATACACCATTTCTCATAGCTTTATGCTTGAGTCTCTAAATTGGGCACAAGGCTGAGTTCTTGAGTGTTCTTCTTATATTCTTCCAAAATATTTCCCTTGAATGATCATGGAGTATTTACATCCATATACATGACTGTCAAATATTTTGTAATGAAGAACATTTTTCATGAATAAACTCCACAAATAATTTCTTCGAGATTGATTTCGATTGTATCTTGTAACTTTGAGTCTTAAGTATGAGGTATTTTGGATTGACCTATCAAATTATCTTTTGATCTTGATAGTTGTACTCTTTTAAAATTATTTGAGATGATCAAATTAGTCTCTCCTATTTTTCGTGAATAAGACATGAATGTATTTATATATGATTAAGAAGATTGTGTATATGTTGTTGATCACAAAGAAATTCTCATGTTGAATCCCTCCTTCAATATTTTCAAATGTTATAAGACTTCTTGTTGCATACAAAGATCAAATTTGGTTATTGAATAACCATATCATTTCATAATTTCAAGCAATAAATACCTAGGGTTTGCTTCTTAAGCATTCTCCTAATCCAAGATATCACCAATATGTCTTTTATCCCAAGAGGAGTACCAAATCTTTAAAAACACAGGAGGATTCATATCCTTGTGAGGTTGTCGTTTCGGTCCTGACATATTCAAGCATCAACAACAGGTGGTAGAAAATTTTCTCCAGGACATGGGATTCCAGCAGGGAGAGATAGAGATGCATGACCCTCATGCTATTGTCTAATAAAAAAGGATTGGAATTGGATTAGTTCCTTATCAACATCAAAAAAAGTAACAATTGGAGTTGCTAGCTAACCAAGAAAGTTGGGAAGGTGTGCAGATAATTTTGCAGGTTTAGGAAACATTTCCAGACCAACTATCAAAGTCACCAGTAAAAGAGACCCCTCAATAGTTTGAGAAGATATACAAAAGGAAGGGTTCATAATCAATTCAAAAAATGCCAAATGCAGAAGAAGAAAGATCAGCTAAAGTGGAGCACTAAAAGTGTCCAAGGGTAGTTTGGTGGTAACGAAGGAAATGAAGATTAGGAATATTTACAAGATGGAAGGGAACATTGAAATAAGTGAAGCAATGGTGGTATCTAAGGAAGCAAGTGCATATAAGTTTTTTATGGTATCAACGATTGGGCCATATGAGCAAGAAAGGGCTCGAATGCAGGTACTGGTAAACGATAAGTTACTTCTGGACTTACAATCTTTGAATTTAAACAAGTTTTATATCTCTATTGGTTATAATGATGAAGTTAAGGGATGTATATTGTGGGGTCATACTGCCCACAAAATTATCACTAGTGAAGATATGTGCATGGAACAATCATAAGTTGTCCAGGATCACAAAGGGATATTTGTTTTCAAACTCGGGGAATCATTGTATGGCCTAAAGGTACCCAGGAAATGGTACCATATGTTTGATTATTTCATGATAAAGGATCTAGGAGCAGCAAAAAACATATTAGGCATAAAAGTACATAGAGACTGGAAAAATGGTAAGTTGTGGTTATCACAACATAAGTCTATGTTGAAGATACTAATGAGGTCAGGTATGAACATTGTGAAGCTGGTAAATATCCCTTTCACTTTCCATTGTAATATTTCTTCAAGTTTATGTCCTATTAGTAAAGAAGAAACATATGATGTGTCTCGTGTACTTTATGCAAATGTAGTTGATCCATGATATTTTCATCGAAGTGACTTATAAATAATTGAATTAAATGAGTATAAATTAAAGTGCACCATTAAAGAAGGAAAATCTCATTAATGAAGAGACATAAGCATCAAATCTGAACACAAAAAATTCATAACGAAGTTCTTCCCTAGTGGACTACGTCTCCGGGTCCTACTCTCAAATGGGTAGGTCTTTTTATTAACTCAGCAAAATAATTTAGAAAAATACATAAGTATACCTCATTCTAGAATTAAGTTGTAGAATCTTTGTTCAGATAAGAAAACAAACAACATGTTGGCCCTTGACAAGGTTTTGTGGAAATGTTGGTCATGTTTGACCAATTTTGGGGACTTCGACAGGCTGGTCGAAGACGGAGTGCCAGGCGAAGCGGAGATCGCGAGATCTCTCCCTATTTTGCGTTCTTTTTTGGTTCAGAGTATATGTAACGGGTATGGGATGTCGGCCCATGGGTCTTACCCATGCTTAGGCCCCTTTTGTAATGTATAAATAGATATCTAGGTGATGTAAGAAACACACTAGATCTAAGAGGTATGAAGTGCTAAGTGTTGTATTGTGCTAAGTGCAAGTGATGTAAGCGGTTGGATCTATGTGATTGGGTTAGATCTATGCATATTGTGTATTGAGAACTTGCAGGGCTAAGTGAAAGTGATTGTAAGAAAGGCTTTGTGTTGTGCCAAGCTCATGGAAAGATGATCTGGCGAGGTGCGCATAGATATCTTGTCCTATGTGGAGTTGGTTTTGAGGCTCTGTGCATGTAAGGAGATTGGCAGAAGATAATAAAGAAGACAAAGAGTTGGTGCACACAGCCCCACGCTGGGGGTGAACCACGTATATCCTATGTTATGGTTGCTTTTTGTGATTGAAGTGATTTGTGCTTAGTGTTGTCATCTTTATGTATGTTAGATGCATCTAATATATTATCTTAGTGTTTAGTAATGTGAAGGAATGATAGATCAACTCTATTTCTATGTGCTAAGTTCTTGGGTGTGTTAGATCTTGTTGAATACTATGTTGTTTTGTAATTAGGGTTTTACCTACAATGTGAATAAGGGTTAAATGATAATGAATGTTAACTGCTAAGTGATCTGTTAAGTATTGTAATCATAGATTTGTGTCCCAGCTAGGTTGCAGACACTTGAGTTCTGCAATCCCCCCTACCTCTACCTTGGGTGAGACTTCATCTGCTTCGCAGGTGTTGCCGAAAGGGTCAGTAGTTAGGGTTTTTTTGGTACATTGTTGTAGCGTTGAACCCTGGGTTTGCCCCTCTGCCAAAAAATGGTTCCATTGTCAGGACCTAAAACTATGATTGTTGGGAACTGAAGAAAAGAGAAATCTATGTGCGTAGATCTTTTGTTGTAGTGCATAGTACTCTACTTGACTTGTGAAGCTCTGTGCTAAGACAAGAATTATGATCTGAAGAAAAGAGGTAAGATCTTAAAGCTTTGTTCTCTAACAAAGGTAAGATAAGTGGAAATTTTTTCTTCGAAAGAATGAATCTAGGTATATTTGATAGATTTGGTCCTAGTCTAAAAACTAGGGCACAGCTCGAAGAAAGAAGATATGATATGAATAGATCTGATAGAAATAGTGAAAGATATGTTATTCCTATGCATAGAAAGAATTGTTGGACTAACAAGTGCAAGAAGGATCCTAGAAAGAATTTTTTGCAGGTCCATCACTGTGATCCCAGTGCCCAGTACAGGAAAGGTTGGGGATCGTTTAAGAGAAATAAAGAATTGACTCTTTGTTATAGTTGTATAAGACCGAGGCATCTTTCTAAGGAATGCCCTGGTAGAATTCCTATTTTCCTTTGTTGTAAATCTACTGAACATGAAGTTTTGGATTTCCCTAAAATGATTTCTAAAGTTGAAAACATGAATATGAGACAAGAAACCCCTGAGGAAGGCCAAGAGACTAAGAATATGCTAAAAAACCAGAAAGAATCAGAGGCTATATTATTGCAGATGAAAGAAACACTGAATGATCACATAGATACCAATTTATCAGAGATATTAAAAGAGAAAGAATGCATAGAAGCAAGAATAGGAGACTTCGACATAGACTGTGTATTGGATGCAGAAAAACAGGTGAACATTATGACAGAAAGTACTAGGGAAATTTTAGGAAAGCCTGCTATGGTTCCTTCACTGGGAGGAATAGGATTGTTTAAAGGAAATTTGATAACTATATGTGGAAGACTTACCTATGTACCTATGATTTCTCATGGAGCATTTACAGAAGAAGAATTCGAGGTCATTAAGTTTGTTGAGAACAACGACCCCCTTGCACTTTTGTTAGGAAGGACTTGGATTGAGAAAAATCAGATCCGAAGGAAAGAAGAAGAGGAAGCTCTAGAACAAAAAAAGAAATAATTAAGGGATTTCATGGCTAGGAGAATAGCGCGCTTACTATAAGAACAAGAGGACAAGACGAAGAAATTAAGGGCCAGAGACCTAGCTATCGAAGTTGAAAGAATGCAAGAAGACTTAGATAATTTATCCATATAGGAGAGTAGAGTATCTACTCCAGAAATAATAAGAGAAGAAGTATTACCCTCGAACCCTATGAAATACCCTCAACTGTGCGATGTTACTATGCGAAGAGGATATAAGAATGAGAATGGAAAGATGAATCTAGATACGTGGATCACGGGAAAGAAAGCTAAAAAACTCAGTAAGAAGAAAGTAAAGCTAGAAAAATTGCAAGAGGTTCCAGAGAGGACCTCACAGAAGGAAGGCTTGCAAAAATTGAACCTTGCCAAAATAGAAGAGCAACGCAGATTGGCACTTCACCACGGCCAAGCGATATGATTGTTGGAGGCATCCTGACCGTTAGACCAACGCTCTAGAATGGATAGAGACGCAGTTATTTACGAAACGTTGGACATTGGACTGTTGGGACCACTCCATAATGGATAGAATTTCATTGATTGAGGCATTCCTACCCATTGGAAGAATCTGTTACGATGTTATCTATTTAACCCGTCGAATGTATTACCATGGAATCTTTTTCCAATTGTGATTATTCAAGCCCATAAAGAGTTAACTATTACTTCGTTGTGCTTATTGAGACCTTGCCATCCATTTTTCTACCTTGATTATTTGTTCACCGACTTGAGATATCAGATCTCAAGCGTGTATGTCGAGTGACTTTAGCGTAGTAGAGAAATCCGTCGAAGAGATTCTCATAGACCTCATGGATAAGAAGGTCATGTCCGCAAGAGCACAAGCTTCATCGACAAGAGGAGTGAAATCATTCCCACCGATTGCACGTTGATTTGGGCCCTCCCGAACTGCAACAAAGAAACGAACCAAGCATTGTGATGACTTGGCGAATGAGAAACTCATCCCATCAATCCTTCCCAACTACATCCTGCCTCTAGCTAGCATGGTGAGTCGTGATAGCGTCTCGAGGGACTTCGACTACACATTGATCACTGCATACCTCCCGAAGGGGATACACGCAATAGGACCACAATTGGAGAGGATTCTGACACTTAATATTAGTGACTTCAACTTGGGAGATCACAAAAAACATGAAATGCTCACACCACACAAGTATTTGACCAAGAGAATGCGGAAGAAGTTGAAGATAATCCCCCAGCCATGGACCATGGACATTGCAAGACCGACCATCCTCAATGTAATTAAATTACCACACTTCAACAGACATCAAGAGGTTAACATGTGTGTTAAACTCCTGTTGTCATGCTTCCATGGAGTTTACCTATGTTTGGACAGGTGCATCACAGTATATCCGACGTTGATCCATTGGATCACCGGATTGAGCATGCAAGGACGAGACCCATAAGACTTTTACCTAGGGAAGGCTGCAAATCGCACCTTGGCACAGACAATAAAAGACACCTATGGCGATGTGGAGAAGGGGAAGTGAGGCTATAAGGTAGCCTCCATATAGAATGGTGTAGTGTGCCTATCTTTCTAGTTGATCGTTGGTAAGCTCGTCAAAAAGAATAGGCCAACACAGGTCACGGGGTTTGTCGTTGACCTCACAGGAAAATGAATTGAAGGGAAGCAAATGAATTGGGCAAGCTACCTCATCAACTAGTTAGAGAAAGACTATCATGAAGCTTAGGATCATGGCTATGAGTTTCATTTCAGTTGGTTGTTTATTCTAATTTCCTTCATTGCTTGGGAGATGTCGGAAGGAGCGACCTTCCCTGAAATTGAGCCATCTGAACCACTAGATGCGAAGTTCACTACGCTATGGTATTTGAGCAACATGGAAAATAAATGGTATTCAAATGCGGTGTTCCACACCTATTATCTGTAGTTGAAGAGGGGCATTGAATCTTTCCCTCACATGATGTTGAATACACTGCATCAGTTCAGGCCATTCACGAAGTTCCGCACAAACAAGCACTTCATCTATATCAGTACGCACGGAGACGAACAAAAAGAAGAGCTCTAGTCCTATTACAAACTCACAGAGGAGGACATGGAAGAAATAACCAAGGAATGGCTTGCAGAGTTCCTTGTACCACTTGACCAGGCAGAACTCTTCGACCCCGTCGAAAGCCCTATGGTCACTCACGAAGAATATGATGCACCCAGCAGTAGCAGGAAGAAAAATAAGGATGAGGTATAGGAATTGAGTAGCACATCAAAGGAAACTACACCAGATTCACCTGAAGGGGAGGAGGTGATGAACTAGACAAAGAAGAGGATGAAGGGGAAGAAGACAAGCAGAAGCAAGGTGAAGTAACACTGCCTAAATATCCCCTAACAGAGACAAAAACATCCAATAAAAGAAAGGGTTACTCGACGAAACCTTCATCACGGAAGAATTCAAAAGACAATAAACCTCCATTCCACACTGTTCTCATGGTGGATGACATTGACCTTATCATTGTCGTTGTATCAGATACCTCAGAGGACATATTTCAGTGAAGAGAAGCCAAACATGAGACAATGTTTGACAGGATCGAGGCAGAGCTCAAAGGGGTACATCAGGCTCTTTATTCGAGCCACACAGTGCCTACTGCGTCATTGTCAGTAGGGGACATAGAAGTAGGAGATGAGTCTGCCCAGCTACCCAGACTAGAAAACTCGACAGAGACTCTCCTTCGTCTTGTCCAGGAGGAAAAATAGCATGCCACAAAGGCCCTGAAAAAGACGATCTCTAGGAGAAATTTGCAGAGGATAGAGCACAAATATAGAAGGATAAAGAACAACTGCTTGCATAGAAAATGGGAGTTAAAGAAGCAGTCACCAGAGCACTTCACTCTGTAATGGGCCTAGCACAGATGGAATAAGAAACCCCCCTACCTCTACCTCGAGTGAGACTTCATCTGCTTCGGAGGTGTTGTCGAAAGGGTCGGTAGTTAGGGTTTTGTTGGTGTGTTGTTGTAGCGTTAAACCCTGGGTCTTCCCTTATGCCAACACAACACCATTGAATTCGTAGAGTCAAATTACCTAAAAATGACTGTCTCCATGCCTCAATCTGACATTGACACTCCCAGGCCCAAGACAAATTTTTTCTCGATCTTCGTGCCCTGTAACCTACAATTAATTCCAAAAAAATGCCTCAAAAACTATGCCCGATCGTACCATCACACGCCTCTCCCATCATTAACTGGCGGATTTCAAAATTTATAAAATATTCATGGGTGTTAATAACAATGGGGTCATTTGGCCCAATGGTGGAAGAGCTATAGTTAAGGCATATGCAATAGGGTAGGTCCTGGGGTCGAGCTCGCAGGCCTCCCCTTTTGGGTCGTCGTTATAAATTATATGCATATATATGTATGGTGGTTCGCCAAATTTTTGAGGTGGTTTAGATATGTCCGTTGGGTTGCCAGATCTGTGGGGTTCCACTAGATTTGTCGGACACGCCAATTTTATTTTTGAAATTTGGTTCTCGGGCCCTCATTGGGCATTTTCTCACTGCCACATGGCAGCCCATGACTGGTCCACGTGGTAGACAACCATTGGGCCATGCCAAAACCCTGCACAATCACCTACCATGTCACCCTACCACATCAGCTTCCACATCATCCTTCCATGTCACCATATGGTCTTCCACGTGGTTGTACGGACTGCCACGTGGTGCATTTTCATTGGTCCATAGATCGACTCGAAAAATCCAAAAACAAGTTACATGTGGCAGCCTTTGGTGCTGCCACATCACCATGTTGATGTCATGCTGACATCAACATGACACATGTCACCTCTTGCATGTTCCACGTACATTGTACAGATGCTGAAATCATTCGTATTGATGATGACATCAACAAGTACGAATGTTGACTCACCCCCTACTGACTGGGCTAGGTTGACCAAATTTTGACCGCAAATATATTTCGATCTGTAACTTCGTTTGACAATTCGTTTACATCGTTCGAAATCTTGTGACGTGCTCTTCGCGATGATGCCATTTTCACTGAGTTTTGAGGACTTTGATTTTTTTCCCTTTATCTATTCATTGAGGCCATTATGAGCTTCCTGAGTTGTTTCTACAAGTGTTGAGTTTTCCTTAGTCTTCTCTAGATCCTTTTTGGATCATGCCTTCCCACTGAGAGATTTTTGGACCACCAAAAGCTTTCATCAATCAACAGATAAGTGAGGGAATATTTCCCTCCCCTTGTCCTTCTCAATCCACTTTGCCTTGCTTGGATGTGTGCCCTTTAAACCTACTCGAAGATAAACAAAATCACCCCTGCATGAATTCCTCGTCCTTTTGTCTAGGATGATATCTTCCTTTAACTCATCCAAGTACTCAGGAGAAAAATCATCAACTGAAGGTATTGAAACTTCCTCATCTTGATCCATGATCATGGGAGGCTCAAAAAGTTTCAAGTTCTTTACATTTACAACCGAGTAGATTTGCATATAAGGTGGAAGATCTAGACGAAAAGAAGTGGTACCACTTTTCTCCAAAATAGTGAAGGGTCCATAACGAATGGGCTTGAGTTTCTTGCCTTCACCCTTCAATCTTTCCTTGCTAATGTGAAGCCATACCTGGTCTCCAACTTGGAACTGATGATCAACCCTATGTTTTTCATGCCAAGCTTTATATTGTGATTGACTTTTCTCCAACTATTCCCTGATTGCTTGGTGTACCTGTTGGATCCTCTGGATGAACTTGCGAGCTTTGTCTTCATTTGAATTGACATCTCTCCCATATATCAAGTCCAAAGGAACTTTAGGTAGGTACCCAAAACATGTCTCAAAAGGAGAACATTGAGTGGAGGAATGTAAGGCTTGGTTGTAAGCATGTTGTACATAGGGTATCTGTTCATCCCATACTTTGGGATGCTTGCTGCAGTAGCATCGAAGAAAAAGTACCATTTTTCAATTAACAACCTGTGTTTGTTCGTCAATCTATGGATGGAAAGCAGTGCTCCTCTTCAACTTGGTGTCCATCATTCTCCACAAGCTTTTCCAAAAATCCCCAAGGAATCGAGTATCTTGATCCAAGATAATGGATGTGGGTAACCCAAAGTGAATCCAAACATACTAAAAGAAGATATTAGCAGTATGCTCAGCAGTGATCTGCTTTTTACATGGCATTAAGATACACATCTTGTTGAACCTATCAACTACAACATACAAATAGTCATGACCCCTTTTCGACATTGGTAAACCCCCTACAAAATCCATAGAGATACTTTCCCATGGATGGGATAGAATAGGTAGTGGTGAGTATAGCCCTAGTTTTCTATTAGTGGCTTACAAGTAGAACACATCACACACCCATTTACATGTTTAGTTACAATCGCTTTCATTTGAGGATAGTAACAAAACCTCTACAAATAAGCCATAGTTTGTCCTGCCCCAAAATGCCTAGACACAAGAGAAGTGTGAGCTTCTCATATTACATGGACTCGTTCACTTATAGGAATACATAGCTTTCCAAGATGGTAGAGTAGTTTTCCCTGCAGAAAATACTTATCTACCTCTGCACCAGGAGTTATCTTCTAATATGCTTCTTAAAATCTTCATCAATGGCATAGTATTCCCCATAACTATCATGAGATAAAGAAGCATTCTTCAAAATAATAGAAGCAATAATAGGAGGTCTAGAAAGCATATTAGCTACCTTGTTACTTGTACCCTTTTTGTACTTGGTTACCAAATGAAATTGTTGTAGGAAACCCATCCATTTGTAATGTCAACATTGTTTCAGTTTGTTTTTTGCTTGGAGATATTGTAAGGGTTGATGATCTATATGTATGATTGTTTCCTTCCCTAACAAGTAGTGCTTCCATTTCTTTATGCTTTGAACTAATGCATACAACTCTTTATCATATGTAGGATAGTTAACAACATATTGGTTAAAAGTTTCAGAGTGGTAACAGATAGGATTACGATATTGCATCAATACTGCACCCATGGCGTATCCACTGACATATGTCTCAATCTCAAAGGGCTATTGAAGATTCAACAGTGCTAATATTGGTGTGGTACTGATTTTTTCCTTCAAAGTGTCGAAATATTTTTGTTGCTTTCCTCCCCACTGCAAAGTGTTCTTCACACTGGTTAAGGCATGCAAAGGATCTACTATAAAGGAGAAGTTTGAAATGAGCCTCCTCCTATACTAGACTACACCTAAGAATCTTTGTATCTTGGTTAGACTTTTGGGATCATGCCAATTTACAATTACATCAATCTTGGAAGGATCAATTTTTAATTGTCCTCCTCCTACAATATGACCTAAGTACACAAGTGCAGTCTTGCCAAATTCACATTTGGACAATTTTACATACATATTTCCCTTTGCAAAGTATCCAATACTTTCTTTACATGCCTCACATGTTCATCCCAAGTCCCACTAAATATAAGAATGTCGTCTAAATATACAATCACAAAATCATCTAGAAAAGGCCTAAATACATCATTCACCACAYGCACGAAGGTTGTCAGAGCATTACAAAGCCCAAATGACATAACTAACCACTAAAACAATCTATGTTTGGTTTTAAAGGAAGTCTTCCATGCATCTTGTTCTGCAACCCTGATCYGATGGTATCCACTGCGCAAATCCAACTTAGTGAAGTAAACAACATTCTTTAACTGATCAAGTAAATCATCTATATGAGGAAGAGGGTATCAATTTTTCACCGTGATTTTATTTAAGTCCCGGTAATCRACGCACATTATCCATGTGCCATCTTTCTTTGGAACCATCACGATTGGAGAACCACATGGAGATGAGCTGGGCTTGATGACCCCTTGATCCAATAAGCCTTGTACCTACTTCTTGATCTCTGTCATCTCTACAATTGACATCCTATACATGCCCACATTAGGAAGAGGAGAATCATGCCGAAGATGTGTCTCATGTTGAATATCCCTCTTAGGAGGTAATCCATCTGGTTCCTGGAAAATATCATCATACTTAGAAAGAATATCAGTTAATTTTTTCTTATGAGAAGGATCACATCCTTGGAAAGCATCGGATGTTCCAACATCTTTCTCCCTTACGACCATGAGTACATATCTCTTATTAGTTTTTATGAGTCTCTTCATTTGTCCCACACTAACAAGTGTTGTGTTTACCCTCATGTTGTGAGCTCTAACAATATATTCCACTCCCCCCTTAGTAAGGTGGTATTTTTTCTCATGACAAAAGAAGACTACTTTTCTATCATAAAGATAAGGACTCCCCAACACTATGCCACATAGATCAAGTGATACAACATCCAAATCCACTTCATCAATCAACTTTGAAGCAATAGAAAATATGACCCTACATTGTTTGGTGACATTGAGTTTTTCTTTATCACATACCCAACCAAGAGGATAAGGCTTTGGATGTGGTTTCATTTCAAGACCCATATTTTTGACAAGTGCTTCAAATATCAAGTTTACTTGGGAACCCAGATCAAATAATGTATCTGTATTAGTGTGTTTAGATACAACTCTTATATGAAATAACTAATTCCTCTTTCGTTCATCATCATGAGATTCATTATTTGAATTTGAACTAGCATGAAATGAATATTTACCTTGTACTCCAATCATTGTGATCTTTCCTTTGTCTCATGAATCGGAACCAAGATCTTGTTGCACTGTAGAAACAATTTTTGTCTTCCCCTTTCCACTGAATTGTTTTGATCTCTTCTATGGATGTAGTTTCCAACAATGTTCATCATCGTGACCACTGTTGTTGCAATGAGTACAAGATGAATTTCCTTCTTCTCTCTTTACCGTGGCGATCTTCTTGTTATTCCTTTTAAACTTCTTAAATGGCTTATGTGGGAGATTGGAAGGTTTCTTTGTGGGATCTTCTTGAACATGTTTTCCCCTGTTCTCAAGGTGAGTGTCTTACACACAAACTTCGTCAAGACTGGTGGGGTTAAACAATAGAAAAGTATGAAGAATATAACTGTGAAGTGCGCCAATATACTTCATTAAAGTTTCATAAGAATCCAAAGGAATGTTTAATGCAAGAGCTTTCTTCCTAAATTCTTCAGTGAAACTTTGTACAGTTTGACCTTTACTTTGTCTTAAAGTTTTCCATTCCATCATTGCTTTATGTAAATAACCCAATGGATAAAAAAAATTCCTTATCGCTGATTTAAATTTTGACCATGAGGAAAGAAGATTACCACACTTAATTATGTTCTGAAGTTTTCTCTCCCACCATACAAGAGCGGTGCCTTCCAACCGAAGAGATGTCAGTTTCACTTTAAATTCCTCTTCATCAATCTGTTGAACACAACAATATACTTCAACCTATTGGATCCAATTATCTATCTTTTTAGGATTAGCATCTCCATTAAACATAGGTAAAGAAATTTTTACATCAAACTTTAATAATGGTTTCTTAAAAGAGGCTTTATGGATAGAATGATGAGAATGATGAGAATGCTCAGAGGAAGAAGAACTAGAACTTGATGGTGAATATGGAGGCTCAATAGGGTCTCCTCCATCCCCTTGATTTACCGAAGCATCATCATCAGTTTATGCTTCCTTTTTCTTCCCTTTCTTCTTCATCCTCTTCTCGTAGTCTCCATACATTCATTCGACCATTTCTTACATGCGATAAAATAACATATGGAATTTTTTCTCCTATTCATCACACTTAACCTATTCTGCCATTTTCTACCTTTGGGATGCACGACCAACTTCAGGAATGAAATTCTTAAGAGTTCCTTCACCCTGTTTATTCTTGGCCCTAGTAAGAATTCACACTCAACAATTCACGTCAAAGATGACTGCTCTGATACATTAAAGTTCACTATTAAAGAAGGAAAAGCTCAATAATGAAGAGACATAAGCATCAAATATGAAAAAAAAAAATTGATAACGAAGTTCATCCCTGGTGGACTACGTCTCTGAGTCGTGCTCTCAAATGGGTAGGCCTTTTTATTAACTCAACAAAAGAATTTGGAAAAATACATAAGTATACCTCATTCTGGAATTAAGCTACAAAATCATTGTTCAGATCAGAAAAAAAATAGTACCATCGAATTCGTGGTGTCAAATTACCCAAAAATGAGTGTCTCCACGCCTCAATCTGACTCTGGTACTCCCAGGCCCGTAAGAAATTTTGTCTCGATTTTCGTGCCCTGCAACCTGCAATTAATTCCAAAAAAATACCTCGAAAATTGTGCCTGATCATACCATCGTGTGCCTTTCCCCCCGTGCACTGGAGGATTTAAAAATTTAAATAAAATTCATGGGTGGTAATAACAATGGGGTCATTTGGACCAACGGTGGCAGAGCTATAGTTAAGGCATATGCAATGGGGGAGGTCCCCGGGTTGAGCCCATGGGCCTCCCCTTTTGGGTTATCATTATAACTTATATGCATATATATGTATGGTGGTTCATCAAATTTTTGAGGTGGTTTATATATGTCTGTTGGGTCGCCATATCTGGTGGGGTTCCACCAGATTTGGTGAACCCACCATTTTTATTTTTGAAATTCAGTTCTCGTGCCCTCGTTGGGCACTTTCCCACTGCCACGTGGTAGCCCATGACTGGGTCACATGGAAAACAACCATTGGGCCATGCCAACTACCTGCACAGTCACCTTCCACGTCAGCCTGCCACATCATCATGCCATGTCACTGTACGGTATGCCACATGGCTGTACAGACTGTCACATGGCACTTTTTCATTGGTCCACAGATCGACTCGAAAAATCCAAAAACAAGTGACATGTGGTAGCGTCTGGTGTTGCCACTTCACCATGTTGACGTCAACATGACACGTGTCACCTAATGTGTGTGCCATGTACACTATATATATGTTGAC
>SNQJ01S0001262.1:73986-102228 GCA_010110895.2 Picea sitchensis
TTAATAAACTGCTCCGAGTAGCCGCGTTGGTTGGGGCCGTGGATGTTTCCCCGTAGGGGTTTTACCACGTGAAAACATCAGTGTGTTGATCTTTGATCTGGTTATGTGAGTGGTTACTGAAGGTGTTCGTCCTCTGTTGGAATACCTGTGTTGTCGAACACATCATACTTTTCTTTTTGTTTTCCCACGTCCTTTGGAAGGTTGGTATTCCTTTATGTTGTTCATGAAGGTATTTATCCCTCCTTATAGTTTTCTCTAATGTCTTGGGATCATCATACTGTATCTTATCACTGATAAAATATGGAATCCCAACCAGGTACCTCTGAATCTTAACCTTCTCTTCCTTGATGAAAGACACATACTTCAACAATTCTAAGAACTTCCTTTCATATTCATCTATGGTCATACTCCCAAGCTTAAGTTCAAATAACTCCTTCATTTTGTTATCATAGTATCTCTTAGTCAATCATTTCTTTTGGAAATACCTCTTGAACTCCAAGTGACCTTCTTCTCATAAATGTTTTGTACCTGCACAAATTGATCCCACCACATTGATGCTTTTCCCTTGAGTTGATAGATGTAAATTCTTCCTTCTTCTTATGAAGAGTAATTATGAAATTGGAACTACTTCGCCATGCCTAACATCCATGTCTATGCATCCTCATCCTTCTTGTGCTCACCATCAAATGTAAGAGGCTTGATTTTGTTCATTCCCCTTGTAGCTCATCCACCCTTAACCTTTTATTATGCTTCCCAACAGGGGGTGGACTAGAAATTCTATGTGGTCTCTTAGTTGAATGCCTTGAAGAACGATAGTGATGTCTGCAAAAACTTCTTGTTCTTCCCCTCTCAATCTCCTTGACCTAGTCTCCTTATCCATGTTCTTCTCTATTCTGTCCAAGATTTGCATTAAACTGATGTTGAAATATTCCTATTTCTCCTTGGATTTCATAAATCTCTCAATATCAACTTTATAATTCTGGACATCCTTTTGAAGACCTTTTATAGTCTCCACCAAGTTCATTCTTTCTTCCTTTCCTTTTCCATGTCCATTTGAATTTGTACCTTCATTTCCTATATTGAAATACAACCATCTAATCTCATATTCATGGTTTTAATCCCTATGTGCATCATCCATGATTCTGAACTTTGTGTTGATCCTGTTCTGATCTAAATGTTGTTAAATCTGCAAAATATTTAGCCAACAAAATTTATTAGGCTTAACAATTTACAGTTACATAAAAATTTCATATGATTCTGTTCCCATAATGTATTAGGATTCTTTCTTTCATGAATATGCATGAAAAGTCTCAATACTTATATTATTTTCATCTATGTGGACTCATGGATTCATGGACTCACGAAATTTTGGAAACATAACTCTCCCTTTCATAAGTTCGTCTAAAGAATTCCCATACTTAACCATTTTTATCTTTTCGGACTCTCGGACTCGTGGAGTCACAGACTCACGGACTTGTAACCTTTCTTACATAAGTTCATCTGAAAAGTCTCAACACTTAGTCAATTTTCCACTTCTTTGGAATTTTAGACTCATGGACTCACAAATTCACGAACTTGTAACCTTTCTTACATAAGTCTGTTCGAAAAGTCTCAACACTTATCCATTTTTCCATCTTTGTAGACTCATGGACTCATATTGAGTCTCAATACTTAGTCAATTTTTCACTTCTTTGGACTTTCAAACTCGCGGACTCATTGACTTGTAACCTTTGTTACATAAATTCGTTCGAATAGTCTCAACACTTAGCCATTTTTCTGTCTTCGTGGACTCACTAACTCATACTAAGTCTCAACACTTAGTCAATTTTCCAGTTCTTCGGACTTTCAGACTTGTGGACTCATGAACTCATGGACTTGTAACCTTTCTTACATAAGTCTGTCCGAAAAGTCTCAACACTTAGCCCTTTTTCCATCTTCACGGACTCATAGACTCATACTAAGTCTCAACACTTAGTCAATTTTCCACTTCTTTGGAATTTCGGACTCGCGGACTCACGAACTCACAAACTTGTAACTTTTGTTACATAAATCCATCCGAAAAGTCTCAACACTTAGTTAATTTTCCATCTTCGCGGACTCACTAACTCATACTAATTCTCAACACTTAGTCAATTTTCCACTTCTTCGGACTCACAGACTCACGAAATTGTAACCTTTCTTACATAAGTTCATTCGAAAAGTCTCAATACTTATCCATTTTTCCACTTCTTCAGACTTTCGGACTTACAGACTTGTGGACTCACAGAATTATAACCTTTGTTACATAAATTCATCCGAAAAGTATCAACACTTAGTCAATTTTCCACTTCTTTGGACTTTCAGACTCACATATTCATAGACTCATGGACTTGTAACCTTTCTTACATAATTCCTTCTGAAAAATCTCAATACTTAGCCATTTTTCCATATCTTCGAACTTTCAGACTCGCGAACTCATGAAATCCCAATGACTCCGAACACTTAGATTATTTTCATATCCCTACCTTTGTGTACCTGCCACCATGGAAATACATGTCACCTTCCTCCACGTCAGCTAACACGTGCCCCCCATGTCATGCTGACATCAACGCACGAAAAATAACAACTAGTTTCGCATATTTTCCAGAAACTCCAAAGACGTTCAAATTTTCCCAAAATTAAATTACTTCTTTGGATGTCATTAGAGCTCTGTGACTAAGATTAATACAACCCATTCAATCATGGTACATAAACATTTGCATACAACTTTCAAATTCAACTCTTTCACTACGAATTTTCCATTAATTAGTTGTAGGAAATTGTGGCTTTTGCCCAATTTCAATCCATTTTACCATGGTCGATTGGAAAGCATTAAATTTACTCAACTACATTAAGTAGGCATAGAATTATATTGACTTCAAGTTAGACCATTTATAGGTCTAAATTTACTCAGATAGAGATTTAAGTCTAGAAAAAATCGTCCCTGGACCAATTTTCCCAAATTCCTTAGGAATTTTAACAACAATAATTGGGGATTTTGGCCCAATTTCTGTAAGGTAGCTAGAGAGGTAGTGGGGGGGCCCAGAGGGCCCATAGTGATAATAGTGGAGGTCATTCAATGTAAGGTGGACTAGGTCCACTGTATTATTAAATAAGGCCCACTATGGTAGTTAGATATAATAAATGGGTAATTAGATATAATAAATGTAAGAGGACTTCTTAAAAGGTTCTACTTCTAGAAGATTCCTCCTCTAGAATGTTCTTAGGTGATGGTAGTACTATATAAATGGGTTCAAGCAATGTAATGAGATATGAAGATAATTATTTTATTGTGAGTTGTATCTCAATAGGAGGATGCCCCCTCGAAGAGGCAAGTGAACAGGAGAGGATCCCTTCCATAATAGGATCCATTGTATGGTGTTGCCCTACCTCAAGGGTTTGATGGTAATAGAGGAGATTTTGCATATTGTTCTTATATATATATTTTGTTTATTTTGTATTCAATATTTGTAGATCTATTCAGGTTCTTAACAAGTGGTATCAGATCACTTTCCTTGGCAGACATTGTGGGAAAATATTTTTTTATTTCTGTAGATTTTTTTTTCGGAGAAGAAAAAAGAGAGCCTTCTCACATTTATTATATCCAACTACCATAGTGGGAATTTATTAATATAGTGGACCTAGTCCACCTTACATTGAATGACCACATTCCCATATATTATATGACTTCCACTAATAACACATAACTACATTTCCATTGGGTACCTCCCTAGGGTTTTTCCAGAACAAGCCGCGATTTTCTGCCATAACTTATTGGGTCTATTTTTGGTTTTTTTTCATGACGGTTGAAGGACCGAAGAGTTCATAGGATGCTCAGATGTCTATCTCTTCTCAAAAACTCAAAGAAATTCTTGAAGCATTCAAATCTCAATTGTATGACACATTATGTGGCACATTGCATGACAGATTGCATGGCCTTGCAGATGGCCTCAAGGATAGTTTTCGTAGTTCATTGGATAGCATGCATGAGAGATTTCTTATGGCAGACATCAGGGATGAATATAATCAAGAAATATATGCTTGGTATGATTTTGAGGCCGATTGTGATGATTGGTATATGGATAGTTGTCATTTCTGGGATGACAACCACTTTCATATTTTATTTGATGACTCTAATCCACCTTCTGTAGAGAGCATCAATGTGACAAATCAAGAGCCAATGATTATTACCAGTGTCCATCCTGCATATTCTACAGTGGTATTATTCCTTTCAGATTCTACTATGACCCTTTTCCACTATGTGGATGGATATTCTTATTTGGATCCACATGACAAGTGTCAGTCTTTGGAGCATCATTTTGAGTTGGTTATTGGGTTCCAAAATATTCCACGGGGAGTTCACATGAGCACTTGGACATGGGACCTTGGTTTACAATGGTGGTTTTCCTTTCTACATGGGACCTTGGTTCTCCAGTCTTCTTCAACATTATGGTCCACAATTATCCATGGGACCCTGGTATATGGTTGTACATCAAGCATTGAGGACAAAACTTTCATAAGGGGGATGGAATGTAAGGTGGCTAGAGAAGTAGTGGGGGGGCCCAGAGGGCCCATACTGATAATAGTGGAGGTCATTCAATGTAAGGTGGACTAGGTCCACTATATTATTAAATAAGACCCACTATGGTAGTTAGATGTAATAAATGGGTAATTAGATATAATAAATGTAAGAGGACTTCTTAGAAGGTTCTACTTCTAGAAGATTCCTCCTCTAGAATGTTCTTAGGTGATGGTAGCACTATATAAAGGGGTTCAAGAAATGTAATGAGATATGAAGAGAATTATTTTATTGTGAGCTGTAGCTCAATAGGAGGATTCCCCCTCGAAGAGGCAAGTGAACATGAGAGGATCCCTTCCATAATATGATCCATTGTATGGTGTTGCCCTACCTCAAGGGTTTGATGGTAATAGAGGAGATTTTGCATATTGTTCTTATATATCTATTGTGGTTATTTTGTATTCAGTCTTTGTAGATCTATTCAGGTTCTTAATAATTTCACTCAGCTGCTCCCGAGTTCACCACGGAAACACCGTAACATTTTTTTCAAACAAAATTCAATGAACTCTTTCTGACATTCTGTCAAACAATTCTCTTACAACCTCTGAAATTTCACTTCAATGCTTTGCTAAATGTCCCATGCAGGCTCAATGTTGCAGGCTAGGATTTGATACCAATTTGTGACATACCCATTACAAAACAACACTACAAAATTTTTCTTTGAATACCAATTCGAGACGTCCCCAACCTTAGACCTGGCTGGGAACATGCGACTTAAAAATTTCTCTCTCTTTACTACTCTATTACCAGTTTGTAATGTACCCACTAACAAGGACTCAACAACATGCTTTGGTAACATTCCAAGCCATGAGCTGGAACACACCCTGCAACATTATGAAATATGATAACATTAAATTAAATACTAAGTTCTACATATTAATAGATTTCAGTGGAAAATAGTAACACCACACATGCAACAATAACAATTCATATATAGAATTTAACAATAGAGATTCCATGAAAAAAGACTCATAAATTGCACACACACAATAATTGAAATAAGCACATGAAATAAACTTATCTTAGGAAATAAAAACCAATTGCATGTATACCTTCCACGTTCCTCCCAACCATAGACCATACTACTCATAATATCAGTAGTGGGTCACCCCCGAGATGGGGTTAAACTCTACCAGGGCTAAGGGAAATCCTAAGCCAGTCTAAGGTTTGATAATAAGCATAATTTTTCAATCCAAGGTACCCAAACAGATGAATCTATCCTACAATATCGCATTCCCCACATTCCTGTCCCACCCCAGGGAGTGTGCCCCTTCTCTGCTCAATGGTCATTTAGCTGCCCCACTTCCCTTCTGGGGCTTCAACAATAGGCTATATAGGAAGTCTAAGAGCCTTGTAGCTATTTCCCAGTGCACTACAAAACAATTTTGAGTAGTTCCTCACCTAGAGAAAACTAATCACCGGTATGACAACCCGTTTCTTCAGTCCTACGATCCTAACAACCCGCTTTATCAATTCAACAATCACGCCAACCCGTATAGGTACATGCTATCATTGTAGTCAAGTACCATAAGGTATGATTCATAGTTGACTCCGTGAAGGGATAATCTGGAAAAATGATGATAACACCCCTTTCACACTCTCTTCCCATATATATATGCATGTGTCTTTTAAGACACTTGGCACCCAAGGGACTCCCTTGTCCCTACTTTAGAACTTAATATATATTCATATCCATTACTTTAGCTTTAAGGAATACTAATATAATATTCCATTGGGATTAATCCCCCTAGCTTATCCTTTTCTCGGACTCTTAGGCCCCCTTTCCCTTTCTAGTGGATTTTATCCCCCCATACTCCTTTACATGGTTGGTTTGCAACAACGGTGTATTTTCATTAATAATATGAGTGTTTACATATTATAAAAATAGGCTCACTAGCCTTTATCATCTAGGATCTCTGTTCTAATAACCGCATAGGCACCCTGGCCCAAAATATCCTGGCTCACCATCCTATATGTTCATTTACATTTCCAATACAGAGGTACTGGTATTTTTGCATCCATGCTCACCAACCTCAAAAACAAAAAATATCACACACTAAACCAATGTACGTGTAACTTCTAGGATGCACGTACTCTTATTTTAGTGCATCACCCTCACACACTTACATAGGTGTGCATTATATACATTAATTGCGTGCTATAATATTCATTTTAGACTCTGCACACTCCTTTGGTGTGAGATTCATGCGCACTAACTTAATGTGCGTAGAACCAAACCAAAGATCATATTCCTTCAACTCACCAGCTTATAAAACATTTACATTTATATGTACAACTGGGGTTCATCCTAGGGGTATTACAATATAGCCTCATAAACTCTAATCCAACTTCTTAGAAAACAAACCCTATGGAATATAGCCTCATAAACCCTAGGTGTCGTTTTCTTCTCTAGCCTCTATTAATAATATTTCATTGATAAGATTAGACACTAGGGTATAAATCCTCTTAATCACTATCACAAAAGCTTAATGCTTCAACAATTGATGACAAAATAAAGTAGGGAGGGGGATAAATCCTCTTAATCCCTCCGAGGGTTTCAAGTAGACAACATAACAACCAACAATTAATCCTCTAAAAGAGAATATACCGAGATAAATACACACACACACACACACAAAAGCGATAAAATTTTAACAAACAAGACTTGATAAGCCAAGCACATGCATGAGGAAACCCTAATTCATGTGTAATAATCAACAAGAGAGAAACATCCAATGAAAATCCTTCTCCAAGTAGTGCACACTATATTTCAAGACAAGAAGAGAATAAGATCAAAATTTTCTTTTGTTAAAAAAATATCTTGTATCAAAAATATAATTCGAGTAAGGAGAGAGATGTAGAGAGATGAGACTCTGTTGCAGTTCGAGCTTGCACATATTGTAATTGAAATTATATATTAATACAAAAGAACATATTTCACTGTTTATGAGTTTCTGTGTGGTGAATGTTTGTGTTTGATGAATTTTATTTGTGTGTGGTTATGAATATATGTTGTAGGTGTATGTGTTATATTTCATCTACAGGGTAAAGATAAAATTCACTATCTGTTTGAGAGTCATTGAGTGTTTTTGGGTTCTTTAAGCTATGCAAGGAGTGCACAACAGGGTATTGGAAACTCTGTAGCCAACGCAAGGAGTGTGCATCTGAACTCTTTTGAGTCAGAGAAGAACGTGCCAGGAACACCAGAACATTTACAATCTCAAGAGGATCCTCATGGTTACTGGACACCCTTTGAGGAAGGTCTGCACAAGGAGTAAGTGTAGTCAGAGTTGTTGAATACTCTGAAAGACTTTTCCATGCGGGCATTAAGCAGGTGAAAGTGTGCACAAAAGGATTCTTATTTGAATCCGAAGATAAGGGTGTCAAGGAGAAGACACCACAAAGTTGTTGAACACTCTGTAAGCTTAGCAAGGAGTGCTTTGAAAAGAAGTTTCCAAGAGGGCACATATATCCCTTTGATGAAAAAAGGGATAGAGACCTTTGAGGTTCAAGCAATTGAATATCATGTGAACTAGAGTTGTTGAATAGTCTGAAGGAAGATATCTTCAAGGTGTGCATTGAGAAGGTGCAAGGAGTGCATAGGGAATATATTTTGAGTTTTGTGAAAAGGATGCCAAGAGAACACACTAGGAGATAAAACTTGGAGGAGATTCGAGTGAAAGTTTACATAGAAAGGAGGAGTGTAGGTGGAAGAGAGACAGTCTGAGTCCTAGACTATGGGAGAAGTGCAAGCGTGCACTCACACTTCATCAAAGTGATGAACAAAGCTCAAAAGGAATAGCGCAAGGCGTGCGTAGGAGAACTTGATTCAAGTTCGAAAGGAACAAGAGGACGAGTGTTAAGTGATAGGATGGTGCATAAATCCATTTGAAGCAAGAAGAAGGCTGAGACCTTTTGGAGGATCGAGTGATTTCTAAGCTCGGGAAGGATAGTGAAAGTGTGCACCGTGAATCTGTACAGAGAGTAGAGGCAAAAGGATTCCACCGGTTCAAATTTTTGTAGACAACAAAAAGAGTGTGCGGAGGTGAAATTATTCCAAGTTCAAGCTCAAGGAGGAAAAGCAAGTCGAGACTAAAAGTAGCTGGGCTCGCAGGAGGATCCAAGGCCTCAACCTTGGGCTATTATAATTCTTCCAATTTGGGAGAAATTCTAATTTCATCAGGGAGGAGCAACAACTGTCGTCAGATCAACTACAGATAAAGAGATTTGGGCCGTTGAATCCCATGTCTATATAGGAGGAGCGCATAGAGAGGAACAAATCCCATCCATTGGATCTGGGTGTGAAGGATCAACAAGCGTTGGATCCAGGTAAAGTGCATGGGCCTTAAACCCTTTTAAGTGCACAAGAAGAGCGAGATAGTCAAAGTCTTGAAGTCCCAAAATAGATTGGGACCGCCCATCGTTCAGAGGGACACTTGGTGGAGGATCCCTCACTCTGGAGGTTGTACACTCCACAGGGTAACATAGAAGTGAGGAGGCAAAAACTTCCAAAGGGAGAAGTTGGAGTCAATCTTAACCATCGGATCAGAAGGATAAGTGTCAGTGGATCATGGAGTTTGTAACAAGGAGCTCTGAAAGATCTGCGTGGATTAGAAGAAAAATCACCAAATTCATGAAGGGAGAAGTAAATCCAGACAGTGGGATATGGAAGGGACGCATGGCAGTATATCCTTCATCCTAGAGGAGCGAGTGGAGAGGAGCTGGGAGAGCTCCTGAAAGATCCGGAAGCTGAAGCAGATCTAGGCTACCCAAGCCAAAGGGACATGTGTCACCAGATCCTGCACTCCAGAGCATAAGAAATTCATAGGAATTAGAGAGTGGACATGCAAGGACTCACAAAGCCCAAATTCGTGAGTTCATCAAGGCCACCCATGAAGGAGGACACTTGGCAGAATATCTACTAGTCTGTAGACTTAACACTCTGAAGGTTTTGTGGAGAGGTGGATTCAGAATTCCAAAGCGTCAGAGCTCGAAGTTACTATGGGCCATTGATTCCAAATAATATCAAGAGTCATTGATCCACGAGGGGATGCGTGGAGGATGGAGGTTCACTCCATTGGAAATGAATTTTCAAATAGGGAGCAAGGGCTTAATAGGAGCTCGCAGGTCTCACAGGACCTATGCTTGATGAGAAAAGGGGCTTGTGTAAAGTAGTTTTGGGTTCCAGCAGGGGCCTAAAGAGATGATCCATATTATCTGTTTGAAGATCCTTAGACCGGGAGGTCAGTGGATCCCAAGTGAGGGTGGGGGTATACATCAGTATCCCCTTTAGGTTTCACATTATCTCAAGACTTTATATAAGTTGGAAAGTTTGAATATGGGAGGAACATCATCAGACCCTATTAGGTGTTCCAACCAAAACAAGAAAGAAAGACCCATGTAAAGGGATATGTACCAGGGGAAAGCATGAAAGAAAATAAACCTTCGAGAGTAAGTGTGATAGTGGTACATGTTGGGATTACTTCATGGCTTATGGTGTCATTTAGACTATTTTTATGGTCACCTTTGTGGAGGGTGCACTATCTCTTGAGTTACCGCCTTCTAAGTGCTATGTTTTTCCAACCCCTTAGTATGCCTTTTTATTATATTTGAAAGTCCCCTTTATAATTTTTCAATATTTAGAATCATTGCTTTGGGACTGGGGAAAACACAAAAAAAGTAGAGCTCAAGTATGGAATGGATTTTGAGAGTCCTCACTACTATATATTTATTTCTTTAGCATTATACTTTCTTTAATATTATTTCACTAGTAGTTGAAATCAACCTTTGTTCCTTTATCCCTATTCTCATGAGAAAATGAACCACGATCCATTATCGAAGTTTCGTACACTACGATAGGATTCAGGATGGCAAATTTTAAGTATGATGAGGAAACATAACGTTACCCTTGTGAGACCCCCCCTAGTATTTCCCCTTTTCCTTAGGGGTGACAACATAGGACTATGGTACAAATGATGGCCACCAAGGTGAAACAAGGAAACACAGATAACTTCTTGAGCTTATGATCCATTATCCAACTTCAACCAATGATCCTCATTCACATGCCTAGTATATTAAGCACAAAACTATATATGAAAGAAGGACTAATGTATTTCATGGTGACACTAGCTTACCATGTCCCAAACACTATGTTGATTGGATATGATGATCTTAGTTGATCAAAAGTAGAAGAGGAAATCAAAGAGGGGGGATGTTGCACTGTCATGGGTAGACATTTTGATCATAATCATCAACAATATCACGTCTTCATTGTGGGCCATGAGACATGATATCCTCTAGTTATCCTTAGGCATCGAGGGGGGGGGGTTAACATTTGGCTCCAACATGGGGACATGTGCTCATCGTAGAGTGCATAAGAACCTTAACATATCTGGTAGTCCAAAACCTGCAACCTACAACCTCTTCTAACATCACTATCACTTTAGTAGCTATGATGTACCCAACCTTATAGCTGGGTACTTTCTCTATTACCAATCTGTAACCTTTTCTAGCTTCCTACTGAACAATGCTACTCCAAAATCTAGTGCATAGATTCTACTCTATAACATTGACGTGTGCAATAATAATTGAAGTAACATAAAAAATGACACCATACAACTGGGAAAACCAAATACTAAAAACACAACACTACTGTATGCGTAATCCATACTGAACATGAGATCACTATTGTTTGTGCAACCTTTCTGGCATTGCGTACCAATCCTGTTTTTGTTGCGTGCATGGTCTACTTTTCTGGGCGCACAAGAAAATTCCATCCTCCTATGCACAAAAACTATTTCCCTGCATGCAAGACTATACAAACCTCACCTCAGAGACTCATGAACATTACCATAAGGTTAACTTAACAAGAAAAACTATCAACAACTTTCATACTCATCCACGACTACAATAATAAATATCAACACCATGCTTACATGTGTAAGCAACATTTAACTGAATAACAATAATTACTTATATTCAACAACATACAAGAAATAAACCATATTAAACATAGATAATGAAGCACATATTAAATGAGATAAGCACATACATACACTTATCTTTTATGAAGGTCACCAACTACACGTAGAACTCATAAATTTCTCCCAACCATAGACTCCATTGATCGTATACTTTCATCAACATGTCAGCCCCGAGATGGGGTTTAACTGCACCAACACAAAAGGGTTCCTAATGCCAAGCTAAGGTATGATAATCAACAAATTTTTTTATTCCAAGGTGCCACTGCTACAACTAGCCTATAGTCTCTCATTCCCCACATGAATGCTACGCCCAAGGAAGTGTGCTCCTTCTCTTCTCAACAATCCCTCGGCTGCCCCATTTCCCTTCCAAGGTTCCAACAATAGGCTAGACATGAAGTCTTATATCCCTGCATCTAATGCTCAAAACACTAGGGAACAATTCCCAACAAAACTATCACCTAGAGAGAATGCTCATGGGCCTGAAAAATGTGCCTCTTTGACAACAAATCTCCCACCTAGAGAGACTAGTCATGGTCTTGACAACCCACTTCTTCGACAACAAAACTATGATTACAATACATAAAAACTCTTTACAATTTTTTCTCTGCAAATAAGGTAATAGTTGTATTTTTCAGATGGTCTGACCCCTTGTACACACGAACCAATGAATGACTAATCCCCTAAAAGAATGAGTTTCTTCCCCTGAAATACACTAAGGCCAACAATATATATTGCATACCTTAAACTGGACACTTGTCACCTTCATAAGTAGATTTAGACACTTGGTTACTCGTTCCCTTTCCTCAGTAACTTAGGATAAATAATTATCCATAACTTACATTTTTCCGAAAATATTAATAAAATTTTCCCTGGGACTTAAGTCCCCCCAACTTTTCCATTTTTTGGTGGATTTTGCCCCCATTTCTTTTTGTCTGATCTGTTTGTGCACAACGATGTGATATATTAATGAATTTGAGTAAGATTACACTTTACAAGGATAGGTGCACTGACCTATTTTCATCCTGGATCACCAGACCCATAACCACATAGGCTCTTCAACTTCAATACATACATCCACACACACACACACACACACACACAAATCATCTCAATGCACACTTCTAGGTAGTTCCCACGCAGTTAATCAAGTGTGCACAACACTGTAAAATGTGTGCACTCTTCCTTTGATGTGCAACCATGCACACTTACCCAGGTGTGCGCAACACTATGAAATGTGCACACCCTTTCTTTGATAACAATTTCCCGCACATTACTTAGGTTCACACATAACCAAAACTTGGTGCTAATGGCTCACTAGTATATATTTACATTTACATTTACAATTGGTACCAATGAATCACCAGCCTATATGTACAATTGCAAAGGGTTTGGATTAGGGAGATTGCAGTCCCCTCCCCTTTATTTATGCACTATCCTCGGTGAATTCTATACACATGTACATACAAAATTTCAAAAATCTTCAAAAATTTATGGATACTCTACCCGCATAGCATCCTTGCACTCCCAAGTTGGATCCTCAGGACCATATCAGGTCCATTATACCTTTACCATCTCCAGGGATTGATTCCATATTTGTTTGATTTTTCGATCCAATATGCAAACCGATCACACTAAAAAATCGCCTTCTGGCTCCACCTGAATCATATTCCAATCAATAATATGATTAGCATCAGGTACATACTTTTTAAGAAATGATACATAGAAAAAATTATGAATACAAAAGGATGCAGGAAATGCAAGAATATATGTGACATAACTAATCCTCTCTATGATTTCAAATGGCCCATAGTAGCGCACTACTAACTTAGACAAATTTCCCAACTTCAGGGAACTACAGCTAGCTTTAACTTTTAAGAATGCGTGGTCGCCACTTTAAACTATTTATGGATTCTACCTTTATCTACAGAACATTTTTTAATTTCTTGGGAAACCTTTAAAGTCTTCCTTATCTTCATTGTCTTCTCTTCCATTTCCCTAAGCATATCTGACTCAAATATTGTGCAGTCTGCTAGTATTTTCCAACTCACCGATGTGTTACAATTTATACCATAAAGTGTTTCAAATGGGCTCATATTTAAAGATTTTTGATACCCATTATTGGAATAAAAATATACTAAGTGAAGGTAGTCTTCCCATTTTGACGATTTATCCATCACATACATCCTGAGCATATCTTCAATCACTTGATTTACCCTCTCTATTTGTCCATCTGTCTTAGGATGATAGGTTATGCTAAATTTCATATTTGTTCCAAATCCTTCGAATATCCCTTTCCAGAAGTTCGATGTGAACTTGGAATCTATGTCAGACGCAATTATCTTAGGTACACCATGTAACTTCACAGTTTCTTGCATGCATATTTTAACAATGTTGGCTTTCTTGTGCGATGACTTTACTGGAATGAAATGAGAAACTTTAGTAAGCTTGTACACCACTACCATAATAGAATCACGTTTCTTAGCAATCCTAGGTATCTTAGTAATGAAATCCATGGTTACAACTTCCCACTTCCACTCAAGAATGGGCAAAGACTGTAGCAAACCATTTGGATGTCTATGTTGAGCCTTGACCTTTTGACATTCAAGGCATCTAGCAATAAAATCAAAAACCTGTTTTTTCATACCTGGCCAATAGTATTGTTTTTTTACTATGAAAATTATCTTCTGGTAGCCTAGGTGTTCAACATAAGGAACCTTATGCATCTATGACAATAACATAATTTTCAACTCCTGATCATTTGGAACATAGACTCTACGTCTATACATGAGGATTCCATCCTCTTTTAGCTCATAACTTTCCAATTTTTGTTGTGACATACCTTGTTGTAAGTTCTCCTTTATGTCCACATAGCATCGATTTGAATTGGAAACTTCTAAAATTATGTCACAAAATTATGTTTTCTACATGCTGATGGTTGTATCATGCATCTCATGCACCCTCCTGCTGAGTGCGTCAAACATCGTGTTCTCTTTTCCTCTTATATGATTTATTTCAAATTCATACTCACTGTTAAGAACCAAACATCAATATAGCATAGAAAAACCTCAGGAAAAGTACTCAACGCCTTGAAAAAGAGATAATTTCAGATAATAAGCCTCTTTGAGGGGGCAACCTCCTTTTACCCCACTTAAATGTTCAAGTACAAGATGATTCAAAATAAAAATGTCTCCTTCGTATATATAGGAGACTAGGAGGTATAATTATAACTAATGGCCTAAAGCCGACATAAATAAAATAACATTACTAATCTAATGTGCCCCAATTAAGGGGTAATGGGACAATATTAGGGCTTAACATGCCCCTCCCCTTGAGACAAGTGTTGTCCGCAACGCTTGAGTAACTATGGATGCTTCTGTATAAAAGAATCATCTTCCCAAGTGGAATATTCAGCTGGTAGTTTCCTCCATTTAATGAGATACTCTGAAATGGATCTATTCCTCAATTGGCAAATTCTTGTGTCAGTGATGGCTTCAGGATCCAATATCATTTTCCCTTCCTCGTCAAGTTCCGACAATATAGTTTGAACTGGGATCTTGTCGCCTATAACTTTCTTTAAGCATGAAACATGGAAAACTGGGTGTACTCGTGAAGATGCAGGCAACTCCAATTTGTATGCCATAGTACCAATATTTTGCAACACCTTATAAGGGCCATGGTACTTTGGTGATAATTTGTTATCCTTCTTGGCTTGCCAGGGGACATCTGTTTGTATGGTTGTGGTCTTAAAATCAGTCCCTACTTCCAAAACTTCTTTCACTCACAGATGTTGATCTACTTGTTGTTTCATGCGATTTTGTGCCATGGTCAGGTTGTCCTTTAGATTTGGAGAACTTGTTGTTGATTCTGATGTGATCTTCCTTTACTTGAACCTTAGATTTTCTTTTTAGAAAAGTGATGGAAGGAGGTGGTATCCATAAATTTCCATAAATGATGTCATTTTTTGTTAGCGATTAATGAAAGGAAGTGTTATACCACCATTTTGCCAAGGGCCAACCATTTGAACCATTGTGCTTGTTTTATCGAGACAAAACAGCGAAGGTATCCTTCTAGACATTTATTTACTATCTCGGTTTTCCCATCCCGATTGGATGATAGGATGAGCTATGAGCCAATTGAGTACCCAAACAGAAAATAATTACGTCCAAAAATGTCGATTGAAGATGGGATCCTACGCCACTTACAATAATCTTTGGGCTGCCATGTAGCTTTGAGCTGTCTCCATGAATCGTTGTATTTGTACTAGCTTTGAAGAGGTGAGAGAGTGCACAAAGTGTCGCGTGCCCAATTGATCTATCAACAGTTATCATGATGACACTCTTTCCTTAGGACTTTGGTAACCACATGTAAATATATAAGCGATCTTTGTACCATAGTGAATAATTTTTCCATGTAAATGTATCGATGCACTAGAATCCTGCTTTTAACCTTTCAATGAGTCCACACTTTTTAGGTCATTTTCCATTTCATCCCTTGCTTCTATTATCCAATCCGGGTTGGATGATCGAGATATAACCTGAGAGCCTCAACATCTTCATCCTTTGATGAGAGTGCATCTGCCACAACATTTTGCTTCCCCTTTTTTATAGAGCATTTCAAAATCGCAACCCGGTATCTTAGTTTACCCATTTTGTTGTTCTTGAAGAGATAGTCTTTGTTCCAAGAAATTATTTAAGACTATCATGATTTGTTTGACCTTGAAGTGCCTACCTATTAGGTGGGACACCATTTCTTCAATGCATGTGGTATTGCCATCATTTCCTTCTCATAAGTAGGTTTGTGTAAGTCTCTTCCTTGAGTGGTCAACTTTCAAAATCCGGGGCCTTCCTTCTTTCATTGGGACAGCACCAATTCCATTTCCGATGCATCACATTCCACAATAAAGGTTTTTGTGAAGTACGGAGTGGTCAAGGCGGGGAGCTTTACACATCCTCTTTAAGTTGTTCAAATGATTTAGTTGCCTCTGGGTCAAATGCATCGCTATCTTAGTTGGATTCGTTAAAGTTGCTATTCTTCCATAGTTCGAACAAACTTGCAGTAGTAACACATCAAACCGCAAAATCCTCTAAGATTTTTTAATGTTTTTAAGAATCTGACCTTGATCCATCATGGCCTTAATCTTCATTAGGGGTCTACCTTGACACCTTCATGAGATACAATATGACCCAAATACTCTACCTTCTTTACTCCAAGAAACATTTGGATGGTTTGGCATATAGTTGTTGCTCCTTTAGTAGTTGTAGCACCTTGTCAACATGTTCGCAGAGATGATCCTCCCAAGACTTGCTATAGATTAGTATATCATCAAAAATACTAACGCAAATTTTGAAGGAAGGGCTTGAAAATGGAATTCATCAACCCTTGGAATGTGGAAGGTGCATTTGTAAGGCCAAAGGCATATTAAAATTCATAGCCTTCATGAGTTGGGAATCTTGTTTTGGGATATCTTCTTCCTTCATTCTGATCGATGATATACGAGCGAAGATCCAATTTTGTGAAATGGAATTGATCCATGTAGTTCATCAAACAATTCATCAATCCTTGAGAATGGGAAACTTATCTTTAATCGCAGTCTTGAGCTCTCTATAATCTGGACACATACATGTGAGCTATCTTTCTTGAATACCATTACCTTTGGTGTAGAGTAACAAGAACTTTGGCTAGATCTAATGATGCCAACCTCTAATATTTCTTCAAACATGCACTCAATTCCGGTCTTACGGGCATGAGGTATCTGTATGGCCTGATGTTAGGAGGAACACTCCGGGGAATTAGGTGAATTTCAAGTCATGATTTCGAGTGGGTGGGAGACCTTTGGGGACTATCTTCAAATACTTTGGAATGTATCAATGATCCTTTGGAGATCTTGAGGAATAGATGAAAGCTGATGTTTGAACATCTAGTGAGCATTGTTTTGCAATAATGCCTTGATGCCTTTTTCAATAATTTTGTCATGCCATTAAGAGGTATCACCTTCTGGGGCTCCCACAGTGATACCTCTCAACTCAATTTATTTTCCTTCCAATAAAATTTCATGAAAATTTCTTGAAAATTAAAAGCCACTATTCTGATGATTGTAACCATTGGATTCCTAGTACAACATCTGCACCACCCATGGGTATGTAGCAATCATTGGACTATTCGTACATATTCCCCCATAGTAAAGATTGATCTTATTGCATTTTCCTAAACAATTGATAGTTCCTCCATCACAACCATTACTTGAATTTCTGGCGTTGGATATACAAAGCAATTGAGATCTTTGGCTAATTCTGATGTGAAACGAACTTATAGTCTTGTCGAGGAATCAGATGGGACTATTACCTTTTCTTTTGATGTATCCTTCGATCTTGAGGGTTTGAGGGTACTGAATTCCAGCTAATGCATTACACGATGTCGTGGGAGTTAACTCTTTAGACTAAATTGCTTCTACGTTTCATCTTGAGATGGTTCTTGTTCTTGTTCTTCTTCCTCTTCACAATCTATGTAGAATAATTTCTTCTCCCACCACACTTATGTCCCTTACTTGTACTTGTTGTCACAATTCAAAGCAAAACCTTTTTCTTTCTTTCCTCCAATTGTTGAGGTGTCAACCTTTGTAGGTTGAGGTGTTTTTAGGAAAGGAGCATTGTTCTCTCCTCTAAGGAATGTTAGGATAGGTCCTACTAGTAACCATAGCCATATTTTACTTTCAACATTTCTTGCCACAGCAATGCATTCTCCAATGATTTGGGTTTAAAAGAAAACCTCGTGTTGAATGTTATCTTTAAAGTTCCTATGAATACCACAATCAATCAGAAGTGCTCATAAATGGTTACCTTTATGTTCAATCTTTGGAAGTTCTCAATGTTCTCAGTGGCGAACCCTTTTGTTTGGGATTTATCAATTGGCTAAAGAAGGTATTGCTCCTTGTATCCTCATAGTGTGCTATCATTTCTTCCATTGAAAATTGTCCAAGTGACAAGTGATTTCTTGAGAACAAAGCCATCGATACCAAACAAATTGATTAGGTTCTAAATATAAAGAAGCAATTAGGACCTTTTGTGTATGTAGCTGTGGAATCAAGGAGTACTCCATCTGAAGTATCCATATGATTGGGTCCTTGCCAAACCTCATGTCCAATCTTAGGAACGTGGTTGGTCTTCAACCCAAAGTTGGAGTTTCTCCATTCTTGATTCCAACTTCCTTGTGTCACATCACTTAGATTTCCTTGGGATGCATTTTTCACTTTCAGGTGTCTTCTCTTTTACAAAATTTTTCAATACTTCCATGATCTTAGCTTCCATTGAATCCATCTTAGTATCCAACTTAGCTTCCCATTGAATCCATCTTAGTATCAACTTGGATTCCATTGAATCCATCTTAGCTTGTAGTTCATTTATGTCCCTACACATTTCTTCACCTTCATCAAAAAGGGTCCAAGTAGGATTTTCGGAGGCTTATTTGGTGTAGAAGTTCCCTTTGGGTGGCATGTTGGCCAAGTATCACTTTTGAACCTTGATTTTGAGGTGGTTTTGCTGAATAATATTTCTTCTATTTGTATCTCCCAATTTTGGACCTTATGGGTATGAAACTTTATCTTATGTATTTCTACGATATGTCTTTTCTTCAATGCCCGCGAGGTCTGATCAAAATTGGATGTACCAGAATGGAATTTACGGTAACTTTCCCGCAACTTGCTGATTTTTGGCCTTTCGGAGATCTCACTTGTATAGTGTGCCCCACAAAAAATAATTGATATAAAATTCGGAAACTCGCACCCAAAATACCACAGAATGACCACGATCCAATGCAGCAGGTCCCAATACATTTGGATACTCTAGGAAAGAAGTTATGATTGTTTTACTGGAACACCTTCAGAGACTAGTCAATAGGGATAGTGAGATACCCTATCTTACAAAGGGTGTATCTACAAATTTAAGATGAACCCGAAGCTGAAATTTTACCACAGATAAATAACTAATTTCTAATGGCCTCCAGAGTGCAGGGGGTTTGAAACATTACAGAAATTATTTTATAGCAGAAAATTCTACAAGACTCATTTCAGGATGATTCCAGAACCTATTTTGTACAGGCTATATCTCCGAAAGTATAAGGCCTCAGGGCTAAATTTTAGACAACGTACCTTGATCCGTCTTATAAATACCCTCCAAGCTTTGTTCCTTTGGAAACGTTTTAGAAAAAGTTATAGCGAAAATTCCCGGTGTCTCAGATGTAGCAGAGAAAACCCAAGACCTTGAGCTTTGATACCATATGTGAAGAACAAACTTATCAATATAGCATAGAAAAACCTTGGAAGAAGTACTCAACGCCTTGAAAAAAGATAATTCGGATAATAAGCCTCTTGAGGGGAAACCTCCCTTTTACCCCACTTAAATGTTCAAGTACAAGATGATTCAAAATGAAAATGTCTCCTTGGTATATAGGAGACTAGGTGGTATAATATGATTCAAAATGAAAATGTCTCCTTGGTATATATAGGAGACTAGGAGGTATAATTATAACTAATGGCCTAAAGCCGACATAAATAAAATAACATTACTAATCTAATGTGCCCCAATTAAGGGGTAATGGGCCAATATTAGGGATTAACACTCACTGAGGAAATCTAACCACCTTCTTTGTCTGGAATTTAAACTTGGTTGTCCAAACAAATACTTCATACCACTATGATATTTTCTTAGCTCAAATATTTTTCCCATGAGATAGTGCCACCACATCTTCAAGGCATGCACTATGGATACCAATTCTAAGTCATGAGTAGCATACAACCTTTCCTGTGCTTTTAACTTTCTTGATTCATAGCACATCACATGTCCATTATGACTAAGGACTCCACCAAGCCCTTCATTGCATGCATCTGTGCACACAATGAAGTCTTCATTAGGATCAACAATTCTCAAAATTGGCACCCTTGTCAAAAAAATCTTCAAGTGTTGAAAACTTCTTACACAATTAGAAGTCCACTCAAATCGCACACCTTTCTTTTGCAAGGATGTAATTGGGTGCACAATTTTTGAGAATCCTTCAATAAACCTTTTGTAATAACCTGCAAGTCCCACGAAGGACCTCACCTCTCTGACATTTCTTTGTATCGACCATTCCTCAATGAATTTTATCTTTTACGGTTCCACAACTATTCCTTCCTTGGAAATGATATGACCCAAATAATGGATATTTCGCTAGTAAAATGAGCACTTGCTCAAATTTTCATAAAGTTGATGTTCTCTCAATACTTGTAGAAACATCCTCAAGTGTTGCCCATTCTCTTCTTCACAATTTGAGTAAATAAGTATGTCATCCAGAAATACAATTTCAAACTTATCTAAGTAACTTATGAAAAATCCATTCATCAGACACACGAAGACAACTGGTGCTTTGTCAACCTGAATGACACCACTGTGAACCCGTAATGTATGTACCTTGTTCTAAAGGTAGTCTTGTTGATGTCATCTTCCTTAATTTTCACTTGGTGACATCCAGATCTGATGTCAATCTTTGAAAATATCTGTGCATCTCTCAACTGCTCAAAGAGGTCATCTATCCTTGGAAAATGATACTTGTTCTTTATTGTTACTTTTCTCAACTACCTGAAGTTGATGCAAAGTCTCAACCTAGTTTCCTTATTCTTCACGAACAATAATGGGGCACCCCAAGGTGACACTCTTGGACATATACACCCCTTCTTCAGAATCTCTTCAAGTTGCATATGCAACTCATTCAACTATGGCATACTCATCATGTAAGGAGTCTTGGATATGGGTGCTACTCTAGGTATCAAATTTATAGAGAAATCAATATATATTTTTGGTGGCAACCCCAATATCTCTTTAAATACATCCTCAAATTCTTTCAGTACTACAAAATATTCAACATTTGGAACTTAATCCTTAGGTGCCTCTTCCATGTGCGATGCAAATACTTGACATCATTTCTTGCATTTTTTCTTCAATTGCAAGGTTGAAACTTCTCTTATAGTTATAGCTCTTGGAATTCCTTGAAATTTTCTTAAATTTCCTTCCTCATCCAAACAAGTAAATGCCTTATTGTAAAATTCTAGAATGACATGATGTTGGTCGAACCAATCCATACTAATGAAGAAATCATACTATCCAAAAGGCATGATGTTGAAATCATCTTTTCTGTGCATTCCATTCATTTCCTTTGGACATGCCTTAACCATATCATTAATTTTACTTTTTTCCCCTGTGTCTAACTGCACCAACCAATATTTTCTAAGCTTGCTTCTTGGAAATTGGAATCTTTCCACCATCTTAGGATCTAGATAACAATGACCATCTCTTGAAACAATTAAAACAACAATGGGATGTTCATTAATCTTACCTTCTACTTCAATAATGTGCTACTGAAACTCCACTTGCTTGTTATCCAGGGTTGCATAAATCCTAGGTACATTTCTACCCATATCTTCAACTATCATAACTTGTTGTACAATGTGCACAATCCTCTCTTTTTCACCTCTTTGAGGGAAATATTTTTGCATATGATCTCTGCCACAACTGCAACATTGAATAAATTGTTTCCTTTGTTTTTTCTCCATTCCTTCCATCATTCTATGATCCTTGGTAGTTGGTTGTCCTTGCACAATATTTCTGGAAAAGGGTGGCTTATTCCCCTTCTTCCTTTTTTTCTACCTTGCTTTTCATCTTCTCTTCCCAAGCCTTATGGAAAGTTAGTCTTTCCATTTTCTAATCATAAAGAAATTTAGTTCACCTTATGGTTTTCTCCAATGTATTGGGGTCATCATACTATGTCTTGTCATTGATAAATGAAGGAAACCCACTCAAGTACCTCTAAATTTTAACTTGCTCATCCTTGATGAATGAAACATATTTCAACAGTTCCATGAATCTTGTTTCATAATCATCTATCGTGATACTCCCAAGCTTGAGTTCAAATAATTCCTTCATTTTACTATCATAGTATCAATTGGTTAAGTATTTCCTTTGAAAATAACTCTTGAACTCCCTCCAAGTAACCTTCTTCTCATCAATGTGTTCTACTATCATGAACTGATCCCACCACATTGACGACTTTCCCTTTTGTTGATAGATTGCAATTCTTCCTTCTGCTTGCACATAATAATTATGAAACTGGACATAATTTCTCATACCCAAAAACTAGGTCTCTGCATATTCATATTTCGTGTACTCATCATCAAAGGTAGGAGAATTGATCTTATTCATTTCTCCCTGTATCTCATCCACCCCATTCCTTCTTTTATGCTTTCTGACAGGAGATGGAATTGAGCTACTACGCGTTTTCCTAAATGAATGCTTTGGTTAGTGGTGATACCTATCAACACTTCTTGTTTCTTTTCTTTTCTCATCATGGGACATGTGACTTCTTGATCTTCTTGATTCTGTCTCCTTATCCATCTTCTTTTCTATTCTATACAATCTTTGCATCAACTTGACATTGGAGTCATGTTGTTGCCCCTTGGCTTTCATAAGCCTTTCCTTATCAAATTTATAGATTTGAACATCTTTTTGTAGTCCCTTTATGGTTTCTACCAAGTTTATGCATTCCTCCTTGGATTATGTACCACCAACACCCAAAACGACATACAAATCCCCAAATTCATTATCAGAGATGTAATTCCTTTGTGCATATTCCATGCTTTTGACCTTATGTGCTGATGTTTTTCTACTCTAATCGCTGTTAATTCTACAAAATGTGCAGGAAACCATATTTGTTAAATGAATTCATGAGACAACTTCATGAAAAATTTGCACCATCTTGTTAGAATCCTTTCTTTTGAATCCCATGCGCGCACTGATATTCAACACATGCCAATGCGTTGTGCCAAAATTTGACATACACATCAAGTATTAGTATTGCGCATGCACCACAAATTTTCTCCATGCAGCCACAAAATTTAGTGCCCACACTCATGCACCATTATTTATTGCACATTTCCAAGTGTCGCGCCCCACAATGTCAAAATTTAGCACACACTCTTGCGCATTCTTATTTTATACATGCCATGACCACACTGTAATTTTAAATTCGGAGTCTTACTAGTATGAATTTTTCCTTAAGTAGGTACTCGACCCATGCAACATCAGTGTTTAGAACCATAGCTCTGCAACTTCTTGTTGACCTATGGCCCATACAAGTCCAATTTTGAACCAATATCTCTGATATCAATCTGTAACGTACCCAACCTCCCAACTAGGTACCTTCTCTAATACCAATCTGTAATATTTTCCAGCTTCCTACTGAACAATGCTACTCCAAAATCCAGTGCACTGATTCTACTCTATAACATTCATCTGCACAGTAATACTTTAAGTAACAACAAAAATAACACTATATAATTGGGAACACCAAATACTGAATACACAACACTACTGTATACATAATCCATAATGAACATGAGATCATTGTTGATATTATGGTAGCTGCGGGAGGTATTTACCTCCACGTGTAAACCTGATGAAGATAGAATACACCAAGAAGAAAGAATAAACCCTAATGAGTTGGCTAATAACCCTAGAAGAATTGTCAGCTCAAGAAGATAATTTATATTAGGTTATTAGCCTCCAAGAGGAGAAGTCAGCCATAAATAATAATATATACTGAACAGACAGATACCCAAAATGAGAAGTTGGCCTAGGTAGTTAGCTAGAATTAGTATAAATACAGAAGGCCAGTTCTCATTCTAGTAGGCAGTCTCAGAACTGTAGAGCAACAACTTGTGCACACTGTAGTGCCCAGTATTGTGCATAGGTTTGAGAATATCTACCATTGCAGCTGCTACAGCTAGTAGATCATGTTTGGATTTTAATATCTCTTGGCTAGGGTTTGGAACATCTGATCAGCTCTTGTTGGTGCACTATCCTTGGGAAAAGGTGTGCTACCCTTTGTTTGGCTATCTAGCCTAGGTTTTTCTTCCATAGTGATTCTCTGTCAAGGTTAAGGTGCTCGGAGGGTGGCTTCGGCCTATGGTTGGGTGAAAATAGAGATATTGTCAATGGTAAAATGAGCACATCTATTATATTCTAACAGGTTATGGGCCCACACCTCCTTCATTCAGTCTAACCACTGGAAGGAAACATATCCTTAAGGATATTAATCTCGTTGAAGAACTGTCGCTAGGGTTTCTAGCAGGAGCAGTCACCATAACACTACTGCTAGGGTTACTAGCAGGTGTAGTTGTAGAAACCATAAACCTCTCATTGAGGCACCTTAAGTAAATATATTTACCTAATCTCTAGATAGATTAGTGCACCCTAGCCTAGCGCATCTCCTAGTACTCTCAGAAAGCCAAGATGTGAAGTTTGAGATTTTGGTCAAATCTAGGGTTTGATCAAGTCAAAGAAGTCATGAATTATTCTATGAAGTCAGAGAAAAAGTTATATGGAGCCTCTAACTTCAGAGCATGGAAGACAAGGATTGACCTCATCCTTGCCAAGAATAAAGTGTTGGATATCGTGAAAGGAAAGATCATGGAACCAGTGTTTGAAGAAGGAAAAGAGAAGGAACCACAGAATATTGCAGTTATGGATAAGTTCAAAGACAGTGACATCAATGCCATGAGTATCATAGTGGACTCTGTAAAAGACCACTTGATGCCCTACATCTCTCATCTTGACTCATCAAAGAAGATGTATGATGCCCTAAGAAACCTCTTCTCAGTCAAAAACATTGGACAAGTCATGAGTCTGAAGAATGAGCTTCATGACATGAAGATGAATGATGATGACAACATCACATCATACTTTGTGAGAATATCTCAATTAATAGATCAACTAAAAGCTATTGAAGAGATCATTTCAGAGAAGGAATTGGTAAACATAGTACTCAATGGTCATACCAAGACATGGGATGCATTTGCCACAAGCATTAAGACCAGAAAGGAGTATCCGACATTTGAAGAACTTTGGACTTGCTGTGCTCAAGAAGAATCAAGGATCAGTGAAAAAGAGAAACCCCAAAAGAAGTACGATGACCAATACATCATAACAAGATTCAATAACTTCAAGAACAAAAGGAATTTTGGCTCAAGGAGGAAGCCAAATCAAGAGAAAGACATTTCATAAATAAAATGCTTTAATTGTCAAAAGTATGGTCACTACAAGAATCATTGTCCCGAGCTAAGGAAAAGGAAGGAGAAACACGAAGCATCAATTGCCGAAGAAAAGGAACCTACAAAGAAGACTAAGCAGGATGAAAGAGACTTCTTCTTCTAAAGGTAACAATACTCTTCTTATTTCTTGTACATATCTCGTTTGTATCATCTCTATACATATCTTGTATGTCTATCCCTTTAAAGATAATGTATTCCAAGAAGAACTATACCTATGGAAGAACAACAAGATAAGGATTGATATCATTAGATAATACACATGAAAGGATGAAATACACCAAATCAATCATGAAGAGACTCAGAAGAAGCAAAGATAGAAAGAAGTCAGAGAAAGACTTATAATGTTTTTGTAGAAGACAACAAGACAAAAGTGTGGACTCTGTTAGACAAAGAGAGCCAATTATATATTGCAGAAGACAATCAAGATGCAACCGAAAGCGTGGACTCTGTTAGAACAAGGGAGCCAATTATATGCACTCATACATGAAGCAAGGATTAGGAGGGAGCTAATCCTATGATCCATTGAAGATGATGAAGTATATATCCATGGTAACAGCCATGAAAGACAGTACGTGTCTAGTTCAACCTTAGAAGAAGTCTTCTTCGAAGAGAAGCCTTAAAGTATCCCTGGTTGTCCATCCGCATCCATGATGCTATGATGAAAGAAAGAAATAGAATCTTTAGGGCATGGAATCTATAAGAAACTCCATGGACCCAAGAACTAAAGAAACACATCAAGAAGAACATGAATATTCCAAGAAAGAAAGAGAAGCCAGAACAACCAGTCATTGTATCAAAAATCACAAGATTACCAGCCTGATATGAACTCACCAAAAGCAATCAAGCAGAGGAAGTGAAAGTCATGATGGAGAACAATCTATGGAAGACTTGTGAATAAAATATTTCTAAGATCTAGAACTAGGGGTTCTCCCAGATGGAGGGAGAAGACTATGATGATTACTTGTTCCAGTAAATCAGGCATGCCTCTACATGAGTCATTATATCATCCACAATATCCATGGGCTGGAGTTCTACATTAGATGAATGTAAAGAATGTTCTCCAGAAAAATTGAATAAAGAGAGTATAAAGAGAAACCTCAATACTTTGAGGCATAGACCCTTGTATGCATATGGAAGAATATAACTTGGTGGAGAACCTCCAGTTCACAGCAGAAGCGTGGTGAAGATTTTATATAAAAGAGATATTGAATCGATTACTCAGTAGATTAGATCTCGTGATGACAGAAGAAGTGCCACATGGATATGTTCCAGTTTTTCCAACAATGATATAATCTATTGATTAGAGCTACATGAAGCCTTCAGATAAAACAAATGTTCCATACCAAAGTACATTTGAAATTAAGTATTACATTATCCGTAATGAAGTCCAGAAAGGAGAAAGTGGTTCTCCAATACATATCACCATAGATTAGTAGAGAAGTAGACATTTTGGTAAAAGATGAAAAAGTTTGCGTACTCAAGTTGGAGCTCATGGAGAAGACTTCCTTATTGAAAAAGGAAGAGATGAATCCTAGGTTGGGAGGTAGCACTAAAAATATTATTGAAGACATTCATTGAAAAATAATCCAGCTTGGACAGATTCTTTCCTGTTTGGAAAGTGGATTGAGATTTCTGACGAACAACGATTTCTCATTGTGGTTAACATGGGAAATGGTCTAGATTGATGATGTATCATAGACATCGATTTCCCATTGTGGTTAACATGGGGAGTGGTCTAGGATAGTCTCTCTTCTTGAGGGTTATTCAAGAAGACTAGCCCGCCTCGCCAGACAATGATTTCTATTAAGAACCAAATATAAATATAGCATAGAAAAACCTTAGAATAAGTACTCAACGCCTTGAAAAAGAGAGAAACTCAGATAATAAGCCTCTTCGAGGGGGAAACCTCCTTATGCCCACATAAATGTACAATTACAAGATGATTCAAAATAAAAATGTCTCCTTGGTATATATAGGAGACTAGGAGGTATAATTACAACTAATGGATTAAAGCCGACATAAATAAAATAACATTACTAATATAATATGCCCTAATTAAGGGGTAATGAGCCACTATTTAGGGCTTAACATGCCCCTCCCTTTGAGACAAGTGTTGTTCGCAACGCTTGATTAACTCTGGATGCTTCTGTATAAAAGACTCAACTTCCCAAGTGGAATCTTCAACCAATAGTTTCCTCCATTTAATGAGATACTTTGAAATGGATCTATTCCTCAGCTGGAGAATTCTTGTGTCAGTGATGGCTTCAGTATCCAATATGATTTTTCCATCCTTGTCAAGTTCTGGAAATATAGTTTGAACTGGGATCTTGTCACCTATAACCTTCTTTAAGCATAAAACAAGGAAAATTGGGTGTACTCGTGAATATACAGGCAACTCCAATTTGTATGCCATAGTACCAATCTTTTGCAACACCTTATAAGGGCCATAGTACTTTGGTGATAATTTATTATCCTTCTTGGCTTGCTTGAGGGACATATGTTTATATGGTTGTAGTCTTAAAAACACCCAA
>SNQJ01S0001262.1:102238-152075 GCA_010110895.2 Picea sitchensis
TGGTTACCCATTTTTGTTGTTCTTCTGAAGATAGTCTTTGTTCCAAGAAGTATTTAAGACTATTATGATTTGTTTTGACCTTGAAGTGCCTACCTATTAGGTAAGGACGCCATTTCTTCAATGCATGTAGTATTGTCATCATTTCCTTCTCATAAATGGGTTTGTGTAAGTCATTTCCCTTGAGTGGTTGACTTTCAAAAGCCAGGGGCCTTCCTTCTTGCATTAAGACAACACCAATTTCATTTCTCGAGGCATCACATTCCAAAATAAATGTTTTTGTGAAGTCTGGAGTGGTCAAGACAGGAGCTTTTCACATCACCTCTTTAAGTTGTTCAAAAGCTTTAGTTTCCTCTGGAGTCCATAAAAACGCATCCTTCTTAGTTAATTCCATTAAAGGTGTTTCTATTCTTCCATAGTGTCGAACAAACTTGCGGTAGTAACCTATCAAACCCAGAAATCCTTTAAGATTCTTCAATGTTTTTGGAATCGACCAGTCCATCATGGCCTTAATCTTGTTAGGGTATACCTTGACACCTTCATGAGATACAATATGACCCAAATACTCTACCTCCTTCACTCCAAAGAAACATTTGGATGGTTTGGCATATAGTTGTTGCACCTTTAGTAGTTGTAGAACCTTGTCAACATGTCACACATGATCCTCCTAAGACTTGCTGCTATAGATTGGTATATCATCAAAATACTAACACAAATTTTTTTTTTTTTTGAAGGAAGGGCTTGAAATGGAATTCATCAACCCTTAGGGATAGTAGGAGGTGCATTTGTAAGGCCAAAGGCATGACCAAAATTCATAATGGCCTTCAGCCAGGTTTGGAATCGTTTTTTGGGATATCTTCTTCCCTTCATTCTAATTTGATGATACCACGAGCGAATATCCATCTTTTGTGAAATAGATTATCCATGTAGTTTATCTAACAATTCAGGAAGGGCTTGAAAATGGAATTCATCAACCCTTGGAATGTGGAAGGTGCATTTGTAAGGCCAAAAGGCATGACCAAAAATTCATAATGGCCTTCATGAGTTTGGAATGCTGTTTTTGGGATATCTTCTTCCTTCATTCTAATTTGATGATACCCTGAACGAATATCCATCTTTGTGAAATAGATTGCTCCATGTAGTTTATCTAACAATTCATCGATGACAGGAATGGGAAACTTATATTTAATAGTGATCTTGTTGAGCTCTCTATAATCTGGACACATATGCCATGAGCCATATTTCTTGAATACCATTACCACTGGTGTAGAGTAAGAACTTTGGCTAGGTCTAATAATGCCAGCCTCTAACATTTCTTCAGCCATGCGCTCAATTTCACTCTTCTGGGCATAAGGGTATCTGTATGGCCTAGTGTTAGGAGGAACATTGCTAGGAATTAGGTGAATATCATGATCATGATTTCGAGTGGGTGGAAGTCCTTTGGGAATATCTTCAAATACTTTGGAATGCTTATCAATGATCCCTTGGAGATCTAGAGGAACAAATGGCTTAGATGTTTGAACATCTAGTGAGCATAGTTGTGCAATAACACCTTGATTCCCCTTTTTCAATAATTTTGTCATGCCATTAGAGCTTATCACCTTACTGGGTTTCCCTGTAATACCTCTTAGCTCAATTTCTTTTCTTTCCAATGAAAATTTCATGAAAAGTTCTTGAAAATTAAAAGACATTGTTCCTAATGATTGTAACCATTGGATTCCTAGTACAACATCAACACCACCCATGGGTATAGCAATCATTGGACTATTCATTACATATTCCCCCATAGTAATATTGATCTTATTGGGTATGAAACTTTCTGGGTATGAAACTTGATTTTTTGTATTTCTCTGATATTTCTTCTCTGCAATGCCATAGGTCTGATCAAAATTGTATGTGGCAAGTGGAATTTATGGTAACTTCCCCACAACTTGCTGATTTTTGGCCTTTCTAGGATATCTCACTTGTATATCGTGCCCCACACAAAATAAATGATATACAATTCTAAAACTCGTACCAAAAATACTACAGACTGTCCACTACCCAATGAAACTAGTCTCACTCAATTTGGATACTCTAGGAAGAAGTTATGATTGTTTTACCTGAAACACCTTCTTAAGACTTGTCAATAGGACTAGTTAGATACCCTATCTTCCACAGGGTGTATCTACAAATTTAAGATGACCCAGAAGCTAAAAATTTTACCACATATACCTTACTAATGTCTGTGAGTGGCCTCTAGATTTTAGGGTATGAAACGTTACCTAATTTTTTTTATAGCGGAAATTCCACAATGACTCAGTTCAGGATGATTCCAGAACCCTATCTTGCACATGATGTATCTCCAAAATTATAAGGCCTTAGGAGCTGAAATTTTAACCCAACATACCTTGATCCGTCTACTAAATATCCTCCAAGACGTTCCTTCTGAAACATTATAGAAACACAATTATAGAAAAAATTACAAGGTGTCTCAGATGTAGCAGCGAAACCCCAAGACCTTGAGCTTTGATACCATATGTTAAGAACCAAATATCAATATAGCATAGAAAAATATCAGAATAAGTACTCAACACCTTGAAAAAGAGATAAACTCATATAATAAGCCTCTTCGAGGGGGAAACCTCCTTATTCCCACATAAATGTACGATTACAAGATGATTCAAAATGGAAATGTCTCCTTGGTATATATAGGAGAATAGGAGGTATAATTACAACTAATGGACTAAAGCCGACATAAATAAAATAACATTACTAATATAATATGACCTAATTAAGGGGTAATGATCCACTATTTAGGGCTTAACAATTTCTCATTGTGGTTAACATGAGGAATGGTCTGTTTTGGAGGTTGGTACAGGACAGTCTTTTCCTCGTGTGGTTAACAGAGGAAATGGTCCAGAAAATCATTCCTTAGGGTTTATACATTCTCTCCAGGGTGCACTTTGATTAGTGTAGGAGGAATGGCCCAGGGTGGAGAATGGTCCAGGTTAAAAAATCAGGGACATGCATTCCTTAGGGTCTATACATTCTCTCTAGGGTGCACTTTGATTAGTGTAGGAAGAATGGCCCAGGGTGGGGAATGGTCCAAGTTCAGAAGACAAGACAATTATTCTTCCTTGCTTGAGAAGAATAGTCCAGATATCTCATTGTTCTACTCTGAGGGCATATATTCTTTCAGATCTCACAGATGTGAGTGAAAGATTGGCCCAGATGATTCAATTTATATCATAACATTGTTTCTGTGCAGGTTGATATCATATGATTGTTATGAATACTGTATGACAATAGATGTATACTATTGTGGTGGATGTGTTCCACTGTTCGTGACTATACGTTGTTGATCAAGTACTTGTGTGTTACTTGGTGTGGTAGTCTACCACTGGATTGTAGTTATGTACTACTATGGATCGACACAGTTGTGTTCTATTTTGTTTCGATTTCCTTGAAGACTATCAGTAGTATTGGAAATGATTATTAGTTAGATGGATAATCAAAGGACAAAGATTTCCTAGACGGAAAATGGTTTAGAGCATTTACTCTTCTAAATTAGAAGAATGGCTCTTATATCACTCTGTGGAGTGAGCATCATGTATAATTACTCAGACATAGTATGGTTTCGAGAGATGATGCAGCTGATGACACTGATGATGATGATGGTGCTCATGATCTAGTCTGTACAACTATGTTGATGCTACCGGGTGAATGGTATGTTTTTGTGCTCAAAACCATTACCTGTAATACCTCCCTAGATAGGAGGGAGTGTTGATATTATGGTAGTTGTGGGAGGTATTTACCTCCACGTGTAAACCTGACCAGGATAGAATACTCCGGGAAGCAAGAAGAAACCCTAATGAGTTGGATAATAACCCTAGAAGACTTGTCATCTCAAGAAGATAATTTATATTAGGTTATTAGCCTCCAAGAGAAGAAGTCGACCAGAAATAATAATATATACTTAATAGAAAAATACCCAGAATGAGAAGTCGGCCTAGGAAGTTAGCCAGAATTAGTATAAATACAGGAGGCCAGTTCTCATTCTGGCAGGCAGTCTCAGAATTGCAGAGAAACAACTTATGTGCACTACAATTCCCAGTCTTGTGCACAAGTTTGAGGAGAGCTAGCATTGCAGCTGTTGTAGCTAGAAGATCATGTTTGGCTTGGACTATCTCTTGTCTAGGGTTTGGAACATATTATCAGATCTTGTTGGTGTTCTATCCTTGAGGAAAGGTTCTCTACCCTTTGTTTGGCTATCTAGCCTAGGGTTTGATTTTGGAGTGATTCTTTGTCAAGGTTAAGGTGCTCGGAGGGTGGATTTGTCCTATGGTTGGGTGACAATAGAGATATTGTCAACGGTAAAATGAGAACATCCATTATATTCTAACAATCACTACTATATGCAAAACCTTCTGGGCATCACGCACCAATCCTGTTTTCCTTATGCACACACGGTCTACTTTTCTGGGCACACAAGCAAATTCTAGCCTCCTGTGCACACATAGTATTTCCCTATGTGCAAGACTATACAAACCTCTCCTTGGAGACTCATTACCATTACCATAAGGTTAAATTAAAAGTAAAAACTATCAACAACTATCATACTCATGCACAAATACAATAATGAATATCAACACCATGCTTAGACGTGTAAGCAACATTTAACGAAGTAATAATAATTACTTATATGAAACAACATACAAGAATTAAACCATATTAAACATAGATAATTAATCTCACGGTAAATGAGACATGTTCATAAATACACTTATCTTTTATGAAGGTCGCCAACTGCACCTAGAACTCAAACATTCCTCCTAGCCATAGACTCTTTTTCTCATATACTTTCAGCAAAAGGTCACCCCCAAGATGGGGATTAACTCCACTAGGGAAAAAGGGTTCCTAATGCCAAGCTAAGGTATGACAATCAACATAATTGTTCAATAGAGGGTGACACTGCTGCAACTAACTTACAGTATCTCATTCCCCACAAACCTGCTACACCCAAGGAAGTGTGCCACTTCTCTGCTCAACAATCCCTCAACTTCCCCAATTCCCTTCTAGGGTTCCAAAAACAAGCCATAAAGGAAGTCTCAAATCCTTACATCTAATGCCCAATACACCAGGGAACAAATCCAAGAAAAAATCACCTGGAGAGAATGCTCAGGAGCCTGACAAACCATCTCTTCGACAACAAATATCTCACCTAGAAAGACTTCTCATGGTCCTAACAACCCGCTTCTTCAACAACAAAACTCTCATTACAATACATAAAAACCATTTACAAAATTTTCTCTGCAGATAAGGTAATAGTTGTATTTTCTAGATGGTATAACCCCTTCTACACACGAAAAAATGAATGACAAATCCCCCAAAAGAATGAGTTTCTTCCCCTAAAATACACTAAGGCCAACAATATATATTGCATGCCTTAAACTGGACACTTGTCACCTTCAAAATAGATTTAGATACTTTGTGACCCGTTCCCTTCCCTTAAGAACTTAGGATAAATAATTATCCATAACTTACATTTTTCTAGAAATATTAATAAAATATTCCCTGGGACTTAAGTCCCCCCCTTTTCCCTTTTTTGATGGAGTTTGGCCCCCATCTCTTTTCATTTGATCTGTCTATGCGCAGTGATGTCATATATTAATGAATTTTAGTATGATTTCACTTTACAAGGATAGGTGCACTAGCCTATTTGCATCCCATCTCACCAACCTCATAACAACATAGGCTCTTCGGCCTCAACACACACACACACACACACACACACACACACACACACACACACACACACACACACACACACACAACTCAGCTCGATGCATACTTCCAGTTAATTACCCCGCACTTACTCAAGTGTGCGCAACACTATAAAATGTGCACACCCTTCCTTTTATGTGCAACCACGTGCACTTACCTAGGTGTGAAGAACACTATGAAATGTGTGCACTCTTTCTTTGATAACAATTCCCCGTGCACTACTCAGGTGCGTGAAGAACCAAAACTTGGTGCTAACGACTCACCAGCCTATATGTACATTTAAATTTACAATTGGTACCAAAGGCTCACCAGCCTATATGTACAATTACAAAGGGTTTGGATTAGGGGCATTACAGTAGAAAAGGTGGAGGATATGACCCACTTGTGTTAGTATATTGAAATCATGCTAGAATTTTTTTAATTTTTTTTCATCTTCATCAATATATCACTTTTGTTTTATTTTATAATATAAAAAACAAACTAAGCTAACATGAATGCATAATATAGAAATGTAAATAAAAAGTAAATGAAAGTAATGCAAGCACACAACATGAACTACCTATCCTACCTACCTACCCTAAGCTCAATCTTAAAGAAGTCATGTCTCTTCCCCATAATGGGGCTTGAGAAAGGGCACACTAATAGGTAGCAACAATATCCTTCCCTCTAGCATAGTCAAGTTACATGAATCATTGACGAACTTATTCTCAACCTTGTAGGGACCTTTCCATATATCATCAAATTTCCTATTCGTATTTGGCTTTCCCTTCCTTTTGTCCCACATATATACTAGTTTCACTTATTGAAACTATTCCTCTTTGGAATCACTGACATACTTTTCTTATTGAATATTCTTCTCTTGTTCCAAAGTGGGAGACTGGGATCTCATTAGGTAAATGTCCCTTTGATCATATTTATGCAACTTTTCTTCATTTCCCTATTTAACGATTGTAATGGAACCAATTTCCTTATCTTTGTATTTGTCAAGTTATTCTTGATAATATTCCCTCTTATGCCATGGTACATCTGCGATTTCTTCTTCTTGAGGGATGTTATATAAGTCAATACCAAAAGGGGAATCTATAGGATCATCAGGGTGGATTTCCTCTAGGTATGATTTGAATTCAGAGTCATATTCATGAACTTCCACATGGGCCCTCTTCTTGGGTTTATTGTACAAGAGGGAGTTGGTATCATTCCCTATAGGAATGGTGGAATGTGATAGATCCATATGCACAGTTCCACCCAATGTTGCAGTCCACTTCCTTGATAAAATCAATCCCCAAGTATCGGTCACATAAAGGAATAAAACATCCATCACAATGACTATATCTTGCAAGGAGAATTAATAATTCCTCTATCAAACCATGTACCCAAATTTCCTTGGAATCAATTCCACACACATTCTTGTAAGGTCTTGTGGTTTCCAACCCTAATTGTCTCATGACCTTCAATGTCATGACATTTGCAGATGCCCCAAAATCAAGAATGCAATTGCTAAGCCATGTGTTATTTACCTCAAGAGTAATGAAGAAAGGTGGGAAATCCTCATTGGTTTGTCTAAGATAATTTATTTGCAACAATATAGGAGGATGCCCAACTTCACCTTGTACTTGTAGAAATCTTTCTACCTTATGTCTCATTGAGGGAATATTGATTATCTCTATGAGAGGTACATGTATGTTAAAATTTTCCAATATTCCATCCATATCAATGTTCAACTCAATTTCATTCTTTCTAGGCAATGCTGGCTTGGGATTCATCTTATCATTAGATGGTATATGAGGTCTTAGCTAAGGAAATCTAGGATCATTAAGAGGCACTTTGGACACATTTTTTTTTAGAATAAACTTGTAACTCTTGTTGATACTGAGAGGGGGGTGAATCAATATCAACAATAATTTAAAAACTTTTTAAACTTATACTTAAACCATTCAATTATATCCAATGACAAATGAACAATAGTATACGAGTTACACCAATACATCACAATACACCATGCACAATATATGAGAAATAATCAATAGTTATTGCTCAAGGGAAGTAATGACTTCCAAAGGTAGCTACAACTTCCAAATATAAAGGGAGGGATAAACCTCCAAAAGAAAGATAAAATCATCCAATATCAAGAGAGGGTTGACCTCTCCATCCTTGCCCCTTCCTTCCACCCAAGAATATATGAGAGATAACAAAACTTTACATTAAGTTATCACCATCAACCAACCATCACATAGAACCTGATAATGCTTCCTAAGACTTCTTCAACTTCTACAATTCCTAGAATAATATGATATTGTATATAATATTACTCAATGTATTCTATAAAACTCCTCCAAGTTTCACTCCTTGAATCCTCCTTGAAAAGGAGTTATAGAAAAAATGGTAGACCTTATTCAATTCTGGTTTATTCAGGAGAGAAAAGTTGTACATCATGCCCCACGCTCAATTTTTAACAACATATTATGAAATTTTTACACAAGAAACTACAACCTGTACTATTTCCAATGCAATTAGTCTCACTTCATTTGGATTCTCTATGAAGACATTATGACCATTTTACTTGGAACACCTGTTTATGACTAGCTTCATGAATAGTCAAAAACCCTATCTTCCATAGAGTGTATCTCCAAAATTATAGCAAATAAAGAGCTGAAATTTTTACCACATGTACCTAGATATGTATTCTCAATACCATACCAATTTCACCATCTGAATCGTTCTAGAAAAAAAGTTATAGCGAAAATGGTAAGATGACCTGTAAATAACATACCTTAGAACACATCACCAAAAGACTTCATCCTCCCTTGAAATTTGACTTCTTTACTTCCGATTTACTTTGAAATTTGACTTATATCTCCTTGTTCATTAAAAAACTTGTGTGTGTTGAAAAATGAATGTTTAATGAGATGTATTTATACCCTTTATGTCACTTCATTTTAACATTAGGGCCGACCTGACACTTTCTTATTTTGTAATTATTTTCTTTAATTATCTTTAGGTTCGGCCTGTACTTCCTTCTTCAATTCACTTTGTCATATTCAAAAAATCATTTCTCCTCAACCATGAGGATCCACGTGACATGCCACCTACCACCGGAAACAACATGATGTATATTATCCATCCATGGGTGTTGTATCTGCATGTGCACTATCCTTCATTTCCAAATACCTTCATCAATATTGTGGTCCAAAACCAATGAATAGGGTTGACATCAATGACAACAACCAATATTCCAATAATCTCCCCCTTTTTCATTGATGGAAACACTCATGTTCCACCTGTCATCATGATCCCAATTTCTATCCCTCTTTGACATCAATGGAAAAGGGTGGGGTTTCTCCCCCTGAGTTCAATGGCATAAGGTGACCTTATTCTTTGGGGTTTCTCCCCCTGAACATGTGGCACTAAATAATACTTCATCCTTATTTTAGGTCTCTGGGACTTTTTCTTCCTTTTAATCCTTTTGTGTGGCTTATGTATTCTCTCTCTTCTTCATGTCTAGGATGTATATGTTGTTCGGTCTTCTTGTTGCAGTTGCAACCAATCTTCTTGAGTTATTTTATATGATTTTACATTTTCGGGAGTCAAACATAAGAGTGTATCCTTGATCACATATTTTTCTGACACTGAGGAGATTATGCTTCAGATATTCAACCAATAAGGATTTTCCCGCTTTTACATTTTCACTTCCAAGCTTTACAGTTCCTTTTCCAAGTATTTTGGTAGACGAGTCATCTCCAAATGCAACATTTCCACCCTTTTTCTTCAAACTGGAAAATTTGCTTTGATCTTCGGTCATATGAGATGAGCACCCACTGTCTATGAACCATTCATCTTCTTCTTTGTATTATTTAGTGACCAATTCTATTCGACAATTTTCATTGTGTGAAATTTCTCTCCTTTTCCATGTTGTCGTTGGTATAGGGACATTTGGCATACGATTATCTTCCTTCATCTCTCTGCAATCTTGTGCTTTCTGACCAAGATTATTTCACTTGTAACATACAATATTTTGATCCATTAATGGGTCAAATGGATTATAATTTATGTTGACAGGTCTATGAACATTTCTGTATCTATTATTTTCACCATTCATGTAGCTTGCGTAGTTATTCCTTTCATTGATTCTACAATTGATTGTCTTGTGTCCAAAATTTCCACAAGTATAACAATGTCCAAGAAATAAATTTTGATACCTAGGAGTAAGTGATCTTCTTTGTGGTGTAGTCCATCTAGGTTCACGATTTATTCTTTTGTAGTTTCCTTCATAATGATTGCTTTCATACATGATGGGAGAGGATCTTCTTGATGTCTCATTCCTTTTGAATTCTAGTCTTCTATCTTGTTGTTCAACTTTCTCTGGAGTGTTGGTTTCATCATTTTCATCTTCCTTCTCTTGTTTTGTTGTCTTCAAACTATCATTGTATCCTAGTCTTGTCTTGTCGTTTGGAGATCTTTGACTGCTAAGGATCTCATCTAATTTTTTAGTGTTTTTTTTTGAACTTCTTCAACGTTTCTATTTTCAATAGTAGATCCCTTTTGTGTGATCCAATTCTCCTTTTAATTTCTCATAATCTTGTAATTGTTCCTTCAAGCTACCAATGGTATTTTCAAGCTTCTAATTCTCTTCTTCACAAATACTCAATTCACCTTTCAGTATTTTGTTTGTGTTTCTAAGCTTGTTATTTTCAGTTTCAACATGCTTCAACTTTTCAAGATTCTCATCTTCTTGTTCACTCTCTACATTGTCTTTGTATCCCCCAAAGGAATCAAGGTTGGTCTCTTCATCTGAATCTTCTTCAGAAATGATTTCTTTTTCTTTAGAACTCTTGTGATCATCATCTTGGGTTTCTTGGGTTATGAAGATGACTTCTCCTCCATCATTATCTTCTTCATCACTCTCATCTAAGGAGATGTCATCATCCTTGGAGTAGAATCTCTTTTTATTGTTGAGACTTCTCTTTTTATGGTAGAAGTTTTCAATAATATGTCCTATTCTACCACAGTTAAAGCATTTGAGAGGATACTTAACTTTGTATCTTCTAGTTCCCTTCTAAAACCTTCTTACAATTTTATTTATTTATTCATCAAGGTTGTTATCCTTGTATTTTTTCTTCTTTATAGATTTAAAGGTTGCTTCATTGTTTAGGTGGTCACTTTCTGTACCTGTTCTCATTTCATATGCTATAAGAGACCCATGTAATTCATCCATTGTCATTTTGGTCAAGTTCTTAGTTTCTTCAATGGAGGATACCTTAGCATCATACTTCAAGAGAAGTGATCTCAACACTTTTTGTACAACCAAGGATTCATTGAGATATTCATGTAATCCTCTGATAGAATTAACAACTTCATAACCTCTAAGAAAATAGGTTGCAATATCTTCCTTTTCATCCATCTTCAAATTTTCAAATTCTTCTCTATGTCGTTGAAGCTTGACCTACTCAACTTTTGAATCACCTTCATAGATACTCTTGAGTTTGTCCCATACCTCTTTAGCAGTGCTTCAGCCCATCACTTTTCTAGCAATGGTTGGTGCAAATGCTCCTAGAATAACATGTCTGGCTTTTGAATTGCAACTAATAAGATTCTTCTCATTTGGATCGGTTGGAGCATTATTTGGGATTACATAGCCATTTAAAACTGAGTACCAAATGTCTACTCCCAAATATGTTAGGTAAGTTTTCACTCTATCACTCCAGTATGCATAATTTCTTCCATCAAATCATTGAATCTCATTTGAAATGTGCTCATGGTCATCCATCTCTGCTCAAGATTTCCCTTCCAATGGTTAAACTGTTCTGAAGGCAACTTGCGCTGAAACCAATTGTTGATACTGAAAGGGGGGTGATTCAGTATCAACAATAATTTAAAAAAAAATTCAACTTATACTTAAACCATTCAATTGTATCCAATGATAAATGAACAATAGTATAAGATTTACACCAATACACCACAATACACCATGCACAATATATGAGAAATAATCAATAGTTATTGTTCAAGGGAAGTAATGAATTCCAAAGGTAGATACAAATTCCAAATATAAAGGGAGGGATAAACCTCCAAAAGGAATACACAATCATCCAATATCAAGAGAGGGTTTACCTCTCCATCCTTTCCCCTTCCTTCCACCCAAGAATATATGAGAGATAATAAAAATTTATATTAAATTATCACCATCAACCAACCATCACATAGAACCTGATAATGCTTCCTAAGACTTCTTCAACTTCTGCAATTCTTCAATTCTTGGAATACTCTGATCCTGTATATAATATTACTCAATGTATTCTATGAAACTCCTCCAATTTTCACTCCTTGAATCCTCCTTGAAAAGGAATTATAGAGAAAATGGTATACCTTATTCAAGTCTGGTTTATTCAGGAGAGTGAACTTGTACATCATGCCCCATGCTCAATTTTTAACATCATATTATGAAATGTTTACACAGGAAACTACAACCTGTACTATTTCCAATGCAATTTTTCACACTTCACTTGGATTCTCTATGAAGACTTTATGATTGTTTTACCCATAACACCTGTTTATGACTAGCTTAAGGACTAGTCAAAAACCCTATCTTTCATAGAGTGTATCTCCAAAACTATAGCGAATAAAGAGATTAAATTTTTACCACATGTACCTAGATATGTCTTCTCAATACAATACCGATTTCACCATATTAATAGTTCTAGGAAAAAAGTTATAGTGAAAATGGTAAGGTGACCTGTAAATAACATACCTTAGAACACATCACCAAAAGACTTCATTCTCCCTTGAAATCCGACCTTCTTTACTTCAGATTTCCTCTAAAAATAGACTTATATCTCTTTGTTCATTAACACACTTGTGTGTGTTGAAAAATGAATTTTTAATGAGATGTATTTATACCCTTTATGTCACTTCCTTTTAACATTAGGGCCGACCTCACACTTTCTTATTTTGTAATTCTTTTCTTTAATTATCTTCAGGGTCGACCTGTACTTCCTTCTTCAATTCACTTTGTCATCTTCAAAAATTCATTTCTCCTCAACCATTATGATCCACGTGACATGTCACCTACCACTGGAAACAACATGATGTATATTATCCATCCATGGGTGTTGTATTTGCATGTGCACTGTACTTTATGTCCAAATATCTTCATCAATCTTGTGGTCCAAAACCAATGACTAGGGTTGACATCAATGACACCAACCAATATTCCAACAACTCTTTATTCCTAATTTTCTCTCTTGCCTCCTCATCCATTTGGATTAAAATTTCCATTCTATATTTATTAGCATCCTCTTTCTTTCTTTCTTTCTTCTAGTTGTTCTTGAGTCACATTGAAGTATTCTTTAGAAGACATAGTATAGACCGGTTCCAATGTGTCAAGAAAGTTCATATAATTAGATTCCTCATTACTATGGTTATTCATTGGGGACTAATTCTCACAATGTGCATCCCTACATGGTAGACGCCAAGGATCCTCTTCTGGCTCTATGACAATGGTGGGGGGAAAGGCACTAGGAACCTTTTGTTCTATTGGAGGCCTAAGATTCCAATATTGATTTGTCCTTTGTGATGGGCCCTCATAAGGGGGATTCAACATATGTTTCTAAGCCCTTTCTAAGTTAGTAACTTTGTTCATCAACAAGGTTTGGTTTGAGAAAGACCATTTAAGCTTCTTCAAATTTATGAGACCATGGAAAACCTATTTCTTTGGTTGCTTCAATACTCTGCATGGTTCTAGGATTGGTATCAACTTTAGATGTAGGGAATAAAAGGATTCAATATTTGAAGAATAAATATTTGGCTCAATCCATGTAGCTTATTCTTGGGATTCTTCAATGGTTTTAGAATGTTTGTCTTTAAGTATAAACCCAAAATGTCCTTGGTGGGCGTTGAGATAAATGAAGGTGAGAGAGGTTGTCTTTGGGATAAATATAATCAATAATTTGACAAAGTAACCTCTCAAAATATCATTGAATTCTTTAATGGTATTATTCTTTTTCTTTTTCATCTCATTAAGTTGAAACAACAAGAGGTTAGGATCAACCTTAACACCCCATATTTTCATGAAAACTTTGTGAAAGTCATCCCAAGTATTGATACTTTTATCTAGGGAATTATTGTACCATTTCCTAGCATATTCAACAAAGGTAGTAGATAAAATTATTAAGATTACATCTCATCTTCATCTGGGATGAGATGGAGTTGGAAACATGCCCAAAATCTTTCCAAGAGTTCTTCAACAATAGTGAAATCATTACCAGAAAACTTAGGAAACCATTTCTCAAACTTTGGAGGCATGTTATGAGGGTACCTTGGGATTACATACATATCTAAAGGATTGAAGGACTCGGTTTTCCATGGCTTTTGAGCCGTTGGAGATAAAGAAAGTTTTCCACCAAATAAATATTTTACAATAGGAGAATAGTGTAGAGGTTTCATTTTATAGGCCTTTGTAGGATGAGAAAATCCCTTATTAGGTCTTGGATTAGTGTTTTTGATAGTTGAGTTTTGTGGAGTCGCTAGATGATCTCTCCAGGGGAGGATCATCAAGAGGTAAGGAAGTGATTCTTCCTTTAATGGAGTTTCTAGGTAAGCTTGTAAGAATAGGCTTTGGGATAATCTTACTAAATAGAGGTTGTAGGACGGATGACTCAATCTTCTCCAAAATGTTATCACATGATTTTTACTTGTGAAAAACACTCCACAAGATACCAAATCATTTGTAACAATAAAAAATGTCCACCACTATTAACTAAGAAAATATTTCCCTCGTTTTAGTGAATGAGAAAGGTCCAACATAAGGGAGGATTCCCTAGTGACTTCAAGGGATCAAATAAAAATATTAGCCAAGACTATATTCCCCTATATTGGTCACTTACATAGTCAATCTAGGTCTAGGGAAAGATGAAGTGTCAAATTGATTTGAACAAGGTAATTTGGCAACATGTACACGAAAATAAACACTTCAATGCATAAAATGATCAATTACCAAGTTATATAGCATAATAATCACCTTTAGACACTAGACGACAAGTAAAACCTATTTTTGTTGTAAATTTGCAGTAGTCAATCAATTTATATCAACAATGAAATATTTATAACAACAAAATGAAATACAACCCACAAAATTAACAATTGACTCTCTAAATTTAGTACAACATGGGAAATTATATGAAATTGCTAAAACAATTTTTTGGGCAAGTTTTAACACAATACTAAGTGAATTTGTAGCAAACGCTGCAACCATAATGGTTGTAGCAAAAAAATTATGATAGAAACATGTAACCAAATGATTTTTCAAAATGTTAGGGTAAAATTAGCTTGCATATGATGTAATAATTCATATTTAAAAGAAATTTTAAGTCTAAATAGGGGTTTAACCGTCACTTGCATTCAATAAAATAATGTCATTCCTTTCTCTTGGGAAATGGATTAAATCAACACACCAAGGAATCACTAGGTGTAATATATGAAAGTTAAAATAGGGAATATAGCCTCATAAACCCTGATCCAACTTCTTAGAAAACAAAACCTAAGGAATATAGCCTCATAAACCCTAGGTGTTGTTTTCTTCTCTAGATTATAGCAATAAGATTTCATTTATAATATTAGAGACTAGGGTATAAATATTAATACCTAGCACAAATACTTAATGTAACTCACTCGAACCCTTAAACTCTCTTATATTGGTGGGATGTACAAATTTCCTCTCTTTTTTTTTTTCTCAAACCACCTTTCTTAATCACCCCTCTAAAACCAATTCTGATCTCATAATCCATTCCTTCTCGTTGAGAGCTCTCCAACGACTATAACCATGCTAAAAAATGAGCTCGAGATCAAAATTTATGGAATCTTAAAGTTTCCAGGCCTTCTGACGTAGGAGCATCGCTAGCAAGCATGCATGGCAGGACAACTCAACGCCTTTGAATCATTTCAAAATCTTAAATGTTGGCATTTCCTGCAAATATTCTGGGAGCTGATTGAAAAACTAAAGAAGATCAAATGATTGGGAGCCAAGCGATCATTAATGATCTAGGAGTTTCAATCCTAGTCTTGAATGTAACGGAACTTAGGTAGTAGTTAGGGTTTTTTTCTGAGTAGACAAGTAGTCGGAGGGAACCTTAAGAACCATTTGAGATAAATAGAGGTTTTGTATGCTTGAATGAGGCTGCTGCAAGTTAGTAGGAGTTTGTTGTGATTGGGTTGTTGCTGAGTTTTGTTGTTGTTTTATCATAGATGTATCCATTTTACTTTTGAATGAATATAAACGAGGAAAATTGACCCAAATGCATGGTGTTTCTACTGTTTACAATTCCCTGTTATTTTTGGTTTCTTGAATGAATGAGTTATGTTGTGAATACATGAAACTATGAAGTGTTTAGACAAGTTTCAATTATTTTCTTTGTTGAGTCTATGCAAGGTGTGCATACAGTCTGCAAGGAGTACGTTGATAGAGTATATTTCGACTCAGAAGCTCATAAGAGATAAATGTGAAACTTCCCTTTGATAAAAGTGCAAAGAGACTGTTGTAAGGTGTGCACACTCACCATAAGAACTTAAGTCTTGCGTGAGAACCTGGTTCAAGGAGTGCATAGATTAAAAAATAGACTAAGTATCCAGAACAAGACTGGGAAGCATAAGGAGTGTGTAAACATATTTCTTTTGAAGAAATCACTAAGCCCAGATTTCGCCAGAGATTCCAAGTTCGCAAGGAGTGCACCAGAATCAAGATTAGGAGAGACAATGACAAAGAATCAACTGAGAGGAGGAATTTTGTTGAAGGTTTCGAAGTGATGGTTGATCAGATCCATTTAGAGGGGTGATATTTTCCCAGGTCATCAGATCTGGGAAAAGTTACGCAGTTGTTAATTGTGGTGTCTTTCGAGGCTTCGCGGATTGGAGGATTCGAAGTATCGAGGAGACAAAAATCATGAAACCGAAAACCCAAAGTGAATCTAGACCATCATATATAGAGGGACACGTGGAGAAAAATCAAGAACTTTGGATAAAAGCACTTGGTATTCAGTTGAGAATTGAAACTCTCGAAACCCTAAGTTTGAAGTAAATTCGAACCATCAGATCCAGAAGGATGCATGGCGACAGATCATGAGCTTGGGATAAAATATTGTGAGTTTCAGTTGAGATTCGAAATTCCCGAAACCCAAAGTATGAAGTGAATCTAGACCATTAGATCCAGAGGGACACATGGCATAAATCTGCGCACTTCGAGAGAAAGCGAAAGTTGAGAGTTGAGATTTTTGAAGCCCGAAGACCCGAAATAATCACAGCTATTGATCTGCGGGAGACATGCGTTAGTGGATCACGAGATTCAGATGAAAGAAATTGGGGAAAGGTGAAGTTTGATATTTGATATTTCCAAAGTCCTAAATCCCGAAATGGTTAGAACCATCGATTTGAGCAGGAAATGTGGCAGGAGATCTGTCATTGCGGAAAAAGTGAGGTTTGAGAGTTGAAAATTATGAAACCCGAATCACGAAGTAAATCAAAAGCGTCAATTTAAAAGGAGAAGATATGAACCATTGATCAAGAGGCTCCACCTGACATCGCGAGATCAATAGTCACACTTGATTACGGAGTTAAAAAGTGCTCGTACGTTAAAAATCTGAGAGTGGTCTGTAATTGAAACCACGGTATCAACAAAGCAGATGTGGCAGTTGGAGGTGAATTGCAGAAAGGAAAGTAGTGTGGTCTCAAACCACTTTTGGCCACTCTGCAATCACGTGTTTACGCGAGGTCACAACTCGAGGTCACATATGGGAGGGGGCTAAGGAGATAGAAGATAACACCTGAAATTAGAGAATACATCAACATGAAGGAAGAGGTCGTGGGTGCCACAGAACCTGCACCAGAGGACTGAAAGAGTCTGTGTTAAACCGTAATTCAGACCAATAAGGTTTTAGAGGGCCATTTCATCTCATAATCAAATATCCTTGACCAGGAGGTCGAGCATCCCCAAGGAGAGAAGGGGGGGTCTGCATCAAGTGGTATCAGAGCCTGATTTCTTTTGTAGATTTCAGGCGAAGGAGACAAAGGAAATAGTTTGATACCATCAAGTGGTATTAGAACCTGAAATTTTATTTAGGAAGAGAAAAAGAGCTCGAAGGTGTACTCTATATGTGAGAGACAGTTAGCATAATGCCACTAAGGAGGTGTATGGAGCCACTTTTATCCAATCGCATTATGGAAAGATAAATGAGAGAGATTCGTGCAATATTAGAGGCAATGGAGGTAGCTCAGAGGAGGGCACCTAATGCCGAGGACATCAGTGATGCAGAGAGTGAAGAAGTAGAAGTTGAAGAAGTTGCAGGAGAAAATTTTGTCGAGGAATGCTTGTAGAGAGTGGTTGTTAAATTGGGAGCTAGAGACAAAGTAGTCATCCCAGTGTATGAAGGCAATCTGGATGTTGAAGAATTGTTGGATTGGATAAGATCCATGGACAAATATTTCGACTATGAAGATGTCGATGAGGAGAAAAAGGTGAGACATGTTGTCACTAGACTGAAAGGGCATGCAACACTGTGGTGGGATGAACTACAGGGTGAGAGGAGAAGCAAAGGAAAAAAGATGAAGAATTGGGATAGAATGGTAGCCAAGATGAAGGCTAAATTCATGCCCAAAAGTTATCAGATAAATCTGTTCAGGAAGATGCAGAACTTGAGACAAAAGGGTATGACAGTGAAAGAGTACACAAAGGATTTATACAAGATGAATATAAGGACTGGACAGTGAGAGAAGGATGAGGAAAAAGTTGTGAGGTATATAAATGGCCCGAGGTATGAAATCCAGGATGAGATCAACATGATGTCAGTGAGGACAGTAGAGGATTCTTATCAGATTACTTTGAAGGCAGAGGAGAAGTTGGCCAGAAAATAGAGTCAACGAAATAGAGGCAGAAGCCCGAGAAAAGGAAAGGGATTTTCCCATGATAAGGAAAATAAATCCAAAGATGGGACTGAGAAACCACACAGTCACTCAGAAAGAGGAGGAAGTTCTCGAGGAAGACAAGGTGGTGGAAGAAGTTCTTCTAGAGGAAGAGGAATAAGCAGAGGAGGATAAGTAAGGTGTTATGCCTATGGAAAGACAGGACACATGTCTTAGGAATGTCCCAAAAAAAATAAAGGAGGAGGTGAATCTCACATTTCGGAAGCACAGAAAAGGAATGTTGAAGAAGAATGTGCAGAGGATGGATCATCCTTGATGTTGAGGAAGGTTCTCTTAAAAATAGAGTTAGAAATTGAAAAGCCAACGCAAAGGAATAGCTTCTTGAGGAAAACTTGCAAGACTAAAGACATAGTATGCAAGGTGATAATTGACAGTGGGAGCATTGATAGATTAGTATCCACAAAGATGGTGGAGAAATTAGAGCTGGAGACAACTGCACATCCAAATCCATATAAAGTCTTATGGTTGCAGAAAGGACATCAGGTAATGGTCACTAAATAATGCCTCATTGAATTTAAGATAGTAATATATATAGCTGAAATTCTGTGTGATGTGATTCCCATGGATGTATGTCATGTTTTTTTGGGAAGACCATGGAATTTTGACAGAAATGTCATTCATGATGGGAGAAAAAATACATACACCTTGGAGAAGAATGGTAGGACACACATGTTGTTTCCAATAGAGGAGAAGAAAGTAAAAGAAGAAGCCAACACAAGCATACTTCTCATGAGTGGGAAGGAACTCCTGAGAGAAGTCAAGAAGGAACAGGAGATGCAGTTTGTTGTGGTGAGGAAACCTAGAGTTGTTCTTACAAGTACTTCGATGGATGATTTTATTGAAGAGGTTCATGAGTTGTTGTATAATTTTGCTGACATAGTAGTGGATGATTTTCCTAACTCATTGCCACCCATCAAGAGTATCATCCATCATATTGATTTGATACTAGGAGAAAGTATGCCAAACAAAGCAATGCATAGATTGACACCTCAAGAGAATGAGGAGGTAAAGAACCAAGTCTAGGAATTGTTAGACAAGGGTTTGGTCAGAGAGAGCTTGAGTCCATGTGCAGTACAAATTGTGTTGAGCCCAAATAAGGATGGGGGATGGAGAATGTGTATAGACTCAAAGAGACATTAACAAGATCACAATCAGGTATAGATTTCCTTTGCCAAGAATGGATGACTTAATGGATTGTTGAAGTGGAGAAAATTTATTTTCTAAGATAGATTTGAAAAGTGGATATCACTAGATAAGGATGAGAGAAGGTGATGAGTGGAAAATATCCTTTAATACAATTGAAGGGTTGTATGAGTGGCCTGTTATGCCATTCGTCTTAACAAATGCCCCAAGTACTTTTATGAGGTTAATGAACGAAATACTGAAATATTTCATTGACAAGTTTGTGGTTGTATACCTGGATGATATTCTGGTCTTTAGCAGGACTAAAGAGGAGCATTTGAGACATCTGACATTAGTGATGAGGAGACTATAGCAGGAGAAGTTGTTGATAAATATGAAGAAGCCCTTTTTTATGAAGACAAAACTCATCTACTTGGGTTTTGTGATCTCTTCAAATGAATTGAAGATGGATCCAGAGAAGGTGAAAGAAATCAAAGAATGGCCATCACCAAGGAGTATGTTTGAAGTGAGAAGCTTCCATGGATTAGAAATTTTCTATAGGAAGTTCATCAAATATTTCAGTGGAATTTGTGCACCTATGATGGATACAATGAAGAAAAAACACACGTCTTTTAAATGGACAGAGGAGGCTGAGAGGAGCTTTGATATATTGAAGGAGAAGATAACATAATGACCAATTTTGGTCTTACCAAATTTTGGAAAGACATTTCAAGTGATATGTGATGCAAGTGGAGTTGCAATTGGAGCAGTGTTGAGACAAGATAATAAACTGGTTGCATATTTCAGTGAGAAGCTGAATGAGACTAAGAGAAAGTACTCCACATATGATAAATAATTTTATGCCATAATTCAAGCCTTGAAAAAATGGAGGCACTACCTTGTTCCAAAGGAGTTTTTCTTGTATAGTGATAACCATGCATTACAATTCATAACTAGACAGGAAAAATTGAATCAGAGGCATGCAAAGTGGATTGAGTTTATGCAGAATTTTACTTTTGTCATAAACATATTTCTGGAAATGTTAACAAAGTTGTTGATGCATTAAGCAAGAGATGTTTGATTCTGCAAGAGTTTCAGGTGAAGACCTTGGGGTTTGAACACCTTAAGGATATGTATTGTGATGATCCATATTTCAAGGAAGCATACGAAGCATGTGAAAATCCTGTGCTAAGAGATAGGATCCAGTGGACAGAGTATATGATTCAAGAGGGATTTTTATTCAAGGGAAATCAATTGTGCATACCAAAATGCTCAATGAGGGATAACCTTTTGAAGGAAAAGCATAGTGGAGGAATGGATGGACATTTTGGCCATGATAAAACATTTTCACAGTTGAGTAATTCATACTATTGGCCAGGTATGAGAACAAAAGTGATAAAGTTTGTGAACAAATGTAGAATCTACAAACATGAAAAAGGTAAACGATAGAACACTAGATTGTATCAGCCATTGCCAATACCAGAAAGGCCTTGGGATGCAATAAGCATAGATTTTGTGTTGGGATTGCCAAGAACACAAAGAGGATGTGATTCCATATTTGTGGTGGTGGATAGATTTTAAAAAATGGCACACTTTATCCCATGCCAAAAGAACAATGATGCAACACATGTTGCAAATTTATTTTTCAAGGAAGTTGTTCAAGTTCATGGATTACCCAAAAGTACTGTCTCAGAAAGAGATACCAAATTCATTGGTCATTTCTGGAGAACACTATGGAAGAAGTTGGGGATAGATTTTTCCTTTAGCTCATCTTATCACCCTCACACAGATGGATAGATTGAGGTGGTGAACATAATCTTGGGGAACTTATTGAGGAGTTTGGTCACTGAGCATCATAGTTAGTGGGATCAAATTATGCCACAAGAAGAATTTGCATACAATGAATCACCAAACAGGAGCACTGGAAAAAGACCATTCCAAATACTATATGGAATGGAGCCAAGAGGAGTAAATGAGTTGAGAAACTTGGAACAGAGTGAGATCAGAAGTGCTGGAGCATAATATTTTGCTGCAGAAATGTAGAAGCTCCATAGCCAGATCAGAGGATAGTTGCATAGCTCTAGCCAAGAGTACAAGCGTAGAGTTGATCAACATCGTAGAGAGATTCAATTAGAAGTAGAAGATCAAGTTCTGGCACATCTCAGGAAAGAAAGGTTCCTAAGGGGAAAAAATAACAAGTTGAAGATGAAGAAGATAGGGCCATGTAAGATATTAAGTAATTTTGATGCAAATTCCTATGAGATTGAGTTTCCATATGATGTGGACATATCGCCCATATTCAACATATCAGATCTATATCCTTAAAGGGAAGATGACACAAAGAGATCAAAAGATCAGGAGAAGATTCAGTGGGAGAAGCAAATACCTGTAGCAGAAAAACCACAGATGGAGAAGATCTTTGATCAGAGGATTGGCAAGAAGACCAGGAGGAAGAATTAATTTGAATATTTAGTCAAGTGGAAGGGAAACTCGATAGAATATGCCAGTTGGGAAAATGAATTTGATATCCAAAAGCATGGAAAGTCAGTGCAGGAGCTCATGGATAGGAGTCCATGATTTTTTGTCCAGGGAGTATGATGCAGGAGTAGAGCTAGCAAGTGCACGTGGCAGAACAACTCAACACCTTTGAATAATTTCAGAATCTTAAACGTTGGCGTTTCCTGCAAATATTTTTGGAGCTGATTGAAAAAATGAAGAAGATCAAATGCTTGGGAGCTGAGTAATCATGAATTATCTATGAGTTACACTCCTAGTCTTAAATGTAACGAAACTTAGGTAGTAGATAGGTTTTTTTTCGAGTAGATGATTAGTCGGAGGGAACCCTAAGAACCCTCTGAGATAAATAAAGGTTTTGTACGCCTGAATGAGGTTGCTGCAAGTTAGTAGGAGTTTGTTGTGATTGAGTTGTTGCTGATTTTTGTTGTTGTTTTATCATAGCTGTAGCCATTTTACTTTTGAATGAATATAACCTAGAAAAATTGACCCAAATGCATGGTGTTGCTACTGTTTACAATTCCCTTTTATTTTTGGTTTCATGAATGAATGAGTTATGTTGTGAATACATGAAACTGTGAAGTCTTTAGACAAGTTTCAATTATTCTCTTCATTGAGTCTATGCAAGGTGTGCATATAGTCTGCAAGGAGTGCGTTGACATAGTCTTTTTCGACTCGAAAGCTTAGAAGAGATAAACGAGAAACTTCCCTTTTAAAGGAGTGCAAAGAGACTGCTGGATGGTGTGCACAGTCGCTGCAAGAACTTAAGTCTTGCATGAGAACCTGTTGCAAGGAGTGCACAGATTCAAAAATCGACTAAGTGTCGAGAACGAGACTATGAAGCATAAGGAGTGCGTAAAGAAATTTCTTTTGAAGAAATCACTAAGCCTAGATTTCACCAGAGATTCTGAGTTCACAAGGAGTGCGTCGGAATCAAGATCAAGAGAGACAACGACCAAGAATCAACTCAGAGGAGGAAGTCTGTTGAAGGTTGCAAAGTGACGGCTGAGATCCATTCAGAGGGGTGAGATTTTCCTCGGCCGTCAGATCTAGGAAAATTTATGCAGTTGTTAATCGTGGGTTTTTTTTAGGATTCGTGAATCGGAGGATTCGAAGTATCGAGGAGACAAAAATCGTGAAACCGGAAGCCCGAAGCGAATATGGACCATTAGATCTAGAGGGACACGTGGCGACAGATCACAAACTTTGAATAAAAGAACTTGGGATTCAATTGAGAATTGAAAATCTTGAAACCTGAAGTCCGAAGTAAATCTAGACCGTTAGATCCAGAAGAATGTGTGGCGATAGATCGCGAGCTTCCGATAAAATATTTTGAGTTTCAGTTGAGATTCGAAATTCTCAAAACCCGATGTCCGAAGAGAATCTGGACCGTCAGATCCAAAGGGATGTGTGGAAAAAATCCATGCACTTCGTGAGAAAGAGAAAGTTGAGAGTTGAGATTTCTAAAGCCCGAAGACCCGAAATAATTGTAGTCATCGATCTGTGAGAGACACACATCAGTGGTCATGAGCTTCGGATGAAATCAATTGGGGAAAGGTGAAGTTTGATATTTGAGATTTTTGAAGTCTGAAATCCCGAAATGGTTAGAACTGCCAATTTGAGGAGGACAAGTGGTAGGAGATATGTCATTGCGGAAAAAGTGAGGTTTGAGAGTTAAAAACTCTGAAACCTGAATCATGAAGTAAATCATGAGCGTTGATTTGAAAGGATCATATCTGAATCGCTGATCAAGAGGCTCCACCTAAGATCATGATATCAATGGTCACGCTTGATTGCGGAGCCAGAAAGTGCTCTTACGTTAAAAATCCAAGAATGGGTCAGAATTGAAACCACGGTATCAGCAAAGGGGACATGGAAATTGGAGGTGAATTGTTGGGAGGAAAGTGGTGTGGTCTAAAACCACTTTTGGCCAATCCTCAATCGCATGTTTACGCGAGGTCACAAATCAAAGTCACATATGGGAGGGGACTAAGGAGAGAGGAACTAGCACTTGAAATTTGAGAATACAACAGTGTGAAGGAAGAGGTTGTGGGTGCCATAGAAATTGCACCAGAGGACTAAAAGGTCCTATGTTAAACCGTAATTGGGACCACTAAGGTTTCATAGGGTCGATTCGTCTTGGAATCAAATATTCTTGATCGGGAGGTCGAGAAACCTTGAGGAGAGAAGGGGGGTCTGCATCACCTTCTTTCACTAAAATCCACCTCATATCCACATGGAACCCATGTGGACCTTCGCCACTTGTGCCATACCTCATGGAATCACCTCGTGTTGACTTGTTGGGACACATATTCTCCTAACATGGCATGTCTCAGGACAAATGTTGACTGACATAACCTACATGTCAATAAGTGAAATTCGAAGGCATATCCATGCCCAACCAAACATCAAGATGTTGTGGATATCCAATAAATAACACCATAAATGCTTCCCAGTTGTCATTTAGCTAGTTATCCTATCCCTAGAACCATACTCCAACTAGGACTACACTACATCGACCATCGGGTGGTTAATCCAACTAGGAAGCAAGCCCTCAAGTAATCCAGAAGCCCCCATTCCTTGAATGCCTGATCTGGTGGTATAGCTGGAGCCAAGGACATGTGGTCTTGATGTGGCATGCCACTTTTCATGAAACCTCGTAAGCTGATTGCACACCAGGATGATGTGACATAATAATGTGGTTCAACACATGGAACGACACGTAGCATGACACATGGCTAATAACGTCATCATGTCTTCTGGCCTCATATAAAAATTTGTGCTGGAAATTCGATTATTCTAGACGTGTGGCACCTTAAATTCATGACATGTGGACCAACCATAGCATGACCCATGGACTAACATGGAACTGCACATCATCAGAGGGAATAAGGCTCCTATCCACTCAAGTGATGGTTCATATACACTTCTTGTTGACAACTAACTACACGACACCTGGCGTCACTAATATGTTTCTCAATTTCCTCTCACTCATACCCTCACAAGGGAAAGGGATGAAACCCTTCCTGGAACCTTGCTCAATTGGACATCGGGAAATCAGGGAAAGAACAAAAAAAAGGAGTGAGCCTTGGGAGATCCGGTGGCCCAAAGGTCCAGTTTCTACGAGGAATCAACTCCCTCCTATGTTTGTATAACAAAATCAACGACCAAGATCTCACAACTCTCAGATTTTATGGCTAGGATTTAAGGGTGCTAAATCAAAGGTTTTATGCTTGATAGGGCCCACACCCGACCTACAAAAATATGAGGTTGAATAGTGTCATCCTCCGTGGAATTATGGCCACCATGCTAGCACGATACCACATATCAACATCATCCTATATATCTCTCTCACACACATTTTCAAGCATGATAAAGGGTTGGAACCTTATGTTGGAACCCTACCCTACTGACACACAAATTTAACAGGCCCTGTTGGAAGATTGGTTGTTGTCATTGATGTCAACCCTAGTCATGGGTTTTGGACCGCAAGATTGATAAAGGTATTTGGACATGAAGGACAATGCACATGCATATACAACACCTATTAATGGATAGTAATTTGACATGAAGGACAATGTACATGCATATACAACACCTATTAATGGATAGTATACATCATGTTGTTCATGGTGGTATGTGGCATCGTCACATGGACCCTCACGGTTGAGGAGAAATGAATTTTGAAGATGACAAAGGAATTGAAGAAGGAAGTACATGTAGGCCCTGAAGATAATTAAAGAAAAGAATTAAGAAATAAGAAAGTGTCGTCGGCCCTAATGTTAAAATGAAGTGACATAAATGGTATAAATAAACATCATTAGACATTCATTTTGATACAAGTTGAATTTCAAGAGGAAATAAGAAGAAAATAAGCATTCCTTTGGTGATGTGTCTTGGCTGGCATGTTATTTTCTGAGCCATCTTACCATTTTTGCTATAACTATTTTTCTAGAATGATTCAGATAGTGAAATTTCAATTCCATTGAGAAATGGCATCAAGGTACTCTGGTAAAATTTTAACCCTTTGATTCACTATAATTATGGAGATGACTCGGTGGAAGATAGGGTTTCAGGACCAACTGAAGCTAGTCAATAAACAGTGTTCCGTAAAGAAGTCATAACGCATTCATAGAGAATCCAAATGAAGTGGGAAAAATTTCATTGGAAACAGTACAGACTATATTCCTGTTGGTGCGAGTTTCAGAATTGGATGTTGCATTGCGGGGATTCTGTGCAAGTTCACTCCTAATAGACCAACATTGAATAAAGTCTACCATACTCTCTATAACCTCTTTTTGGGAAGATCTCATGAGTGAAAATTGGAGTATTTTCAGAGAATACATTGAGTAATATTATCTACAGGATCAAAGTACCCAAGAATTGAAGAATTGCAGAAATCTGAAGAAGTCTCGTGGAAGCATTATTAGGTTCTATGTAATGATTGGTTGATGGTGATGATTTAATGTAAAGTTTTATTATCTCTCATATACATTCTGGGTGGAAGGAAGGGGCAAGGATTGAGAGTTCAACTCCTTGATATTGGAGGATTGTATGCCCTCTTGAGCTTTATCTCTCTCTCTACATTTGGAAGTTGCAGCTACCTTTGGAAGTCATTACTCCCTGAACAATAACTTATTGATTATTCTCATATATTGTGCATGGTGTATTATGGTGCATTGATGTAACTCTTATACCATTGTTCATTGCTCATTGATATAGTTGAATGGTTTAAGGGCTGGAATGTTTAATTGTACTGATACTGATTCACCCCCTTCTTGGTATCAACAATTGGTATCAGAGCTGGTTACCTCCATGCTTAAATCCACCGGAAGGAAGATCCTAAGAAGGTAAAATGGAAGACAAAATTCCAAATGGGATTCCAACATTTGATGTTTACCCTTGAATAATGGAGTAATAGAATGGAACCTTAATTGAAAGCTCTTTTGTAGGCTGTTTGTTCCTCAGTTGCTTCAGGATACAATGCTTTGAAGAAACCAAAGACTCAGAGTTCTCGTGAAGGAAGCAAAAGGAACAATAAATTGGCAATAGATACCATCCTAGATGGATTGACAGATTTAGTGAAATCCAAGGTGGGATCATGTGCATCATCAAAAGATATTTGAAGAAGCTACAAGACCTTTAAGTGTAATGGAAGATGGCAGAAGAAGAAGAAGAAGAAGAAGGAAATAAATTACAACATCTTAGATTTCCAAAGAAGAAAATAGAGGTTAGTTCTTTGTTTTAATTGTGAAGGAGTAGGTCATGTTGAATTTGAATTTCTTCATCCAAGGATTTCCAGCAAAACGACACTAAAGAAGAAAATTCCAATGAATAAGAAGAAAATCATGAAGAAAAAAATTATAAAACAAGAAGATGAGAATCTTGAAAAATTAAAGCATGTTGAGATTGAAAATAGCAAGCTCAAAAGACATGCAAATAAAACTAAGAAGTGAATTGGTAGTTGTGAAAGACATTGTAATCTTGAAGAAACAACAAAGACTTTGAGAAACTAAGAGAAGAAACCATTTCCTTGAAAAACTCTACCGAAGAAGAAAGAAGAATAGGAAGTAAGGAAATGTCCAAATGATAAAGAAAGAAGAAGATTGTAAGAAACTTGAACAAGAAGTTATCTCATTGAGGAAGAGCTTTAAAAACCTCAAGTGCCAAAAGACTTAACACATATTGGATGTAGCTGGTGAAACTTCATACAAATAAGATGCAAATAACAACAAGAAGGTTGAAGAAAAGAGCTACACAGACAGTTGATGAGAAGTGGAATGATACCAGAAAGAAGGAATGATTACAAAAGAGATGAATATCCAAGAAGACCTCCTACCTTCAGGAATCAAAGAAGCTTCAATCACTATGAAGGAAACTACAAATAATAGATCATGAACCAGATGGATTACATCACAAACAAGCCCACTTTTATCTAAGCATCAAAATTTCTTTCTTTGTCTTTGTTATACTTGCAAAAAGTTTTGGACATAAGGCAATTCATGTAGAATCAATGAAAGGAACACATACTCAAGAAACATGAATGATGTAAATAGAAGATATGGAAATAATCATGGATTTGTCAACATAAGTTATAATTCATTTCCCATTGATGGACAAAAATATTGCATGCTACAAATGTAATTATCTTGGTCACAAAGCATGAGATTGCAGATATATGAATGAATATGTCCCTATGCCAACCACAATATGGAGAAGGAAAGAGATTCCAAAACAATGAAGATTTTCAATAGCATTGACGGATCAAGAATGTAAAGAAGAAGATGAATGGTACATAGACAGTGGATGTTCTTCACACATGACCGGGGATCAAGACAAATTCATCAGCTTGAAGAGAAAGGGTGAAATGTTGCATTTGAGATAACTCATCTGCCAAAATACTTGGAGGTTGTGTAGTAGAGTTTGAAGAAAAATGTAAAAGCAAAAGAATGTTCTATTAGTTGAAGACTTGAATCATAATCTACTCAGTGTTAGTAAAATGTGTGATCAAGGATACACTCTTATGTTTGATTCCTGAAAATGTAAAATCAGAGAAAATAACTCAGGAAGATTGGTTGCAACTGCAACAAGAAGACCGAACAACATATACATCCTATACATGAAGAAGAGAGAGAAGACATAAGACACATAAAATGATTCTAAGGAAGAAAAAGTCCTAGAGACTAAAAATAAGGATGAATTATTATTGAGTGCCACATGTTTAGGGGGAGCAACCCCAAAGAAGAGAGTTACATTTTTCCATTAAACTCGGGGGGATCAACCCTAACCTTTGCCATTGATTTCAAAGGGGGAGATAAATTGGGATCATGATGATAGGGGGAGAATGAGTGTTGCCATCAATGAAAAAGGGGGATATTGTTGGAAGATTGGTTGTTGTCATTAATGTCAACCCTAGTCATGGGTTTTGGACCGCAAGATTGATAAAGGTATTTGGACATGAAGGAAAATGCACATGCATATACAACACCCATTAATGGATAGTATACATCATGTTGTTTCTGGTGGTATGTGGCACGTCACGTGGATCCTCGTGGTTGAGTAGAAATGAATTTTTGAAGATGACAAAGTGAATTGAAGATGGAAGTACATGTAGGCCCTGAAGATAATTAAAGAAAAGAATTATAAAATAAGAAAGTGTTAGGTCAGCCCTAATGTTAAAATGAAGTGAAATAAATGGTATAAATAAATATCATTAGACATTAATTTTTATACAAGTTGAATTTCATAGGAAATAAGAAGAAAATAAGGTCGGATTTCAAGGGAGGATGAAGTCTTTTGGTGATGTGTTCTAAGGTATGTTATTTTCAGGTCATCTTACCATTTTTTCTATAAATTTTTTTATAGAACAATTCAGATGGTGAAATCGCTATGGTATTGAGAAGACATATCAAGGTACCTCTAGTAAAAATTTTATCTCTTGATTTGCTATCATTATGGAGATACACTCTGTAGAAGATAGGGTTTGTGACCAGTCTTGAAGCTAGTCAATAAATAGGTGTTCCAGGTAAAACAGTCATAACTTCTTCATCAAGAATCCAAATGAAGTGGGAAAATTTTCATTGGAAATATTACAGATGGCAGTTTCTTGTGTGCGAGTTTTAGAATTGGATGTTAATTATTGAGCACGGGGCATTCTGTGAAAATTCACTCCCCTGAATAGACCAAAAATGAATAAAGTCTACCATTCTTTCTATAATTTCTTTTTGGGGAGGATTTAAGGAGTGAAATTTGGGGGAGTTTTAGAGAATACATTGAGTAATATTATCTATAGGATCATAGTACTCCAAGAATTGAAGAATTGCAGAAATTGAAGAAGTCTCAGGAAGCATTATTAGGTTCTATGTAATGATTGGTTGATGGTGATGATTTAATGTAAAGTTTTATTATCTCTCATATATTCTTGGGTGGAAGGAAGGGGAAAGGATGGAGAGTTCAAATCTCTCTTGATATTGGAGGATTGTGTCTTCCTGTTGGAGGTTTATCCATCCCTTTACATTTGGAAGCTGTAGCTACCTTTGGAAGTCATTACTTCCCTTGAACAATAACTGTTGATTATTTCTCATATATTGTGCATGGTGTATTATAGTGTATTGGTGTAACTCTTATACTATTGTTCATTTCTCATTGGATATAGTTGAATGGTTTAAGTATAATTTGGAAAAGGTTTTAAATTGTACTTGATACTGATTCACCCCCTTCTCAGTATCAATAGGGCCTTATATGTAAATCCTTCGATGCTTAGGTTATCCAATGACCCAATTAAATGGGACTCCACCTCCAGTTCCTAACTGTTTGGTGGTGATCGGACGACAAAGTTTTTTTCTCCCTTTCGATCCAACAACTACTATTTATTTTCGAGTTTAAATAGGGATCTCAACGAGTTAAGGTTTATTTCAGGACTTAGCAGTCCCACTGATCTGTATTATGTTGAGAACAAAATGAGAAAAAAGAAAAAATATAGTAGAGAACATAGAAATACAGTGAAATCCAACTTCTATTAACGAATAAGAGAGAAAAAATTGTAGAACACAAACTGGCAGAATGGGGTAGCTTAAATCTGAAGAGAAAGAGATGTTGGCTACACTTCATTTGCAACAACATTTACATCACACTACATCACATGCTTAAAGGGCCTCCTTCACCTTAATTATATATGAGAGAGTGATAGGAGAAAAATTCCCATGATGCATGTGGGATAAATTAACCTAATTTTATAAAATTCCATGGGCATGTAAAACACTAGGACTTCTCTGGCGATGACCCATCCCAGTACTACTCTATCCCGAGCACACTTAACTGTGAAGTTCTAATGGGATATGGTGCATTAACACTATGTTGTAGGAATGTACATAAAACCACTAGGAAATCATTACATGATGTCTATAATTAACATATGAATATGGAATTACATTCCATTCCCCATCAAAAGGGTGAATATCATGGTTTATTAAAACCATAGGCTTGAAATGTTTATTTAGTGGAAACGTTGGATGGTCGTCGAGATCCACCTGGACCATTCCTCCCCCCTTAGGAAGTAATGGTTTCCATTGCATCAAGTTCCCTTGGGAGATGGGGAAACTTTTGTTGAATTTGAACCTCAGTGAGTCATTTTCCTTGTTGAATAAAGATTTCATGCTTATACTTTTCCTGTGGAAGGGTGTCATGAACCTGTGGGAGGTGTTAGAGCCATTCAACAGATTTGGATGCTTGATATACCTTGGTCTGAGTGTGGGAGGAATCTGTCAGTGAAGATGCAACAAGAAGAGCTATATCAATGGGGGCTGATGGTTGGAACCCCAAGCACACTTGAAAAATGTCGTGGCCAATAGATTTGTGTTGAATATATGGAATAATCTCATTCTCTTTTTGCTCCTCGAAAATCTTATCAACCTACTTCTATTGGATAGAAACATCTTGGGCCAAGGCTATAGTGGTTGCAATGACGTTTTGTTCATCGTTTGACTGGATCATGAAGAGGGAAAACTTTGTGATCTGAGAGATTACTTTGCGGCATTGTTTTCTAAGATCAATTAAGTGGAAGTAGCTAGAGCTACCTCTAGTACCCTGTAGAGATGACCGCCCAGAGTAACAATGAAACTACGGGTTCGAGACTCATAGATAGCATGAGGTTTTCATATATATGGTTTTCCAAAAATAACATTACATAATTCAAGTGGGGAAACATCACACACTACCTCATCCTTGAAGGACTTGATGCCATAGGAGATGCAACATTTTTTTCTGACACAAATATCTCGTCCTTGGCTCAACCATCCAATGGTGTATGGTTGAGGGTGTGGTATAGTTGGTAGTGTTAGTGTCTAATTTTGTCTTGGTTTAGTGAGAAACCCTTATCCTAAACCCTTCTTACCTACACTTCATTTTCTGTTTCTAGTTGATTTTGATCTTTGTTTTTAGTGTCCTATGGTTTGTATTACATTTTTTGAATAGTTTATTTAAGTTTGAATTTAAAAGACATGGTTTTAAACAAGGTGTAACCTTATATGCATGTTTGAATTTCATAAATTCAAATTTTGCTAAGTCATTAATAGCGCTACGGGAATAAGGCTATTCTCGTAGCGCCAAAATAATCATTCCTTAATACGCGCCTGCCATCCCGATTTCATTATGATGACATGAATCGTGGATTGAGAGTTCGCATGAGTCCACAATAGCTTGGAATCATTTACTGATTCAAACCGTTTCATAATCTGATTGGTGTGTACCCGTGCATGACTCATTTTAAATCACCCAATTCTTAATAATCATTATATTATACCTGTCTGATTTTGCTGAATTTAGGCACAGGTATTTTCTCAAAGGAATGTTATACACTAACAGATTGTAGGTGGCAAATTTGGAACCCGAGGGTGCTAGTTAAAGAATTGTGTTTTGATGGCGCCAAAGAGGAGCGGACAGGTAGTCAGAATAGAACCAGAGGGTGCCAAACTTCTTGAAGCCTATCCTTAGATGGCTCAAAGGTTCATAGATGCTGGGTGGTTTGAATTCCTTACCACTTTTCAAGGTTGCTATGAGCAGGTCTCCATGGAGTTCTCTCTGAGCTTTGATGGTCACAAGGTGGATATCGGTAATATGCTGATGCTAGTGACAAAGAAGACAATTGCAAAGGCTTGTAGGTTGGTGGTTGGATGAGAAAGATGGTGTAAGAAAGAGCATGTGGATATAGATTTTGTAAACCAATTCCTGCTTCCAGATAAGAAAAATCCGAATTGGAAAAGGGGAGTACCTCATAGCTGGATTCGACCCGAATGGCACACTTCTCTGATCGTGATCCACATGTATATCACCTGCGAAGGTAGATTCTCACTGGTCTACATCTGCCACATTAGGATACTAATGCATTTAAATGGTGATTACCCTTTAAATATCCCTTGTTTTCTACTCAAAATCTTGACAAAGATGTCAAAGAGAGTGCAATCACTTTCCACCAATGCTAAGAACAGTCTATTTCATCAAGTCCTAAATAAAAATTTAGTTATGTCTGCTTTGAGATAATTACAGAATCCCTGGAGCTGGCTCATGCAATCTTTAAACCCTAACACATAGTCCAATAAACAGAAGAAAGGCAAAGGGAGAAAGACTGTTACACAGAGTTGAGATATTTCAATCGATGAAATCCCTGTGAAAGAGGAGATGCCTGATATCAGGGTGACGAGGAATAGCAGAAGTAAAAGACCTAGGTGGGATCCAGAAATCGAAACATTTTCTGAAGAAGATGTTAAAGGGGAAAATGATTTAGATAAATATTTTGATACTCAAACTACAATCAAGCATGAACCGCCATCAACCATTAAAAGGGGTGTTGTAGTCAAAGGGAAAAGGGTTAAAGGTATGTCTGTATCACAAAAATATAGAAGGAATTCTACTAGGGTCACCAGCAAGTATAGACTGAAGTCAAAGGCCATGTTTAATCCATCAATCAAAGAAGAAAATGTCATAGTTATAGAAGATGACTCTAAGAATGCTAAAGCAGGTACCAGGAAAAGGGCAAAAAGAACTTTATTGCCTAAGAAACTAGTCAGCAAAGGTAAAACATTATTTCATCATCTACAGGACCTGTAACGAGAGCTTCAACCAGATTAGCAAAAGCTAAAGAGATGGATAAAGGTATCAATGAAACCCCTGAGAATAAATAGGATTACTTTGAAGACTCAGATCGCATATCAAATGTGCTTGAAGCTATAGATTCAACAAGTTCTAATGAAGAACATAGCTCGGGATTAGTCTCAAAGTACCAAGTTAAATAAAAAGAACCCAAAGTTGCCTTAAACCTGAATGAGACTGTACCTTTTGAAGAATGCTTAGGATTCAGAGTTAAAATCAGAACTGATAAAGAAAGGATCAAGGAATTTTAGAAAACAGTGAGACAGTTAAAGAAAGAAAAGGCACAAATAGAACAATGGAATGCTCGCCAGCAAGAAAGGATTCAAGGTTTTAAAAAGAAGAAGAAAGAGCAAAGGGCATTGCTCAAAGAACTCAGGGAGATAAACTTTAGACTCTATTGGCACAATGTCATTCTTACCACAAAGCTCAAACAGAAAAATGCTAAAGCTACTGCTGTGATTATATCCTAAAGATTACATGGAGATTTGCTACAATCATGATTTAAATGTTTTCCAGGAAATATGGCAATGCCTACTCATTTTTTATCAGTGAGATGCTAAGACCTCGATCTGTTTGACTAAATCAAACTAATTCCTATTTTGTAGAATCAAATGTAAATGCTAGCAATATCATACAATATCAAGTTGTTGAGTTGTGATCTATTTTGGGATTGTAGAATCTCTTTTTGAGTGAATTACCTTAGTAGATAGATACTATTCGAATTTAGTCATTAAAGCTATACTAGATGATAGGATCTGGAAGTTTTATAGATAGTTTAAATAGACAGAGTAAAGATGATGTGAAGGTGGAAAAATTGGAGATCCAGACGACTCATTTTGAAACTCTTTGCAAGGCGTTATTGTTCGCTTTGACACTTAATAGCAAAGGCATATGGATGGTTAGACACTCTTTTCTACTCTGTTTTTCTTTCTTCATGCTTGAGTTCATTATTCAAACCGCAATGCATTTGTTTCTTGATTGTTAATTAATACAATAAAGAATTTGCTGTAGAAATTATTTTCAAGTTTTGATTTCAAGCTGATGGTCTTGCTTCTTTTGATATTCTAAGGCAAGAATTTATGTGAAGTTAACAAATTGAAGGCTTCATCTTCTCTTTTTATTATTGGTTTAATCCATCTATGTGTCTACCTTTTATTCAGTCAATGGGATATGCTATGTTCTGATCTTGATTTTCATGTTATGTTACAACCTTGAGCCAATTTTCAACCACCTTATTCAAAAAACCAAATTATAAAAACCTTCTAAACACTTTGCAATAAACCAATGATGCCCTAGCCTTCCCTCTCACATTTAAGTGCAACTTTAGGGACTAACATCTTTTGGCACCGTTGCTGGGGATGGAGACATGAAGTATTTATCCCTGGGAGAACAACAATGATCAGATCCGCTTCTTGATGGTGAACAGGAAGGGGACAGATACATGACTGTAGATCTTTCACCATGGCGACTCCAATGTCTAAAGATTAATAGGAGATGCCACTGGATCCAAGCATGGAAGCCATTCTAGCTCAAAGGTTTTCTTTTTGTGATTTTTCAGATGTCATTGGTTTTCCAAACCCAATTCTTAGTAGAGATGAATGGGAAGGTATCCTTCCTACGTTTAAAGGTGAAGATTGGGAGGTTTCAGCTAAGCATCTGCTATATTTTCATGAGTTTATTCATGGACATTAGATTGTGCATGAGGATGTCAAGATCAAGATTTTTAGATACTCGTTGGAGGGAGTAGCCCTCGACTGGTGCATATCGCTTCCAGCTTCAAGTATTAATTCGTTGGCAAGTTTTCATGATACTTTCAATATATTTTATAAAGAAAATTTTTCAATTGAAAGTCTTTTTGAAAATTGTTGTGATGTATTTGAGAAGCATATTCAACAGAAACTAGAGTTTTCATCTATTTTCAAGGATGTAAATCATTTTATTAAGGAAGATCTGCCAGATACCATTGATGATAGGACAGATGATTGCATAGCTGTAGATGCATTTGATCTTGTTCTTGATGCACCTGCAGTTTCTGATTTGAATGGAAAAGCTCATGTTTATGATGAGTATAAAGAAAAAGTATTTCCTAACAGTATTGATACACATAACAGTATTGATGAAGGTTATCAACAACCTATTATCTTTATGGTGACAGAAGCTGAGAAGCAACAGATTTATGAAAACAACCTGCACATTAGTCATGAACAGTTGAAACCAGTATATGGCAGCAGTCCTGGATCTGATGAGGAGCATCATGAGCATCACAAAAATGATAGAGAAATGTTCCAACAACAATTGATGCTTGCTTTTGGGTCAGTTTTTGAGCAGTATAGAACTTGAAAATGACATTCATGATCAACAACCTAATGAGATCAACTATGAGGATAAGCACCCTTTTGATTTTAAAAAACTAGGTAAGATCATACATGAATTTTATGATCCAGTTGCTATATGGATAGAGTCACTATTCTCAGTAATGCCATATATTAAAAAGTTTGGCATGATGGTTTGCAACAAAAAAAATTAGATGGTTGCAGTTTCCTTGTTGTATATTTTGTTCTCTTTTCATGTTTTTCGCTATGTATATAAAGACAGGTCAAGCAATTTGTTGCTTGAATTATTTTTCTGGAAATTTATATATACCTCAAACATTTATTCTCAGCAGTTAGAGTAGGGTAGAATAGATGAATAATCGCATGGTTGAGCATTTCTAGTTTGCACAATACATGGGGTTTTCATCTAGTATCAGGTTTCAGTTAGTATAGTAGGTTTTCCTTTGAATAAAGACTCCATATACCCAATGGACTTGTTTTTACAGTTATGCTGAGAATAAAAGACTGACAGTTGCAGGGGAATCAATGAATTCGAAATAAAGGAAAGGCATTGGTTTGTAGTTCTTGGAGTTTATTATCAAAACTCCATCCCCAGAAGGAGCCAGTGTTAGTCTCTAATTTTGTCTTGGTTTAGTGAGAAACCCTTATCCTAAACCCTTCTTACCTCCACTTCATTTTCTATTTCTAGTTGATTTTAATCTTTGTTTTTAGTGTCTTATGGTTTGCATTACAGTTTTTGAATAGTTTATTTAAGTTTGAATTTGAAAGACATGGTTTTAAACGAGGTGTCACCTTATATTCCTATTTGAATTTCATAAATTCAAATTTTTCCAAGCCATTAATAGCACTACGGGAATAAGGCTATTCCCATAGCGCCAAAATAATCATGCCTTGATGTGCGTCTGCCATCCAGATTTCGTTATGATGACATGAATCATGGATTAAGAGTTCACATGCATCCACAATAGCTTGAAATCATTTCCTGATTCAAACCGTTTCATAATCCGATTGTTGTGTACCCGTGCATGACTCATTTTAAATCACCCAATTCTCAATGATCATTATATTATACCTGTCTGATTTTGTTGAATTTAGGCACATGTATTTGCTCAAAGGAAAGTTATACACTAATAGATTGTAGGTGGAAAATTTGGAACCTGAGGGTGCTAGTTACAAAATTGTGTTTTGATGGCGCCAAAGAGGAGCGGATAGGTAGTCAGAATAGAACCAGAGGGTGTCAAACTTCTTGAAGCCTATCCTTAGATGGCTCAAAGGTTCAGAGATGCTGGGTGGTTTGAATTCCTTACCACTTTTCAAGGTTACGATGAGCAGGTCTCCATCGAGTTCGCTCTGAACTTTGATGGTCACGAGGTGGAGATCGGTAAGATGCTAATGCTAGTGACAGAGAAGACAATTGCAAAGGCTTGCAGGTTGGTGGTTGGAGGAGAAATATGGTGGAAGAAAGAGCATGTGGTTACAGAGTTTGTAAACCAATTCCTTCTTCTAGATAAGCAAAATCCAAATTGGAAAATGGGAGTACCTCGTAGCTGGATTCGACCCGAATGACACACTTCTCTGATCGTGATCCACAGGTATATCACCTACGAAGGTAGATTCTCACTGGTCTATATCTACCACATTAGGATACTAATTCATTTAAATGGTGATTACCCTTTAAATATCCCTTATTTTCTACTCAAAATCTTGACAAAGATGTCAAAGAGAGTGCAGTCACTTTCCACCAATGCTAAGATCAGTCTGTTTCATCAAGTCCTAATTAAAAATTTAGTTGTGTATGATTTGAGAGAATTATAGAAGCCATGGAGCTAGATGACACAATCTTTAAACCCTAACACACAGTCCAATAAACAAAAGAAAGGCAAAGGGAGAAAGACTGTTACACAGAGCCGAGATATTTCAATCGATGAAACCCCTGTGAAAGAGGAGATGCCTGATATCAGGGTGACGAGGAATAGCATAAGTAAAAGACCTAGGTGGGATCCAGAAATCAAAACGTTTTCTAAAGAAGATGTTAAAGAGGAAAATGATTCAAATAAATATTTTGATACTCAAACTACAGTCAAGCATGAATCGCCATCAACCAGTAAAAGGGGTGCTGCAGTCAAAGGGAAAAGGGTTAAAGGTGTGTTTGTATCACAAAAACCTAGAAGGAATTCTACTAGGGTCACCAACAAGTATAGAATTAAGTCAAAGGCCATGTTTAATCCATCAATCAAAGAAGAAAACGTCATAGTTATAGAAGATGACTCTGAGAATGCTGTAGCAGGTACCAGGAAAAGGGCAAAAAGAACTTCATTGCCTAAGAAACCAGTCAGCAAAGGTAAAAAAATGATTTCATCATCTACAGGACCTGTAACGAGAGCTTCAACCAGATTAGAAAAAGCTAAAGAGATGGATAAAGGTATCATTGAAACCCCTGAGAATAAACATGATTACTTTGAAGACTCAGATCGCATATCAGATGTGCCTGAAGCTATAGATTCAACAAGTTCTGATGAAGAACATAGCTCAAGATTAGTCTCAAAGTACCAAGTTAAATCAAAAGAACCCAAAGTTGCCTTAAACCTAAATGAGCCTGCACCTTTTGAAGAATGCTCAGGATTCAGAGTTAAAATCAAAACTGATAAAGAAAGGATTAAGGAATTTCAGAAATTAGTGAGACAGTTAAAGAAAGAAAAGGCACAAATAGAACAATGGAATGCTCGCTAGCAAGAAAGGATTCAAGGTTTTAAAAAGAATAAGAAAGAGCAAAGGGCATTGCTCAAAGAACTCAGGGAGATAAAATTCAGATTCTATTGGCACAATGTCGTGCTTACCACAAAGCTCAAACATAAAACTGCTAAAGCTACTGCTATGATTATATCCTAAAGATTACATGGAGATTTGCTACAATCATGATTTAAATGTTTTCTAGGAAATATGGCAATGCCTACTCATTTTTGGTTAGTGAGATGATAAGACCTCGATATGTTTGACTAAATCAAACTAATTCCTATTTTGTAGAATCAAATGTAAATGCTGGGAATATAAAGTTGTTGAGCTGTGATCTATTTTGGGATTGTAGAATCTCTTTTTGAGTGAATTACCTTAGTAGATAGATATTGTTCGAATCTAGTCATTAAAGCTATACTAGATGATAGGATTTGGAAGTTTTATAGATAGTTTAAATAGACAGAGGAAAGACGATGTGAAGGTGGAAAAATTGGAGATCTAGAGGACTCATTTTGAAACTCTTTGTAAGGAATTATTGTTCTCTTTGACACTTAATAGCAAAGGCATATGGATGGTTAGACACTCTTTTCTACTCTGTTTTTCTTTCTTCATGCTTGAGTTCATTATTCAAACTGCAATGCATTTGTTTCTTGATTGTTAATTAATACAGTAAAGAATTTGCTGTAGAAATTATTTTCAAGTTTTGATTTCAAGCTGATGGTATTGCTTCTTTTGATATTCTAAGGCAAGAATTTATGTGAAGTTCACAAATTGAAGGCTTCATATTCTCTTTTTATTATTGGTTTAATCCATCTATGTGTCTACCTTTTATCCAGTCAATGGGATATGCTATGTTCTGATCTTGATTTTCATGTTATGTTATAACCTTGAGCCAGTTTTCAACCACCTTATTCAAAAAACCAAATTATAAAAACCTTGTAAGCACTTTGCAATAAACCGATGATGCCCTATCCTACCCTCTCACAGTCAAGTGCAACTTTAGGGACTAATAGGTAGCTTCAATCTATTAACAACATCGACTGAGATCGGGTTCTTCTGACTCCTTTTTCAACAATGAAATGTAGTGGGCTCCCATTTACCCACATCTGTGAGTGGAAGAGGTGCTCCCCCTCTTCAAGCTCCTCTAGTTATCTTGGTTGTATTTCTATGGATGCAATGGTGGAAATGGGTTCTGCATCGATGATCCATTTCCTTTCATTTTTCTTTGAATCAAATTTCAATTCAAGTTCTAATTCTTTTTCTTTGAGCTCATCCACCAATAAATATTTCGAGTGACATTCATCTGTGTTGTGTCAGGGGATGTTGTGTAACTCACACCACTTTCTAGTGTCTTTCTTAGAATTCCTATTACCCTTATTTTCCTACGTCTTGGAATGATCTCTTGAGGTTGGCCTTCCTTGATCTATCCTTCATTTTGTGAGTTAGGGTTTCCTTTTTCATGATTATGTTGTAGCGTATTTTCAAACCCGAACCCGCGCTTACTTTGTTGCTTGAATTTCTTCTCAATTTTTACTGGATATCGATAAGCAACACCCACTGAGGATATTTTCAAGAAATCCATCTCAGTTTGGATGTACCTATGCAAACCAATGTGATAACTCAAAACCAGGTCTCGCTCGGAGTCTTTGATACCCATATTTGAGCTCAAGGTATGAAAGATGTTAGTGTACTCTGACACCATCTAATCTCTTTATTGATGCAAAGTCATCCATCTCATGTACTGGTCATCATGGTTTCTGGCAGGGTATAACTCCTCCTTTAGGTAATTTAAAAAGGCCTCCCAAGTTGGTTATCTTCTGAATGGTGTAGATTCATCCACGACGTACCTCTCCCAATAAACTTCCCACCGAGCTCTTACATGGGGAAGGGATTTAAGGAGAACGAAGGTGATCTTTTCACTATCATAATTGTTTTGGATGGAGCAATAACCTTCTAGCAGATTCAACCGTTTTTATACAACATACACATCTATCTTGCCTTCAAATAAGGGGATATAAAAATTGACTTGCACCTTGAAGGGTGTCACACTTGCAAAATGGTTGTTTCTCAAAGATTCCTCATTTGTCACCATCGGTAGTCTTCGAAGGATCTGAGTGAAGTTATCCATCATCTCATTCCTATGTTGCATGAGGGATTTATTTAGCAATGTCTTGAAAGGATATTTTTCTTTTTCATCTCTCTTTTCTTCCGCCATGGGAGGTCACTTGGGTGTTCGAGAGAAAATATCCCTAAGAGAAACTATCTTGAGACCCAACTCTCTATACCCTGACCTCGTCAGGGACCTACTTTGAGAAATGACAAAGAGCAGACTTCTCTGATACCACTGATCCAGATTATGCTGAGAACAAAATGAGACAAAAACAAAAATATAGCATAGAACACAAAAATATAGTGAAACCCAACTTCTATTAATGAATAAGAGAGAAAAACACTATAGAACACAAATTGGCAGAATGTGGTAGCTTATCTTTGAAGAGAAAGAAATGTTTGCAACAAGCTTTACATAACACTCTATTGCATGCTTAAAGGCCCTCCTTCACTTCAATTATATATGAGAGAGTGAGAGGAGAACAATTCCCATGATGCATGTGGGATAAATTAATCTAAGTTTATAAAATTCCATAGGCATGTAAAACACTAGGACTTCCTAGGTGGTAACCCATCCCAATACTACTCTAGCTTGAGTGCACTTAACTATAGATTTCTAATGGGATCTAATGCATTAATGCTATGTTGTAGGAATGCATATAAAACCACAAGAAAATAATTACATGATGTCTATAATTAACAAATGAAGACATAATTACATTCCATTCCCCATCAAAAGGGTGAATATCATGGTTTATCAAAACAATAGGTTCTAAATGTTGATTTATTGGAAAAGGTGGATGGCCACCGAGATCCACCTGGATCACCCATAATCCTTTCTGGTGTCTTCCCTAGGTTTTCAACTTTACTCCCATGGGCTTTCTCATCCATTTTCCAGAAACAGGTGAGCCTACCACTTGGACACCCAAATGAGGTTTTGATATCATGCAAACCTTCCATGCAATGGAGAGGGAAAAATACAGGGCATCGACCTTACAATTAATTCATTAACCCTTTTAAAGTATATTACATTACTTTATTTTGACTCGAATTTAAAATTTATTCCTTAACATATAAGTCCATATTCCTTCCACAGGAAAACCTAATACAAAATGTATGCTACTGTGTACAAAGGAAAACATAGACACATGGCAATTCTCTTTCCTTATATATTATTTCCCATAACCATGGAATTACATCCATGATACCAATATGGAGTGTTTTTATCTTTAAGAATAGAATTCCAAGTTCTTATGTTCAGATGTGCAAAACATACATAGTTCATATAGTTTCATCGATTTACACCAGCATAAAGGATTATAATTGAAACAAGTATTAATCCCATTAAATAGACATACACACTCATGAATGCAAGATAGGAACCAACCATTCATTTTATTTAACTACACAGAGCACAAAGAATACTTGTCTGTTTACAAGTTGTATCCATCCCAACTGACTATGGTTGAGCACTTTTCCACCCAACCATAGGCTCTTCTACCCTATCACTTAGAAAACATGCCACCCCCATGCCATGCCATGATACCACCAAGGGATTCCTCAAAGATTCAGATAAATTCTAAGTGTTAAGGCCACTCTCCTTCACAACAACCACTAGCTGAAAATCCTTACACCCACCTAGCCCAGGGCCTCCATGAGGTTTATGAAATTACTTCCCAGTTGTATTTCCTCTGCATAAGAGAGTTGCTTCACAACTACATGCCCCTCGACATCCTCCCTTCTAGTGTCAGTTTCTTTCTAATAAGCATCAATCCTGCGAGCCTCTCAGCTTAGGTCAAGTTTTGTTTTCACACCAACCACACAACTCTTTATTTCTTTGATTCTTGTCTTTTTTCTCTCACATGAGCTCTACCTCTATTGCATGATCTCTCTCTTCGTGCAAGCACAGATCCTTTTGCATTTTTTTCTTTTCAAAACTATACATCCCTTCTTTTGCATGAACCCAGGCATTCTCTGGCTCCCCCCCAAGCTTCTCAACTTGTCCCTTTTCTTTCCTTTTCTCAGAAGGAACCCATGGGTCAATCATGGGGAACTATGATGATTTCATGTTGTATTATGGGATGATAATTTTCTTATTTCCTAGCCAGTCTTCCATGCTTCCATTCATTGAGGGTGGTTGGTTTTCCAACTACGATTCCTCCCTCGCTAATTAATTTTGTTTGAAATCAATAAAAAGGGAAATAAATTATTATTTACAAAAATAAATAACTCATAAAGGAGGCTTGGGGTCTTTTTTACATGAATTTCCTTTCTATTCACCCTCACTAATCCCTATGGAGGTATCATGGCTAGTACTCAAGACTTCATCCATCAATCAACTATTTGTATTTTATATTACACATTTACATTATTTACAATCCATAGCATGGAAATATTATCTCCATGATGAGATAAACCATTACCAATCACAATTAATTACTAATTGATTAGGGGATTAAAAATGGGGTGTTACATTACCCTCCCATTTAAAAGGGCACACCATCCTCGGTGTTCTTTGCATCTCACCAACACTTTCCATGCCTTCATCTTTTAGTTTCTTCAAAAATGTCTTACTCTCCTTGGTCTAGTCTTCTCCCAAAATTTTCGCATTTCAAAAATATGCCTACAACCATCATCAAATAAAATGCATATTAAAACAAAAAATCGTGCATAAATATTTCATTGTTGTTCATAATTTAGGAGGAAATATACATATCAATGCAATACTTATTTGTGCAATTCATGGATCTACATCCATATGGATGCCACATTTACTCGACTCACTATTTTTCCTTGACATACCCATTGTGCTCATGACCCTAATTAATATATAACGATATTTATCCAAGTCTCCTCTTCCTTGTGGTCACTCACCTTTTGGGCTCAACCATCCCCTTCTTTGTTTCATAGTCCCTCGGGTGATCCATCTGGCATGCCAAGGATTTCTCGCACGTGAAGAGCTCAGAGAATTCATCGAGTCTTACAAATGAGGTGTCCTTCTGGCCTGCTCTAACACAACACAACCATATCAAGAAATCATGGCACATATGGTATTCATGTCACTATAGTGGCCTTTTTCATGCTTTCTATCTCAACAACCATAATTTGTCCCTTCAGGACAGATCTATCATCTCACTTGTATCACATGCATACAGTAACCATGAGATATTTTTATATCAATTTTCAATCAAATTTCCTTTAAATATGTTTTTCATATCTGCTCCATTTAGGAACTCAAATTCCATAAGTACGAGACTTCTTTCTCATAAAATATTGGCCCTTTGCAACAACATGTATCGAACTTCCTTATGGACTTACTCTACTTCCATATCCAAGATTGATGCAGACCCCCCTAACCTCATCAAGGTTCTGTGACCTCTCGGTCTCTGGATCCCTCTCTTCCCTGAGATGAAATGGCTCTTTGGGCTCCTGTTGGAACCCCTTGAACAATCCATAGGTCCCTTTAATTCCCTGGCACAGGCTTTGAGAAAATCTGTGCGCGCGCCCCTTTTTCGGCGCTCTTCTCTGTTCTGAACCAACACACACCTTTCGCGTTTCAGGTTTTCGGGACTCCTGCATGCGAGCTCTCCCAGGATCCTTGTTCCTCCAACTCCCGGTCTCCAAAATGATGAAAAGGGATTAATGACTCTGGGTCCTCCCTTAGCCTCTGAATGCTCTTAGGTTTTTGCATTTCGCGATTTCGTGAGTCGAGACTCCCTGTCTCCTGACTCCTGGCCTATTGAACACTCGGTTCCTAGAATGCCGAAAAGGGCTTGCCGTCGAAGCGCTACCGGCTTTCACAATTTGGGGAATCATGATGCAAGCGTTCCCCCTATTCTCTGTCTTTCGAATCCCCAGTTTTCGGAATGCCGAAATGGCTCTCTTTGAGAGATCAAGGGCCCAGGTCCTTCTAGAACCGACGAACACAATCTAACTGGATCAACGACTCAAAATATTTTGGGCCTTTTCTCAAAACCTTAACCACTCCTTTGACTTCCGTCGCACGTATTCACTGACTGATACTTGTGACCCACCTTTCGGTGTTTCTCTCTCTATGATTTCGGGAGTTGTGTTGACTATGCAACACTACCTCTTGAGTCTCGAAACCCCGAAGCCCGATTGGGGCCCAACGGCTATTGTCTTTCAACCTTTTGGGAATTTTTCCATTCTCTCTTTAGGATTTCATGAACCGAGAGTTCACGATGCAGTGACTCCAAAATCACTTGCCTCCTCTACTTCCCGAACCCCGAAATGCTGAAATTCCAAAATTCCACTCCAAGACACATTGCGTTTCACGACTTCGGGGTTTTTAATGCCAAGTGCCTTGGCCCCTTGTCATCGAAATTGCCAGAATGTCGAACCCTGAAATGCCGAAATGTCGAAATACTAAAAGACACTCAGCCTTAACCTTCTCACAAATCTGCGAGATCCAACGGTCCATGGGAATTTCGACACTTCTCCACGAAGCATCTCCACCGTCTCTTTCCGCTCTTCTCCTACATGACCTCCTAGAGGTTAAAATCTGTGTGCATTCCTCCGGATTCGATGGCTATCGGTCCTTTGCACTAGATCTGATGACCCAGATCTAATCTCTTCCTTGTGCACTCTCTTGCATGCATCTGGACATAGACTTCAATGACCCAAATATCACCTCTCCAGCTGATCTAATGACAACTGTGCTCTACCGTGAGCATGCCCTTCTTCCTTTCCCTTGCAATATTTCTTTCTCCAAAAGGCCTCGACCTTTGTCTCTACTGTGAATCCTGTAACCTTGGCTCCCACCTGTATTCTAAGAGGCGTTCCTCCTCCTGAGATTTATTTCTCTGAACCTGTTCCTTGGAACTCTGCAACCTCCTACAAGACCTTTGCATGAAATGGTTCTATCTCTTCTGAGCTTATCTGTGGCTCTGACCTCAAAGTTTCTTTGTCCCTTTCTCTCCTTGAAGGGATGTAAGTGCCCTCTGGCAACTTCCTACTCAAGCATGATTTGCTGAGCTTAACATAGTATTCAGTAACTCTGTGAGTGTCTCTCCTTGACACTTCTCTTTCCAACAGAACTCAAAAAGAGTCCTTCTGTGCACCCTATGCAACTGCTCAATGCCCACTTGGAAGATTTCTCTAGAATCCTCAATGACTCTGTCTTCTCACTGAACTCAAAATAGAGTTCTCCTCAGTGCATCCTGTGAATTTTCTCAATGCCCTCCTGGCAGAGCCTTTACAGAATTCTCAACAATTCTTCTTCTCCTCTATGTTCTCTCCTCTGCACAATTTCTCCTTCAAGGTGTTCAGTAACCTTGAGGCTTCCTCCTTGAGTTAATGACTTCCTCTGGTGTGCCCTCTTGGCATGTATCTGTCTGAACTCCGTAGAATTCAGAAGTGCACTCCTTGCACTGGCTTGCAGAACCCACAGTATTCTATCATGCACTCTTGTATGAAGCCACAAAGAAACCAAACCTGAAATCAAAGAAATCACAGATAGGAAAACCTATCTATCTCCTGGATATGGAACTTAACATACATCTATAGCATGAATGAACAGACAACATTCATAAAAGACATATAAACACATAGAAAACACATATGCAAGAAAAACTGCTTTGTATTAACATCAATGCCCGATTACAATGTGTTCGAGCTCCGACTGCAACAGAGTCTCAGATCTTCTCTCTTCTCCCTATTCTCTCTTCTACTCTTCCTCTACCACTTTACTAACTAAAAAACAAAAGAAGATCTTTTTACAAAAGGGGGCTCCTCGAGTGCTTCCCTCCATCCTCACCAACTCTCATTAATTACAATGAATTACATTGAATGGGACATCTAATCCGAATCATATTTAGATCCCCATCGACCTGTCATCCATTAAGGTGAAACCAACTACAACATTCTCAAAGGCACGACTTGGCTCTACTAGCCTTACAAACATTTAATACAATTTCAAAATTTGAAATTTGAAAGTGAGAGGGTTGCGCCTCTCCTCTCCATTGAACGTACGCTTGATGTGTTGGCTGGATGGCATTTGATGATGTGGAGTGATGCTCCTGCATCAAAGACCATCTTCCTGCAAATATCAACCTTCACACAATCAAAAAAATTGTTAACATTCCATGCACATTTTATTTGTATTGCACACGTGCAATGGCTCACAAACATTTCTTAAAATTGTGCATACTAACAATTGCATCACTTTTATCCACTAATCATATGATATAGAAGGAAATTATTATTCCTTACATACACATTTTCTTATCATACCAAGATTTCTATAATGCATTCAATCTTCATAAACCAATGTGCCAATGTTCATGTCCACATTTACACATAATGCACCTTGCATTGATTTTCAGATTACCACATTTTATGTTAGGCACTTTGCCATGGTAAGTTGGAACCCAACCAACCTCTCACCACATGGATTCTTTATCAACATTCATTATTATAATAGGAGTATGTTTCATTCCTTGGTTTGACCATGACCTCAATTCAACATAATATAATGTGAAATTAAAATTTCGCATAATGCATATGTGCATTCTTTCTTTGCTGGTAACTAGGGTGCCAATATTCATGGCCACCCAATTCCTCTACCATTTTCACAACTATTTTGGAATACTGCAAGGTCCTCCTTCCATAATGGGGAGTCCTATAAATTCCCTCTCATACCAACATGCATTCCTTCAATGCATTTAGCAAATGCGACACTTATGAGAACTTATAATTCATAATCATTCACGATTAATCAATGCGTTCATGACACATTTGTTCATGAATTTCATGTAAGTATTTTTAACCATCCTTGACTACCAAAGATTCTTATGTTTATCATTCAGGTTATGTTTTTCCTTAATCACACCTTTCTTGGGTTTCAATGACATACAACCAATCATAATCATAAATATATCATCAAGATATGAAACAGTTTAGAAGGGATCCTTACCCAATCCCTTTCAAATCTTGTGTCCCATGGGCATAATTTTTTTTATACCTGTCCTGGTTGACAACATTCCTTATGATATTAACTCATTAGTGGTGATTTTTGGGAACACATATGGTCCCTTCATCAATCCTTCAATAAAAACCTTCTTGTATTTATCCTTTGCATGAGGTTGTCCACTACTAACAACTATCTTCCCCAACGACTCCAATAATTTTCCTACACATAGCAGGAATAATCACATTCACAGTTATATCAACTATCACGTTAGATAAAAATATAAGTTTCATGGAACTTTTAAAAATCAACAGACATTTTTCAGATATTGCCTAGCATATCTAATTTGACTCCACCACATTATTCCCCAATGTGTTCATTAGGTGCAAACATAAACATATTTAAGTCATTTTTTCATTATACATACATCAACATTTTTATGCCTAAAACATTTACACATATCATCCCATACATTTTCTCATTCAAGAGAAATACAATAAATAACAATAGAGGAGTCAATGGATTTTCCCTTTCAATTTTCTCTTGCTCAATTCGAAAATTCTCAGCATGGCTGAGCTATTTTCATGACCTATCCACCATTTTCATACTATGACTTTAACTAGGTTATTCATTTGCATATCTTCAAAAATTCCCTTCCTTTCATAATAGTCCTTTTAAAGCATACAACTCTGCTAAACAAATCAGAGTTTATAGTGAGAAGGGCGTCCCCCTTTCTCCACATTATTTCTTCAATATGCCTCTTTCTTAGGCCCTCCTTCTCTATTTCCTTGATTAGTTTTAGTCAATTTCATCTTGAAGTTTCCTCATTCAGAGAGTCCTCCTCCCCTAAATGAAACCACATTAACTAACTCATCAAGGTTAGCTTACTAATTCAATTATAGAAAAATACATTGTGCTCATTAATAAACTAAAACCATAATTCAAAATGATTAACATTTCATTTGTATGCCTTCCACACATTCATAATCTTTAAAATGTAATCGAGGATTATTATACAAATAGGCTTTACAACCAACTGCCTAATTTCATAACAGTCATTAATGTTGTGACTCTGTTCTCATGATAGAGCCTTTACACGGTTCCTCCACATGGGACTTCTTCAACATGAAACTTCCTTGTTGTGTATTCATCATAATTTGAAATTATCTCAACCCATGAGTTAGCACCAACTCCATCATTTCAGTGATTTACCCAATTACTTCTATAGAATATAGGCATGCATTCTTATTATGCATTCAAATTACACATTCAATTATGCAAATTTATTCTATCAACTTGCATTTAAACTGTGATTTCATGCACTTAACCACATGTATCAACATAATGTATTCATCTATAAGTAGCACACTTTCATAATCTACACATGAACATCCATTTGAAATCATTTAACTCATGATTTCTCACAATCATTATCGTGAAATTTTCAAAGGAAAGAATCATATTGCCTTCTTTTCATAACAACATAGCATTCTTTTCTCACTTTCTTATTCAACATTTCATAGTAACTTTTATGAAGAATGGCATACATCCCCTTCCAGCTAGTATTCAACAAAACAATCAGACCCTTCGAGTCAGGATCAACTTATTTAATCAACAATGTTTCCCCAAACATGAAAAGCACTATTCTTGCTTCACAATTCATATCTATATCTATATCTATATATATATATATATATATATATATATATATATATATATATATATA
>SNQJ01S0001262.1:152125-203431 GCA_010110895.2 Picea sitchensis
ATATATATATGATCTAGTGATATTCTAATAATTCCCAAGCACTTTGCTTACCAAATTTTGATCAACACCTTACTGATCCTTTGTTTTATATTCATAAGGCTGTAAAAAATAGTATCCTTGGAATTTCCCCCAATTTTGGGGCCCCATACAACCCTTCCAACCACAAATTCATCCACTTGCCCATAAGCATATAACTAACAACAAATATCTCCCATTGCAATTCCAAATGGATTAACCATTACATCTCTTAATCGATTGTGTATTCACAATGAATTATCCACAAGGGTCTTATCCATTATATAAAGAACCATCATAAATGCAAGAGGTTCTATCCACTCAAGCGGTAAGACATCATTAAAACTTATTAAATAATTCCATTAATTCTCTAGAAGTCATACAACATTTAAGGGTTGTCACCAATGTTCAATTCCAAGTTCTCAGGACACACAAATATTAATGCATTCATTCATTTCCACATATCCTCTTCTTTTGTGCTTTTCCTTGAACCTTGTAGGTTCGACCCTTTTCAATTAAATATTATACAAACCTATCCTTGTGGCCTAAATTTGGCCCATCGAGGCCTATAGTTTGAACTCTGCACTAATACCACTTTGTAACTCACCCGACCCCCTAAACTCTCATAAGCTGGTGGGATGTACAAATTTCCTCTTTTCTTTTCTCAAACCACATTTCTTAATCACCCCTATAAAACCAATTATGATCTCATAATCCAATTATTCTTGCTGAGAGCTCTCCAACAACTATAACCATGCTCAAAATTGAGCTCATAATCAAAATTTATGACCTCCTAAAGTTTCCAAGACTTTCTTTGCCAAAATCCACCTCATGTCCACATGGACCTTTGCCACATATACCATCCCTCATGGCACCACCCGATGCTAACCCTTTAGGAAAAATATCCTCCCAACATGGCATGTCTCGGGCCAAATGTCATATGACATACCCTACAAGTCAACAAGTGAAATTCGGAGGCATATCCATGCCCAACCAGGCACCGGGATCCTGCGGATATCTAACAGCTAACATCATAAATGCTTTGTATTTTTGGTTAGTTGATTATACGGTCCCCGAAACCATTCTATAACTGGGACAACACCCCTCCGGGAATATCACCCCACCAGGAACTTGGTTCCTAACCCCATCAAGCCTCTAACCCCACCAACCACTGGGCCCCCGAGTAATCCATAAGCCCCCATTCCTTGAATGCCTGATCTGATGGTCCACCTGGCACCAAAGAAATGTGTTCCTAATGTGGCATGTGGCCACCTGGCATGAAACCTCATATCATGAATGGACACCAGATTGATGTGGCATGATGATGTGGCCCAACGTGTGGCACACCATGTAGCATGACACGTGGTTGCTAACATCATCATGTCTTCTGGACTCATACAAAACTCTGTGATGGAACTATGATTATTTTAGACATGTGGAACATTACCTTCATGACACGTATACCAACCACAACATGACCCATGAACTGATGTGGCACTACACATCATCAAAAGGCATAAGGGATCCTATCCACTCAGGTGTTGACACCTATCCACTTCTTGTTGGAAACTAACTGGATGACACCTAACTTCATATTGACTTCACCGACTTGTTTCCCAACTTCCTCCCACTCATACCCTTGCAAAGGAAAGGGATATAACCATTCCCAGAATCCTTCCCAATAGAGCACCGAGAAATCAGGGAAATAATGAAAAAAGAGAGATCATTGGGAGCTCCGATGGACCAAAGGTACGATTTCTTTGGGGCATCAACTCCCTCCCGAGATTTTCTAATCAAATCAATGGCTGATATCTCATAGTCCTTATATATTATGGCTAGGATTTAAGGGTGCTAAATCAAAGTTTTTATGCCCATCAAGGCCCACACTCGACCTGCAAAAATATGAGTCTGACAAGTGTCATCCTCCAGGGAATTCTATCCACCATGATGGCACAATACATCATATCAACATCATCCTCTCTCTCTCTCTCTCTCTCTCTCTCTCTCTCGTTTACAAGAATGATAAAGAGGTGGAACCTTGTGTTAGAACATTACCCCACCAACATCGAGATTTAAAAAGGCCTTCAATGAAGATCCTCTAGTCCTCCTATTATTCGGTGAACCGGTTGACTAGGGATCCACCTACGGTTCCTAATTATCCAGTGATGATCGGACGACAAATTTTTATCCTCCCCTTCGATATAATGGCTATTTTTTCTCTTCGGATTTAAACATGGATCTTAATTAGTTAATGTTTATTTCAAGACTTAACAGTCCCATAGTCCTTACCAGTGTCTTCTCCCAGGTTTCAACTTTACTCCCACGGGTCTTTCTCATCCATTTTCTAACAATCAGTGAGCCTGTGACTTGGACACCCAAATGAGGTTTTGATATCCTACAAACTTTCAATGTAATGGAGAGGGAAAAATACAAGGTTATTGGCCTTCTCTGGCCTCCCATACACAAGCATTACATTTAATTCATTAACCCTTTGAAAGGAGATTACATCACTTTATTTCATCTCAGATTTAATATTCATTCCTTAACATGCAAGTTTGGTCCCCTTCCACATGAAAACCCAATACAACAAGTATGATATTGTGTACACAAGAAAACATAGACACACAACCATTCACTTTTCTAATAGATTCTTTCCCATTACCATGCAATTACATCCATCATACCAATATGAAGTGTTTTTATCTTTTAGAATGAAATACATAGTTCTTATGTTCATATGTGCAAAACATACAAAGTTCATATAGTTTCCTTGATTTACACAAGCACAGAGGATTACAATTGAAAAAAGTATTAATCCCATTAAATAGGAAGACACACTCATGAATGCAAGACATGAACAAACCATTCATTTTATTCAACTACAAATAGCATAAAGAATACTTATCTCTTTACAAGCTATAACCAACCCAACTGACTATGGGTGAGCACTTTTCCAACCAACCATAGGATTTTCTACTATGTCACTTTAGAAGCATGACACCCCCATGCTAGGCCATGATACCACCAAGGGATTCCTCAGACAGTCATAACAATTCAAAGTGTGAATACCACTCTCCTTCACAACAACCATTGGTTGAAAATCCTTACACCCACCTAGCCCAAGGCCTCCATGATGTTTATCAAATGCCGTCGCAGCTAGATTTACTCTACACAAGGGAGTCCCTTCATGGCTACACCATACCTCGGTGTCCTCCCCTTCCAATGCTAGTTTCTTTCCAACAAGCATCAAGACTGCAACCCTCTCAACTCAGGTTGGGTTTTATTTTCATACAAGCCACACAACACTTTATTGATATGATTCTCATCTATATTCTATCACACGAGCTCTGCTTCTATTGCATGAGATATTCCTTCACACAAGAACACATCCTTTTTCATGTCGTTTATTTTCAAAACCATAAATCCATTCTTCTTCATTCACCCATGCCTTATATATCTTCCCCCCCCAAGCTTCTCGACTTGTTCCTTTTCTTTCCTTTTGTCAGAAGGAGCCCATGGGTCAATCATGTAGAACTGTGATGATTTCTTGATGTACTCTGGGATGGAATTTTTCTGTTGTCCTAGACAGTTTTCCATGCTTCCATTCATTCAGGGTGGTTGGTTTTCCAACTACCAATCCTCCCTCATTAATTTGTTTTCTTTCAAATCGGGAAAAAGGGGAAACAACTTATTATTTCCAAAAACAAATAACTCAACAAGGAGGCTTGGGGTCTTTTTCACATGAATTTCCTTTCTCTACCACCTCACTAATCCCTCTGGTGGTATTATGCCTAATACTCAAGGATTCACTCACCAATCAACTGTTTGGTTTTTATATTATAGATTTACATTATTTACAAGCCATAACATGGAAATATTATCTCCATGCTAAAATAAACCATTACCAATCACAATCAATTACAAATTAATCAGGGGATTAAAATGGGATGTTACACTTGATGCTTCAACAATTTATGAAAAATGAAAGTAGGGAGGGGAATAAAGCCTCTTAATCCCTCCTAAGGTTTCAAGTATATAAGATAACATGCAATAATTAAGTCCCTAAAAGAGCATATACCAAGAGACACACCCACACAAGCAATATAACTTGAACACACAAAAATTACTAAGACAAACACATGCATGAGGAAACCCTAATTCGCCATCCAATCATAAACAAGAGAGAAACATCCAATGAAAATCCTCCTCCAATTGGTGCACACTAGATTCCAAGACAAGAATAGAAGTAGAGTGAACTTTTCTAAGTGTGCTCTCCCACAAATGTGAGGAGTTGTGATGATGAAAAATGAAATAATTGATCCCTCTATTTATATGTGGTAGCCAAGCAATTTTTTCCACATAATTTGAGTAAAATGTCAACAATCCATGCTATAAGTGGGGAAAACCCCTCAAAATAACCTATATAATGCTAAAACATGAAAATAATACATGATATGGCCATATGTGTGGTGATGTCAAGCTCTCATGGATTTGGAGAAGGCCTCCAATGGCCACATGTCATCATCACATAGTGCAAGTAAGGTGAATACCATCATCAAGTTCCATGTCACATCATGTGGTGTCCAAATGGTAGCAAACCCCAACATCTCCATTAAAACCCCAGTATGATGTGATCATAAAAAGGGCCTAGCATCCAAGATGTGAAGGATGGTGTCCAAGGTGGAGGAGGGTGTATATCATATATGCATGTCATCCAACCATCTACTAATGCAATGTCTTTCACCCAATGTGTGATAATATCTGAGGTGTTGTGCCCAAGATGTGGGATTTTTTCCCATCTTTATGCCACCATGACCATATCTAGCAAATTCAAGCCCATCTATCCATCGTCCAGGGTCCAAAAGGTGCAAGAGCATGTAACTGAGTGTGTCAAGCCATCCATTGAATCAACACTATGCATCACATGTGTCATATCTTGCAATAAAGGAACAATGTATTGGGTGAAAGCATGGGATGTCCTTCAAAGAACCATGTTAGGTGCATCCAAATCAAACCAAAGCATGAAATCAAGTAAAGCCAATGTTCACAAGGTATAAAATCCCTTAGATCATACAAAGTAAGATGTTACTTAAGATATAAGCCACATAAACAATTCACATCAAGTATCCCCTTCAAATTTCACATCAGCTCAAGACTTTGTGTAAGTTCTCAAGTTTGAATATGGGAGGACCATCATCAGACCCTATTAGGTGTGTTGACCAAAATAGGAAATAAATACCCAAGTAGAGGGATATGTCCTGGGGGAAAGCAGGAAAGAAAATAACCCTTTGAGAGTAAGTGTGATAGTGGTACGTGTTGGGATTACTTCATGGCTTATATTGTCATTTAGTCCATTTATATTAGCATGTTTATGGAGGGTGTGCTTACTCTTGAGTTACCACCTTCTAAGCACTACGTTTTTCCAACCCATTAATCTTTCTTTTTATTGTCCATTTATTGTCCTTTAATTATATTTTCCAATTCTCTTTATAAGGTTTCAATATTTAGCATCATTGATTTGGGAATGGGGAGAATGTGGAAAGGGTAGAGCTCAAGTATGGACTGGCTTTTGAGAGTCCTTTCTATTATCTCTTTCTTTCTTTAGCATTATTATTTCTTTATTATTCTTTTACTAGAAGTTGTAATCAACCTCTAGCCCTCTAACCCCTATTATTATGAGAGAATGAACCATGACCCATTATCGAAGTTTAGTACATTGTGATAGGCTCTAGGATGGTAAATTTTAAGTATGGAGGGTAAACAAAATGCTACCCTTGTGATGGCCCCCTAGTAGTACCCATTTTCCTTGGGGGTGACAATGTATGACAAGGGTACAAATGTTGGTCACCAAGGTGAAACAAGGAAACAAACATAACTTCTTGAGATTATGATTGACTATCCAACTTCAAAAAATGATCTTCATTCACATGCCTATTATATTAAGCACACTTCTCTATATGAAATAAGGACTAACGTACCTCATGGTGATGTCGACTTACCATCTCCCAAACACTTGAATGGATGTGATGATCTTGGTTGATCCAAAGTAGAAGAGGAACCTTTTGGATGGGGGTACTGGGATGCCATGGATGGAATTGTTGATAATCATCATCAATAGGGTCATGTTTTCATTGTGGGCCATGAGACATGATATCCTCTAGTTACCCCTAGAATGGGGGGGGGGGGTAACATGGGCTATGTGCATTGTTGTGTACTTTTAGACGTTGGATGAATATAAAGGTAAAAGAGGTCGTGTAGGGATGCTAATCAAGAGGAATAGAATATCAAGTGGGGAAATATTTTCTTTTTTATCATCTTTAAGGGGATGAACCAAAATTCTAAACAATCGTGAAGCCTCCCTTGGTGATCAATATTTGTGTTTAAGGAATTAAATTGTGGATCGGGTGGGGGAGGGGTTTAGTGAAATAAATGTGTGGTGCCATGGATATATAAGGTATACATATTATGTTTCCCATATTGAATGACATGGTGAATAATATAGTAGGGGTTCCTTAAGACAAGGTCAAGAATCAACAAAATCCAAAGGAGACACATCTCAATTCACAATGTTAATGTAAGGGGTGATGAAAAATGTGATTTGAAAGTGTCGAGGAATTAGAAGAGGAGTGCCTTGATTGTTCATGAAGGAATGTGGTAGGGTTGAAGGTGAGGTATGGTGAGAATATTAATTTTAAAAACCAAGGATTAACATATCAAATTGCATTTGTTCCCATTGTCACAAATAAGATGGACCATTCAATGTTTGTTCTAACAGTTTCAAAGAAAGAGGGAAGAATTCATTGTTGGTGTATAAGTGGCCATTAATCCATATGGGAATTTAGTGTCAAATGGTTGTGAACTTCAATGAGATCATATTTATATAGGGGTTATGTAGTTCTTTTGGTAAGCAATGTCTTAGCCACATGGTTTTTTTTAAGGAACAAACTTCACTTGTGTCATGTGTGGATCTATGGTGGAAAGTGTATAATCTAGCATCTCATGGGGAATAGGAGGGAATGTTACGAGAGGGGCATGAAAATCCTATGGGAAGAAGGGTGAAAGGGGTGTTTGATGTTAGTTTTATTTTCCAATTTTAAGGAAAACTAAAAGGTATCGTCAAGAGTCGTGCTTTTAAACAAAATAACTTGATGTCACAAAGAAGGTCTTAAACCATAATTAAACTTGAAAATAAGTACCTATTCAACGTCGATAATGTGGAGTTGAATCTGGAGATTGTAAAAGAGTTCAATAAACTACTACATTATCTATCCAAATGTATACCATAGTTGATTCATAAACATGATACTTATAACACTCATGTCTCACCAACATGGATCTTTTGCAGAAATGAAAATTATTCTTTGCAATCCATTCTCATAATTGATTACAGGATTTTATTCTCAGTGCAATTTGAACATGAAACAATCAACTGGAAATGCAATGATAATATTGAATCTGAGTTCAAGTTCCTCTTTTGTTCATCAACAAGAAGGAATACAAGAAATGTTTATACCTCTTGGTTTCAAGTCTTGGGTCTGATCTCTATGGAAAGTGAAGACCAATTCCCATCAAAATCTCTCCAATGAAATGACAATTAAATGGTTTCACTCTTTCTTATGTTCACTCTACCCCCTCACTCAAGATTCTCATCAATCGAATGAAAGAAGGGTAATCAATTTTGTTCAATTATCAAAATGAGCACTTCTCCTTCAAACAAAACACTTATGTTTATCACTTCATAATTGGGAGCCTAGCTCTGTTCATGATCAATCGCCTACTCTAAATCGATTTCTTCAATCTCCAATTGCTACTTATGTACACATTATATTCCAATGATTTTATAAGCACATTTCAAAATACTAGCACTATTATATTATTTTTCAAACAATAATTCAAGCCATGCATACAATCACCAATATTGTCTACAACAAAGTCTTGTACGACAATAGTTTTTCACAATTCTCCAACACTCAACATTGATACGAAAAGGAACGATTTATAATTTTAATGATACAACATAAATAATACAACAAAGAACAAGAATGTTTTAGAGTGTATTTCTCCAACATAAATAAAATAATAAAGAAACATTTCCATATTGTCACATTACCCCAAACTTTACAATGAATGAGCCTTGTCTCTAGACATTCAATATTCATATTTCTATGGTATTTACTCTTGAGGCTTACTAGGAAAATAATGTCTTAATGATCTCATAGGAAAGATGCTACATTTCCCCTTTTTGGTTAACCAGGAAACATGTCACTAAATAATTCATCAACAGATTTTATTTACCAATGTGTGGCTACATGATATAGCAACAACCAAGGTTTCTCTTGACTACACATCTTTCAAGGGAGAAACAATGATGCTTAGGCTATACACTTTATTTTCCAATCGATTCACCATGTTGGATGTATGGGATAACCCTGGTTCTACCTTAGTTTTCCAACAATACCCTATAAACCATTGGCCCCTCTGGTAAACCAGAAGGAAACACTATGCACATAGTGCACATCACAGTCTCACCTGAGATGGCTTATGGGTGATTTCATGACCCAAGTGTCTGAAATCATGGAAGGGATGGAACTCATGGGAATGTTAGTCACATTTAGTCTTCTACTTCAACATTCATCAGATCGATTATTTTACCCATTCATAACATTCATTCTGCATAAAACATCATATTATTCTATTGCACGCTGTAAATAAACTTCAATAGATTCATGAATTCATTTAGAATAAAAGAATATAAAAGAAACACATAAGAGAATCACACATATATAAACCATATTTTATCGTGGTTTACCCCCCTCTAGGATACGTCCACAAAGATCTTCTATTTTTTATTATTATTCATTAAAATAGGGAGTTGCACGCATTACATCAAAATTATGTCATACTCCATGAGACTAACCAGTGTGGCACCAAGCTCCAAAATTTGCAACATGACACTCAGATACAATCCATACATCTCAATTTTGAGTCCATATGAGTTCCACATCTCTCAACAAAACAAGTACTGCGACTCAAAACTTATTAAAGACTGAACTCAACCTTGACAAAACTAGAAAAACTCAAGAGAAATATAAATATCTTATTTGCCTGATAAATCCTCTATTTATATTACAAAAATGGGTAAAACCCTTACATCATACTCCATAACCATAATTCTAAGTGGAATCATCTTGTCCACATTCTAACTGCCTTCGCGTGCTAATCCACAATTCCATCGTGCTTCTTTTCCTTTGTTCCCGCCACACACTTCTTCCTTGGTCCATTTTGATTCATTTTCTATGTTGTATCTCAAACCTTACCCCAAAATTGCTTGCTCCAATAATCATCGCTTGGTGGGCTAGAAATAGATCTCCAATATTTAAAGTTAAGAATATAGTTCCTCCCTATTCATAGTCTTAATGAATTGAGGGAGAGATATTTAAGCATCTAGTTAGAGCCTTCAGAAACACTGTGATTTGGTGATCAAATTAAGTAATGTTTTCTTTCGGATTTCTTGGGCCTTATCTCTATGTTCTTCATATTTCTAGGTGAGATGAAGGAATTACATGAATTGTTGTAGGAGATTAATGTTTTCTTTCATCATGAAGAATAATGCAGTTGGTGCATCAGAAATAAAGGAAATTTATGAAAATGGCATGTAGATGTTGCACGAAAGGATCTAAGATGTGATTATAATTCCTTTACTTTTTATTCTCATTCATTGATAAATGGTTGTGTATTTTGGTCCACCCTTAGTCATTTTTCTTGTTCCTTGTATATCCTATACTTAACCATTTTTCTAAAAAAGTGGGTTTTGGAGCAGGCTACCACCAAGTCCGCAAACCCAAAAGTCCACAAGATTGCAAATTCCATACTTATTTTTTTTCTCACCCCTCCAAAATATTAACAGTTAACCATTTCCTTTGTTTCATAATATTAATCCATCCCTCACCTTGCAAATACCTACCTCCTGTAGCTCGCAAACCCACAACACTAAAAAATACCCTTCCCATTTCCACATCAGTCATAAGGTACATTTTCCTTTTGAAACTTAACCAATTTCTTGATTGTGGATGCATGATCTTCCCCTCATTTGTATTTACCTTTCCCTAGCCCCACATCCTGCATTTTTGTGTGCTCCCAAATGATTCTTATATTTCCATAGCCCTCAAAATAAACCTTTTTGGTACTTAGTATATTTATTGATTGTGGATATAGCAGTCCCATCATATCTTCCCTTCCATTATCCACATCTTGCATCCTGCATTTCCTAAATCACCAAAATTCACTCTCCATCCATCACTTTACACCTCCATACTTAACCATTTTCCATACACCATGATACAATATCTCCATTCTCAGTGGCATTTATTTCCCATTGCCATATCATATACCACTCATATAAATTGAATACCATTATTAAGTGCCATGTTTTTCGTAAAATATCCTCCATAAATATAAAATAAGACCTTGCAATTGGAAACTTTGAATTATGAGCTACAACATTTGATAATCAAGGAAATACGTGGTAAAATTAAATAAGAAATTAAAATCCCCACTGTAAAAATATTGTATTAACAAAAGTGCACCCATATTCATAAAAATATTCATTGTAAGATATGTTAAGTAAAAGGAAAGAATTATATTGTGGTGATATTGTCAACACCTTGGGATGAGAATATCACCAGTTTCAGTGGTCACAGGATCACAAGTGGTACTCAACTCTCCCATCCAAATAATATAAGTTGAACAAGGTTTGGACCTCGAGTATTGCATTGGATGGATGTGTGTCAAAAGTGGATAATTTAAAAGAGTCGGTCCTCTCGTACGCTAAAAAATTTGATACCGAGAGAAGAGTTATTCAAATACAAGGAAAACCATCAATGTATTTAGCACCTTTAGTGTTTAGGAGAATGTTGAGACTTCCCAACCCTACTATGGCATTCAAAAATGTTGAAGTTAATGATTGTCTTAAATCTCATAGTGGAGGAATGGAGTTCCTTGAAATATTTCTTACAATCCCGAATATCAATTCTAATTCTACACAGGTTGAGGTACACTCTTTAAAATATCCATATAAATAATTATCCTTCCTTTTTTCCAGAATAATTGGACAGGAGTCCATGGCCTCAGTGCCAAAGTATATTGTATATATTCTCTATTATTAAATTCATGAAAATGTTGTAATTGATTGGGCCCAGATGATTTCAAATGAGATTTCATTTCAGTTGGAAAGGATTAGGAAGACCAAGAAATTTTACATGACTTCCTATCTAGTTTATGCTATAGTTTATTACCATATTTTTTAGAACTTTCCCAGAGCTAAGAATGTAGAATTCAAGAATGGTCCAATTTCATTCTGGTATCTAGTGTTATGGAGGCACAAGGCCCCATATAATTTATATGAAGTACAAAATGGTTTATTGTACTATTTTAATAAGATGATTCACAATCCTTCCATGTCCATACTATCATTAGAAGTTGCATCCTTTTTGTTAGACAAAGGAGTTTTTTAAACCAAAAAATATTTCAGTTTTATTAGACTTTATGGATTTTAGGGGAAACCCTCTCTGCTACCATTTTACGTTCTGATGTATTTTTCATTGTTGAAGTATGCAAACAATACAATTATTGGGTGAATTTATTCAATGGTAAAAGAAAAAGGAAATTCATCATGTTACTGTGGAAAGTTGGAGAAATGTCTGTGAAGAAAATTCCTCATTTAGATGAATACACAACTCGATTTGACCAGTTCAATTTAAAATAAGTTTAGTAAATTCAGGGTTTTGACACTAAAAATTTGTTTCTAACACACATGTTTTCAATTGGGTACAACTCAACATTTATTAAATATGTGCAACTAGAAGGAGGGGGAGATAATCAAAATCCTTCTGAAGCATCTTCTATAATCACCCTAGCTGATATTGAGGCATTAGCCAACACAAATAAATACTATAAGAAACGGGGTCGAGAAGAGACAAGTAAAAACCCAGGTTCACCAAATGTGTCACAGAAACAAAACCCCAAAATAATATCCAAGAACGGAGAAGGTATTCCACTAGAAGGAGATAAATATCCTACCAGAAGGACATTTGAAAATCACATATTGTTCATGTCTTTGTAAAAGAAAAAGAGGAATTCAAACAAAAGGGCAGGAAGAACCTAAAGATGAAATGAATCCAAAATACATGGATCTTGATGACATAATAGGACACCCCAACTGGGATGAATAGAGGATGATCAAGAGCAGGGTTATAGCTGAATAATTGTCTTCCTAGGAGCCAACGATATTTGAGGAGGAATCTGCCACTTTTAACCACACTACCTACAATAAGAATTCAAACAATTTGTTAATTGAAAAAGTAAATTTGAAGAATAAAAAGGTTTTAGAAAAATGGAAATCAGAGTTTGATTTTCAAGGGGTAAAACCCTAAAAAATCATCAAGTTTCATTAAAAATTGGTGAAGAATTAAATTATTCCATTCATAAGATAGAGAAGGAGAATTCGATCTTAACGGAAAAAGTAAAAGAGTTGGAAAAATATTTTCTTTCAAGATTATTCTTCGATGAACCCATCACTGCTATACAACCATTGTGCATTCTCGAGGATGTACCAAAAACCAACTCTAGGTTGAAAGGTTCATTAAGTTTATTAATGAATGTAAGAAAATATGTTGGAGATAACATTAAGAGAAGGATAACCTTTATCCTTGAGATATGGGAATTAACAACAAATTCAACTACTCTCTCAACAAGGGTAGATTGCATTTTAAAGAATATCTCCAAAAATATTTGGAAAATGATGAAACATTTTATAAAGAGGTAGTGTGTACGTTTTCAGCAAAGGAATTAAGTTTAAGTGATATACATAGGACATACCAAAATCTTCCTTCCAAGACTCGTATGAAATAAATCAATGCTTGTTGATTGAAAATAATTAAGTGCTTAAGGGAAATATTGTTTGAATGTGATGTTATAAATACTAAAATAGGTGATTTGTTTTCAAAACATGTTGATTTGACTAAGGAAATGGAGGGCCCAAGCTTAATTATGGACTCAATGCTCTTATTAAAAGAGAAATTACAAGAATAGTTGGATGCCTTGAAATTTTCTTGGGCTAGTGAATTTAATGACTCAATTGAATATTATGAAGAAGTGGAAAGGTGGTTAATCTAGTATGTGAACAAAAATGAATATATTGAATACACACTTCATCAATTGGGAATTTATCTTAAGGATATGTAAAATGAGTTATTTGAAACCAATACTAAAAAAGACATAATAGTTTCTCATATGAGGGAGTATATTGAACAATGGTTAAGAAAATCCTCGGTCAAAATAATTGAAATAGATTGACAAGAAGTTGGTAATACGGTTATGCCACCTCTAGCCCAACAATATCCTATTAAGGACACATAAACAAGAAGATAGCATGTTATAGCCCTAAATTTCTCCATACATGCATACTTGGCATCAAGCCCTCTTACTTTCTATTTTTTCCAAGCCATCACTCAGCAACTCTTCTTAAAAGAACTATTTTTGAATATGTACACGCCCTGCACCACTACTTCCCACGTACACACACTTTCTGCACCACTACAACTCGCATACGTATGCTAGATGCACCATTACAACCCATATATACCCACAAATGTTGCAAAAATTAAAAAGTTGCAAGAAATTCATTGATATTATGGGATATTGGGTAGTTTCCCAACTGTCCCACCGCCTATAGCCCATCACCCAATTGAATAACCATCCTTTTGTCATATAAAAGGATGTGTTGGGGTCTCATTCCAAAGACAATCATGGGAAAATGAAACTCTACTCATTTCACATCCCCTCCTTGCCCCAAGAAATTGCAGCCACCTTGGGAGATTTGCATTAGAATTTCCCATTTTGCCCTTTTTTCTCCATCATAAGCCTATTCCATTTCCCTAGAAGAAGTTTGAGAGGAGAAAGACATGCGAAGGTGCAGTTGGAGCTTGGTGAATAGGAGCCTAGACCAGGTTCGTGGAGCAGTCACCGACCTTGTTGTAAGTAAACATTGTGATATCAATAAAAAAATACTTTTTCTATCTCGAAATATGATGTGTCAAATCACTTTTGTAGGCTATGTGATTTTTTTTAGGTCAATGTCCTAAATGGGTGTTACATATGGTATCAAAGCATAGTTATATATGCTAAGGCTTATGGACTTGCATGATTAGTAAAATACATGCTAAATGATTATTTTTTCATATATATATATATATATGAATTTTTTATGCCCACGAGTATAGAGGAAGCAATGGATAGAAGAAGAGTAAGAGATGGAAGGTAGAAAGAGGCCATGGTGCAAAACCAACACTTCAACCTACACCTCTACCATCTCCTCCAAGAGAAGAGGTTCAGGGTAATTTACCTATGAGAGAGTTTATGACATTGATGCAGTCATTTCAAAGAATGTCTAATGATTTGACTAATAGGTTGAACCAAGAAGCAAGTGGTGCTTCCATTTTTGGCGAGGGGCCAATAAACCATCATAATGTTAGTGGTCAATGAGAACTAGAAAAATTTATTTTCCATAATTTTTGGGCTCCACTAATGGAGAGGTAGCTAAAGCATGGCTTGAAAATATGGCCATGTGCTTTGCACTGGGAGATTATACTCTAATCTCAAGGTGCATATAGTTATCTTGTAGTTTAAAGGAAGTGCATTACTATGGTGTAATACCTTATTATAATAGTTGAGTATAGATGTTTATGAAATATCATGGGAAATATTTGTGGAGCATTTTAGATAATTATACCTCTCCGGGGAGTTCATTGAAAGGTAGATGAATGAGTTCAATTCCTTGAGACAAGGTAACATGTTATTGTTGAAGTCTGAGATTATATTGATGGAACTTTGAGGTATGCACCATATTTGAACATGGAGAAGTTATGGGTCAACAAGTTTTTGTATGGACTAAATCATAACATCAGATTGAAAGTTTGAATATTGATGCATTGTACTTTGCATGAGGCAATTCAAAGGGCTATAATGGTTGAGGAATAACTCACAGGATGTGGTCAATTGATACCATGTAGGCCTTCATGTTTAGAAGAAAAGAGATAAAGTTTTTAGATGGTTAATACATATAGACTACTAATAGGGCACAAGCATGCACCAACGTGCCATTTGAAAGAGACCCAAATATTTTACTCAGAAGGTTAGAGGCCACTATATAAACCATTGATGTAGCATGGAAATGCTAGACCAAAATAGAATTAGTAGAGTAGTGGGTCTATGTTTACATAGTTTGGGATTTTGAGGCAACCTCCTAAGAGGGGGTATTGGACATGTGAAGAGCTACACTTTTAGAGAGAATGTCCACATAGAGTGAGAGGAACCGGTTACGAGAAAAGTGAGGCCATTATAGGTGATTTGGGTAAATTCTAAAGGATTCATGCAACTGTGAAAAACTGCTAGACTGAGCATCAATCGATAATACTTGAGATAACAAGTAATATTCTTGGTAATTTTTTTCATTATTAATAGACCTAGGATAAAAAAAAGGTTTTATTTCATATAATGCATTATCTAGATCTGGGATGATAGAAAGTAGTCAAGAGGATTTTAATTAGGTCAAAATGGATTTTGTTGTTAAACAAGGGGTAGGGAGTTTAGTTAAAAATTGTGAAGTCAATGTTGTTGGATACAATGGTATTATATTGTCATTGATGTCAACAGAGTGCAGGTGATGAGATCAAATCTCAAGAGAAATAACGTAGTAGGACACACAAAAGATCGAGCCTACATAGAATATTACCTTCTAAAGGATCAATTTACAACAACCGTTATATTAGTTTGGGATCTATCCTAACCATCAGATAGGATAAAGTGGAAGGATAGGATAAGCAGACCCCATAAGACATGAATTCTTGAAACCTACAAAATCGTGAAGTAAACACCGACCGTCAAATCTCATGGAGAAAATTCGAGTCAGTTTTCAACCGTGAGATCAATATTTGATCAAGATTTAAGCGCTAACAGTCGATCTTGAATGGAAATGTTGAACCATCAGATCACACTAAAGGAAAGAAGGTGGTCAACTCTGAGGTTGACCACTCTAGAAAAAAGAAGTCTGAAACATGTAAGTTTACCCAAAGGTCAAAGCCCTGAAGTCGCGAACTCTTTTCGACCATCTGATCAAGAAAAGGAAATATCTACGATGATAGATCTATTCAAAACTTCGATAATGATCGAAGGATGGTATAAAAGTGTCAAAAATATTGAAGCTACGAAGTAACAAAAAGTCAAAATCTTATTCAGCAAGGAAATGTGGCCCAATTAGATGATGACATGTGTAAAAATACATATGGCACATAAGGTCTGTGAAAGTCACAAATCAGGGTGACATGTGGCACACCCACTATGGTTCTACGTCATCATAGGTGACATCAACATGCCACGTCATTTTGGGAATACAACCTCCAGGGATAACAAGTTTCTCCTACCAACAAAACTTCCTGAAGAACCGAAGGCCGAAGTCATGAATTAATGTTAGCCATTGGTCTAAGATCCACCAGAATATATTTTGACCATTTGATTGAGTACAATGGAAGGATAGAATAAGGTGTACTAACAAATGACAACACGCGGTCACCACAACTTTATGACTTATTCGGTATGTAAACACTCTAGAGGGATTGAACTACCTCAGAGTTTGAGTATCCCAGAGACCTGGATTGATGAATAGTTGGATACTCGGAAAGCGATAGCTATTGTTCACCTAAGCCCACGATCCTAGATCCTGAACATGTGAAGGTTATTAAAAGGGAAGTGTTGATACACAATTCGACAAAATTTTCCCTAGAAGAGTTATAAGACTACAAAGGCCAGAGTCCCGAAACATCGAAGTCCCAAAGTGAACAAAGAACTATCCACTCAACTGCATATTATGTCCCGACCGTCGATTTGTTTGAAGCCTTTGAATAAGCTAGGATCACCCATCCAATGGAAGATTAAATATTGACCATCCAATCTACTAGTGAATACAATATACACACTTCGGAGAAATGTTGATGTAGGAGCATCGTAAGCAGCCAGCCAAGCAAGCATGAAGGTGGAAGATAACTGGAGGAGCACAACACAGATTTGCACATTTTGAAATATTTTTGAAAAAATAATGAATAGATGTTAATGTAGTAGTTAAGGGGAACGTACTTGCATGTTGTAAACAGATCTTGAGCAATTTTCTCTCATCTGTCAATGTAAAAGGCATTTAAGCACAGTTAATGAAAGTAGGTAGATTTGAATTCATAGATTAGACAGTTAGAGCGTAGGAGGGAGAACGGATATCGACACCCTCACCTTTGTATCATAGTAATTGTTGTTGTGTCATTAGAACAGAAGAAGAGAGATTTCACAAGATGTTGAGTTGTAGCAGATAGCTGTAGAGAAGAACCCATGTACAGGAGTATTTGAGTTAATATATGAAGCTTTGACTCAGATTTCATGGTGTTATGATGCTTACTATTTACATATGCTGAATGATATGCTTACAGTTGTTTTATTCTCTCTGTTATGCATTTGTTCTGATGCTATGCTGTGTTGAATGTATGATTTCATGTTGAATGTCTGAAGTCTGAGAGAGAAAGAGAATGAGTTTCAATTGTTTCTCATCCTGAGAGAGTTCCTACAAGGAGTGCAGTGAAACATCCGCAAGGTGTGCGTTGACAAGGGTTCTGAGTTTTATCTCAGAAATCTCAGGAGGGATACCATTGTTCTCATTCTAGCAAAACTGTAGGTGAAGCATAGAAACCATGCAAGGTGTGCGCATGCTATTTGAGGCCTTAGAAATTATCAACTAAGGTTGAAAGGTTGAAGGACTGCTATTGCAGAAAGTGCACAAAGTTGAAAGATCAAATACCCAGGAGTATTTGAAAGATTGTTGCAAGGAGTGCATGCAGGAGTCCTTCTAGAGACTCAAGTTTAAAAGTGAAAGATCAGGAGGATCAACACCTTTGAAGTGTTCAAAGGGAGACGAGGAAGCGAAATCATTACACAGAAGGTTAAGTTTTGGGGGAAGAACATTGGCTCGTTTCACAGAGATTCTTGAGGAAGAAATCGAATGGTCGAAATTCTCCATGGAGAACACGCGAAGTTGCGAGGACCGTAGGATCCAGAGGAGTTGCAGGGTGGATAAGGTTTGAACGAACCCATTACATTGGTGTCAAGGATCAATGAATACTATCGATCATGGTTAGTTTGGGCCGCTGGATCATTTCGCGAACTAGGGGTTTGTGGGTTTGGAGGTGGAAGACCAAACTCTTGGAGTCGTGAAGTCCCGATTTGCGAGAAGCAGAGGAAGAGATACAGACCATTGGATCCAAGCCGCGGGAGAACCATAAGATTTGAATCTTCATGTGGTATCGCATATCGTGAGTTTGGAGGATAGACCAAATCCTTTGGTTGTGCAAATTCCCGAATAGCGAGAAGTAGGGAAACCGTTGGATCTGAACAAGTAGGAACAACCATTGGATCAAAACCTCTTCGCTATATCGTGTATCGAGGTTTTGAAGGTTGGGAGGAATCAGTTTCGACTGCAAGAGTCACGAAGAACCGAGGGCCGAGGTCTCGGGCAAGCACGTGGCACATCCATCAAGTGGGGACCGCGTGGTTGATAGGTGGACACTCGTCACCTGGGAAGGAGTCAACACCCTGTTGACTTCTCATGCTTCAGGTTCTCGTAATTAAGGAGCACAAAGGCTAAACAACTCAAGTCGCGATGTTGCAATTTTTGAGAAGTGCTGAAGGTGTCAAACCTTCTCTGACTTTTGCGTCTCAGGGTTTTGTAAAAGAAGGGCCCGAAGGTTCAACCTTCCAACTCGTGAGTTGTGAGTGAGACTAGTGCTTAGCCCTAGCCACTGGTTACGCGTGGAGGGCACTAACAAGGAGGAGCCATATCCCATCACGTCTCGAGTATCAACGTTGGGCGAATAAAAAGTTGAGGATCTTCAACCCGCGAATACGTGAGTTGCGAAAGGCGCTTGCGCAAGGACCAGGTCATGGTCGTATGGAAGTGTAAGGCTCGCACCTGGAGTTAAGTTGGACATGGCAAGCTTTTTCAGGAAGGACCTGTGGATACACTCTTGTGTGTGTGAGATATTCCCATATGGAAATTGAAGAGTCAATCTGACTCAGAGGAGAATTAGAACGATCTTGTGTGGATCTTGGCCCGAGGGTCGGGGGTCTTCACCATGTGGTATCAGAGCATAGAACAAGTCTTTGCTTTCTGTAGTAGGGAAAAGAAAAAAAAAAAATCTCAGCCATGCTACCGAAAAGAAGAGATGGACCAATGCATGATCCAACAGTGGAAAGAGAAATGCGTGAGTTACATGCCAGGCTTGATGCCATGGAGACAACACAGAGGCACATAATTTACACTAGGGATATCAGTGAAGCTGAAAGTGAAAATGAAGTTGGACACAAAGGAGAAGAAGTCGCAGTCGAAGATGCTGCAGATGAACGCCTATTTAGGGCTGTTGCAAGGATATGTGCTAGAGAAAAAATGGACATTCCAATGTATGAGGTAAAATTGAATGTTGAAGAGCTTCTAGACTAGATTAGATCTCTGGATAAATAATTCGACTATGAGGATGTCGAGGAATACAAGAAAGTCAAGCATGTCGTTACTAGACTTAAAGGGCATGCAACACTATGGTGGGATGAACTGCAGGTTGACAGACATTGCAAAGGCAAGCAGAAAATCAAAAGTTGGGATAGAATGGTTGCAAAGATGAAAGCCAAATTTATACCCAAGGATTATCAAATCACTCTATTTCAGAAGATGCAAAATTTGAGATAGAAGATGATGTCAGTGAAGGAATACGCTGAAGAATTCTACAGGATAAATATCAAAGTAGGTCATCGAGAAAGCGATGATGAAAAAGTTTCCAGTTACATGAATGGTCTGTGATATGACATTCAATATGAGATGAGCATGATGACTATGTGAAATGTGGAAGATGATTATCATATGGCTTTGAAATCTAAAGAGAAGCTGAGCCGAAAACAAGGTCAAAGAGGCTGAGGCAGAAGTCAAACCAGAGGCAAAACAATTGCCCAAGACAGAACTTAGAAATCTAAAGAAGAGGGGAAGAAACCTCAAACTCAATATGAGAGAGGAGGAAGCTCACAGAGAGGGCAATATGTTGATAGAAATACTTTTCCTCGAGCTAGAGGAAGAGGAAGAGGCAGAGGCGGTGAAGTAAAATGCTTTGTCTGTGTAAATATCAGACATAAATCCTATGAGTGTCCAGATAAGAAAAAAGATGGTGGTGAAACTCACATTGCCAAAGCTCAAGGATGGAATGTTGGGACAGAAGACGATGCGGGCGAAAGATCCTTAATGATGAGGAAAGTTCTCTTAATGCTAGATAAAGAGGCAGAGAACCCAGCCCAAAGAAACAATATGTTTTAGACTTCTTGCAAAACTAAAGACAGAGTATGCAAAGTCATAGTGGACAGCGGTAGCAAAGACAATCTTGTATCTATAGATATGGTAGAAAAGATGGAGCTGGAGACTGTTGTACATCCAAGCCCATACAGAGTTTCGTGGCTACAAAAAGGACATCAGGTAAATGTCACTAAACAATGTTTAGTTGAATTTAAAATAGGGGGATATAAGGATGAAATATTATGTGATGTCATTCCCATGGATGTTTTTCATCTATTGCCAGGTAGACCGTGGCAATATAACAGGAACGTGATTCATGATGGGAGAAAGAACACGTACACCCTGGAGAAGAATGGGAGGACGCACATGTTGCTGCCGATTAAAAGCCAAGAGGTGAAAACAGAGATGAGCAACACTGTACTTCTCATGAGTGGGAAGGAACTTCTTAAGGAGGTTAATAAGAAGGAAGACACACAATTTATTGTGGTCAGGAAGCCTAAAATTGTTTTGACCAGTACAAGGATAGATGATTTACCAGAAGAAATCTAGGATTTGATGGAAGAGTTTGCTGATATAGTAGTGTACAAACTACCTTGTTCGTTGCCACCTATCAGAAGTATAAGACATCATATCAACCTTATACCTAGAGCCAGTTTACCAAACAAAGCCATGTATAGGTTGACGCCACAGGAAAATGAGGAAGTCAAGAGGCAGGTCCAGGACTTAATGGACAAAGGATTGATTAGAGAAAGCTTGAGTCCATGCGTTGTTCCAACAGTGCTCAACCCAAAGAAAGATGGAGGCTGGAGAATGTGTACAGACTCAAGGGAAATCAATAAGATTACCATCAGATACAAATTTCCATTGCCAAGGATGTATGACTTGATGGATTGCTTGAGTGGAGCAAGATTTTTTTCAAAGGTTTTATTTGAAAAGTGGGTATCATCAAATTCGAATGAGAGAAGGTGATGAATGGAAGACAACATTCAAGACGAATGAGGGGCTGTATGAATGGCTTGTCATGCCATTTTTCTTAATGAATGCACCCAATACTTTCATGAGATTGATGAACGAAGTCCTGAAGGATTTCATAGGGAAATTCGTCATTCTATATCTTGATGATATATTAATTTTCAACGAGACAGAAGCAGAGCACTTAAGGAATTTAGCTGCAGTGATGAGGAGATTACAACAAGAGAAATTATTGATTAATATGAAGAAATCGTCATTTATGAGGACCGAACTCATTTATTTGGGTTTTGTTATCTCTGCAAATGAGTTTAAGATGGATCTAGAAAAGGTAAATGCAATTAAGAATTGGCCATCACCGAAGAGTGTGTTTGAAGTTCGAAGCTTCCATGGTTTGGCAAGTTTCTACAGGAAATTCATCCGAAACTTCAGTGGAATTAGCGCACCAATGATGGATACAGTGAAGAAAAGACACAAATCTTTTCACTGGACAGAAGAAGCAGAGAAGAGTTTCAATCTGCTGAAGAAGAAGATCATGGAACAACCAATTCTGGTTTTGCCGGATTTTAGCAAGACATTCCAGGTCAAGTGTGACGCGAGTGGATTTGCAATTGTAGTGATCTTGAGCCAAGATGATAGGCCGATTACATACTTCAGTGAAAAAATGAATGAAGCGAAGATTAAGTACTCAACATATGACAAGGAATTCTATGCAGTCATACAAGCACTGAAGAAATGGAGACATTATTTGGTTCCTAAAGAGTTTGTTTTGTATAGTTATAATCACGCTTTGCAATTCGTGACTCAACAGGAGAAGTTGAACCAAAAACATGTTAAATGGGTTGAATTCATGAAAAATTTTACTTTTGTAATCAAGCATATTTCTGGAACTGCTAACAAAGTTGTTGATGCTTTGAGCAAGAAATTTTTGCTTATGCAGGAATTCAGAGTCAAGAATTTGGGTTTTGATAACCTCAAAGAAATGTATAGGGATGAACCATATTTTAAGGAGGCATATAAGGCATCTAAGAATCCAATTCTCAGGGACAAAATCCAATGGACCGAGTATATGATCTAGGATAGGTTATTATTCCAGGGCAATCAACTATGTATTCCAAAATGCTCCATGAGGGAGAACCTGCTGAAGGAAAAACACATGGAGGATTGGCTGGGCACTTTGGTCATGATAAGACATTCTCAAAGTTGAATGGCTCATATTTTTGGCCAGGGATGAGGACAGATGTTAAGAAATTTGTGGATAGATGCAGAATTTGTCAGCACACAAAAGGGAAAAGACAGAACACAGGGTTATATCAACCATTACCAATACCAGAAAGGTCGTGGGATGCAGTAAGCACGAATTTTATATTGGGACTGCCAAGAACACAAAGATGATATGATTCAATCTTTGCGGTAGTCGATAGATTTTTAAAAATGGCACATTTCATACCATGCCATAAAACCAGTGACGCAACTCATATTGCGAACCTGTTTTTCAAGGAAGTCATCAAACTTCATGGCTTACCAAGGAGTATTGTGTCTGATCGGGATACTAAGTTTGTAGGAAATTTCTGGAGGACCTTATGGAAAAAGCTGGGGACAATTTTGTCTTTTAGCTTAGCATATCATCCTCAAACGGATGGGCAGACATAAGTCGTGAACATAAGCTTGGGATACTTGTTGAGGATCTTAGTGGTTGAACACCACATTCAGTGGGATCACATTCTGCCATAGGCAGAATTTGCTTACAATAACTCACTCAATAGAAGCATAGGGCAGAGTCCATTCCATATTGTATATGGAATGCAACCAAGGGGAGTTTCTGAATTGAAAGATTCGGAACAAGTTAAATTCAGGAGTGCTAGTGCAAAGAACTTTGCAGAAGGAATGAAGGAGCTTCACAGCTAAATTAAGGAGCGATTGTAGAATTCAAGTCAAGAATACAAGCAGAGAGCAGATCAACATAGGCAAGAACTTCAATTTGAAGTTGGTGATCTAATTCTTGCACATCTGAAGAAGGAAAGGTTCCCAAGGGGAACATATAATAAACTGAAGATGAAAAATATTGGACCGTGCAAGGTCATAAGGAAATTTGGGGCAAATGAATATGAGATTGAATTACCAGATGGGATCAGAATCTCACCGATATTCAATGTCGCGGATTTGTACCCTTACAGAACTGAAGAAGCAGGAGTAGAAAATGAACATAAAGAGGTTCAATGAACAAAACAAATGCCTGTAGCTGAAAAGCCACAGATGGAAAATATAATTGACAAAAGGGTTAGCAATAAGACCAGGAGAAAAGAGTATTTTGAATACTTGGTCAAGTGGAAAGGACACCCAGTTGAAGATGCCAGTTGGGAAGATGAAACAGATATCCATAAGCATGGACAGACCGTGCAAGATCTCATGAACAAGAGTTCATGAAAATTTTCAAGAGAGGAAGTATGATGCAGGAGCATTGTAAGCAGCCATCCAAGCGAGCATGAAGGCAGAAGAAAGTTGGAGGAGTGCAACACACATTTTGCACATTTTGAAATATTTTTGAAAAAATAATGAACAGATGTTAATGTAGTAGTTAAGGGAAACGTACTTGCATGTTGTAAACAGATCTTGAACAATTTTCTCTCATCTGTCAATGTAAAAGGCATTTAAGCCCAGTTAATGAAAGTAGGTAGATTTGAATTCATAGATTAGACAGTTAGAGCGTAGGAGGGAGAATGGATATAGACACCCTCGCCTTTGTATCATAGTAATTGTTGTTGTATCATTAGAACATAAGAAGAGATATTTCACAAGCTATTGAGATGTAGCAGATAGCTGTAGAGAAGAACCCATGTACAGGAGTATTTGAGTTAATATATGAAGCTTTGACTCAGATTTCATGGTGTTATGATGCTTACTGTTTACATATGTTGAATGGTATGCTTAAAATTGTTTTATTCTCTCTGTTATGCATTTGTTATGATGCTATGTTGTGTTGAATGTATGATTTCATGTTGAATGTATGAAGTCTGAGAGAGAAAGAGAATGAGTTTCAATTGTTTCTCATCCTGAGAGAGTTCCTACAAGGAGTGAAGTGAAACGTCCGCAAGGTGTGCGTTGACAAGGGTTCTGAGTTTTATCTTAGAAAGCTCAGGAGGGATACTGTTGTTCTCATTCCAGCAGAAGTGTAGGTGAAGCACATAAACTGTGCAAGGTGTGTGCAGGCTATTCGAGGCCTTAGAAATTATCAACTAAGGTTGAAAGGTTGGAGGACTGCTATTGCAGAAAGTGCATAGAGTCGAAAGATCAAATACCCAGGATTATTTGAAATATTGCTGCAAGGAGTGCATGCAGGAGTCCTTCTAGAGACTTGAGTTTAAAAGTGAAAGCTCAGGAGGATCAACACCTTTGAAGTGTTTAAATGGAGATGAGGAAGCGAAATCATCGCACATAAGGTTAAGTTTCGGGGGAAGAACATTGGCTCGTTTCACAGAGATTCTTGAGGAAGAAATTAAATGGTCAAAATTCTCTGTGGAGAACACGTGAAGTTGTGAGGACCGTAGGATCTAGAGGAGTTGCAGGGTGGATAAGGGTTGGATGAACCCATTACGTTGTTGTCAAAGATCAATGAAGACCATCGATCGTGGTTAGTTTGGGCCACCAGATCATTTTGCGAACTTAGGGTTCGTGGGTTTGGAGGTGGAAGACCAAACTCTTGGAGTCGCGAAGTCCCAATTTGCGAGAAGCAGGGGAAGAGATCTATACCGTTGGATCCAAGCCACAGGAGAACCGTCAGATTTGAATCTTTGTGGGGTATCGCATATCATGAGTTCGGAGGATAGACCAAATCCTTTGGTTGTGCGAATTCCCAAATAGTGATAAGTAGGGCAACCATTGGATCTAAACAAGTAGAAACAACCATTGGATCATAATGTCTTTGTTGTATCGTGTATCGGGGTTTCGGAGGTTGGGAGGAATCAGTTTCAATTGTAGGAGTCGCGAAGAGCCGAGGGTCGAGGTCTTGGCCGAGCACATGGCGCGCCCATCAAGTGGGGACCGCGTGGTTGACACGTGGACACTCATCGCCTGGGAAGGAGTAAACACCCTGTTGACTTCTCGTGCTTCGGGTTCTCGTAAGTAAGGAGCACAAAGGCTCAACAAATCAATTCACAAAGTTGCGAGTTTCGAGAAGCACTGAAGGAGTCAAACCTTCTCTGACTTTCGCATCTCGGAGTTTCGTAAAAGAAGGGCCTGAAGGTTCAACCTTCCAACTCACGAGTTGCGAGTGAGACTAGTGCTTAGCCCTAGCTGGTGGTTACGCATGGAGGGCGCTAACAAGGAGGAGCCATATCCCATCGCGTCTCAGGTATCGACGTTGGGTGAAGAAAAATTTGAGGGTCTTCAACCCGCGAATACGCAAGTTGAGAAAGGCACTTGTGCAAGGACTAGGTCATGGTTGTATGGAAGTGTAAGGATCATGCCTGTAGTTAAGTTGTACAGGGCAGGTATTTTCAGGAAGGACTTGTGGATACACTCTTGTGTGTGTGAGATATTCCCGTAGGGAAATTGAAGAGTCAATCCGGCTCAGAGGAGAATTAGAATGATCCTGCGCAGATCTTGGCTCGAGGGTCAGGGGTCTACATCAAATGTACTCTAGGAGGATTAAATTATTGAAAAGGCAGGAAGTCCCGAAGGATGAAGTACTAGTGGAAATGACAACCATCCATCTCATGATTGAATCCAACCATTGGATAAGGATAAGAAAATTATGAGAAATGAGTTTGTTAAAAGAATGATCGGACCATTGATCCAAAACCGTGATCAATGATGAGAATTAAAATTCATGAATAGAAGTTGCTCGAGTTGTAACACTCCAGAAGATATCACTCTGGTGATAACAAGAATTTCATGAAAAGAAGAAAAAAAAAATAGCGCCGAAGCCCGAAGAACACGATCCCATATTTGGACATATGGGGGATAAAAGAAAAACCAAGGGGATTCACAAGCTAGCACATGTCCATTCCAGGTATATGAAAATGCACTAGATAGTGAAGTAACAACCTGATTCAGATCTGCTGGATAACTGGGGACGTAGAAAAAGCATGTGAACGATATAAGGAGTTGATCCATACCCTTTATCAACTCATGAGGAAGTATCAAGATTAATATTCTAATTATACTGAAAAACTTACACAATAAATTAAATGAATAAAACGAGAAGATTATTTATGCTAAAATTAAATGAAGAGGTGAAATAGTTAAAACAAATAGACACCATGCTTCAAATTCACACTAGTTGGAAGAATATATAAACAAGAAATAATGGTGATAAGAAAGAGTCTTTGTGGTCCATATCAGAAGATCAAAAGAAGAAGCAAAGTCCAAGAATAAAAATTGACGATACTTATGCAGTGAGGGTGGAATGGAGGAACAAGGAAGGATTCATATCCTTTACTAAGTAAAGTGTAAACAACAAGGGAGTTGGTGCTTCCTAGGGTTGGTGCCCTGAAAAACAAGGGATTTGGTGCTTCCTAGGGTTGGTGCCCTGAAGAAGGGGATTTGTGTCTCCAAGAGTTGGTGATCTAAAGAGGATTGGTGTCCTTCATAATCTCAAATTACTCTTTATAAAGCCTTGTAATTATTGTTAATTATATTTATATAATTGATTTTAAATACAAGTCCATTGATGATCTATTGTTATTATTAATAAAATAACAAAGTAATTACTTATTGTTTAAAAAGATAATACTGATTCACCCCACCCCCCTCCCCTCGCCCCTACTCTCAGTATTCCAAACAATTGGTATCAGAGCCAGTACCTTCAACACAGTCTAATAAATGGAAGGTAGATCCTGAAAGAAATGGATCAACAAGAGGGAATGTCTTCCAACAAAGAACCATTTTTTAACAGAGGTGGTTATTCTCTTTGGAAAATAAGAATGAAAAGATATCTGTTGGATCTTGGTTTTGATGTTTGGAAATATGTTGTAGATGGTTACACTGCACCAACTACTCCACCCATAGATACTGCAGGAAAGAAGATTTACAATGACAACTCAAGAGTAGTCAATGCCATTCTAGGAGGATTAACAAATCCTATATTTGTGAAGGTAATGCATTGTAAGTAAGCTAAGGAGATTTGGGACAAATTGGAGGTTGTAAATGAAGGAGATATCAAAGTCAAGGAAGCGAAACTACAAACCTACAAAGCTTAGTTTGAAAATTTGAAGATGAAAGAAGAAGAGAACATTGTTGAAAACCTTCACAAGGTAGATGAGGTAGTTAACTCAATCATAGCAGCAAGAGAAGAACTTATTGATAAACCTATTTTACAAAAGATATTAAAGTCATTATCTATGAGATATGATGCCAATATTTACACAATTGAAGATGGAGCAGAACTTGACTAACTCACAATAGATCAGCTCCATGGAATTATTACAGCATATGAAATGAGAACATGGAACGAAAAACCATCAAAAGGAGAAACATTCTTTAAGGCATATAAAACAAAGATATATTTGATGAAGAAATTTCCAACTTCATGAAGAAACTCAAGAAAGGGATTGGGAAATACAAAGGAAAGATTCCTCTAATATGTTTCAACTATGGAAAAATTGGACACTTTGCCAATAAATTCCCCTATCCTAAGCAGGAGGAAAGTGATGATGAAACAACCTTCAAATATCAGAAGAAAAGAAAAACCAAAGATAAAAGGAAATTCTACAACAAGAAGAAAACTTTCTTTATCCAAGAAGACAGTATCTCATTTGAAGAAAGTGAAGAAGAGGAGCCAGAGATTCTATTTATGGGAATGAAAACTCAAGATGGTAATCATTCAAAATATGAAGAAGAAGTGAACCTCGAGGAAAAATTCATCCGTGCAATTAAAGAACTAAGAAAATCTAAAAAGGAAAACAAGTGACTAAGGGAACAACTTCTAGAGATTGAATAAGATACTAAACCAAGAGAAAAGGAGGTTTCCAAAACCATTAGTTAGTTAGAACAATTGATTATTAAGTTAAAAACTCAACTCCAAGAAACCCAAAGAAAAGAATAAATTTTGAATAAAGAACTCAATGGAAAAAACAAATATGTAAGATATTGGAGGATGAAATAGTTCAAATAAAAGGGAAACTAGAAAAAGAAGATATTCAGTCTAAGTTTGAAAACAAATAAAAAATATTAAACAACATTCTTAGCAGGTAGATATCTTCAAATGATAAGACAGGACTAGGGTATGATCCATCTACAGAATAGGAGAATGACAAAATCAACTATGTAGATGTTCTTAAGAACTCCATAAGAAGAAAATAAAATAAGAAAAGAACAATACCATTGAAAACTATCCCAAATAAACAGAAATATGCACTTCCTACTAGAGAAAAAGATAAAGAGAAGAATAAAATCATCAGAAGGAATTCCTCTAATAGAACTCAATATATCTTCCTTGGTTATTGTTATTCCTGCAAAACAAATGGACATAAAGCAATACACTGTAAAGCTTATAGGAACTACAATCCAAGAAATGTTCAAAGATATGAAAATAATGTAGAAAGAAGAAATTATAACTCCTTCTCTCCATTACAAGACTACAATGTTGAATGTTACAAATGCAAAAACTATGGTCATGAAGCTAGTGAATGTATATTGTCAAAATATGACAAAAGGATAAATATTCCCAACAATAAAAAAATATGGAAGAAAAAGAAAATAAATAAAACAGAGTCCAATGTAGCCCTATATGCGAGAAACCAAGGATGTAAGTGGTATATAGACAATGGATGCTCCAAACACAAGGCTGGAGATCAAGGCAAAATTTTCAATTCAAAAAAGAAAGGAAAAGGAAAAGTAACCTTTGGAGATAATATGTCAGCCAACATACTGGGAAAAGGCACTATCAGTTTAGGGAATAACAAGACTAAAGAAGATGTACTTCTGGTAGAAAATCTCAAGCCTAATCTCCTAAGTGTAAGTTAGACATGTGAATAGGGTCACATACTTACCTTTGATTCTCATAAATGTGAGTTCATAAAAATGGATACTGGATAGCTAGTAGCAATTGCACCAAGACCATCTAGCAATGTGTACATCCTTGATGTAGATGAAGGAGAAAAATGTTGTTTAGGTCAAGAAGATGAAAGATGACTATGGCATAGAAAGTTGGGACATTTAATATTTTACAACTTAATCAAAGCCAAAAAGAAGGAGGTAGTAAGGGATCTGCCAAACGTTATTAATCATTCATATTCTATTTGTAAACATTGTCAAATAGGGAAGCAAACAAGAGTTAGTTTCAAAACAAAAGACATTACACAACAAAACCATTAGAACTTATTCACACAGATCTATGTGGACCTACCATAACTAAAAGTATTTATGGTGAACATTATTTTATGTTGATCATTGATGATTACACAAGAATGACCTAGGTATACTTTCTAAAAGAAAGATCAAAAGCCTTTGAAAAGTTTAAAAAATACAAATTCCTTGTAGAGAATGAAACAGATCTCAAAATTAAATGTTTGAGATCATACAATGGAGGATAATTCACCTCTAAAGAGTTAATTCAATTATGTGAAAATCATGGGATCAAAAGACAATTTTCAGCTTCTAGGACTCCTCAACAGAATGGAGTGGTGGAAAGGAAAAACATAACAGTTCAATAAACTGCAAGAACCATGTTAAATGAAATCATGCTTCCAAATAAATTATGGAGAGATGCAATCTACACAACAATCCACATACTTAATCGAGCTTAGTTGAGACCCAACCATGAAAAAACTCCTTATGAACTATGGTTTGGCATGACAACATATGTTAAACACTTTAGAATTTTTGGAAGTAAATGTTATATTAAGAATGATGAATATAATTTAGGAAAGTTTGATCCAAGATCTGATGAAGGAATATTTTGAGGTTATTCACCTGATAAGAAAGCATACATATGTTATAATATTAGACTACTAAAGATAGTGGAAAGTGCCAATGTAAATATATATGATCTAAAAATAAAGAAGAGCATATCCCAAGACATTTAAAAATTGATAAATAATCTCATCAAGAAGATGATGATGTAGAATCTCAGCAATACGATGATGATAATGAAACACGAGAAAATGAACCTTATACCGATGAAGAAGACAATGAATAAACTCCCTTGCCAAAAGCTCCATTGAAAAGAGTTCAAAAGAATCATCCTGAGAGTCATATCATTGGAGATAAAAATGCAGGAGTAGAAACAAGAAGGGAACTCACATTTGACTTAGAACAAGAAATGTTGTCTATGATAGAACCCAAATCATTTAAATAAGCCAACAAAAGTAAAAATTGGAAAAAGGAAATGAATGAAGAACTTGACTAGATAGAGAGGAACCAGACTTGGGAATTAGCTCCAAGACCTAAGGACAAGAATGTGGTAGGAAGTAAGTGGATCTTCAAGAACAAACTAAATGAAAATAGGGAGATTATAAATAACAAAGCAAGATTAGTTTGCAAAGGTTATGCTCAAGTAGAAGGTATTGATTTTAAAGAAACCTTTTCTCCAGTATCAAGACTAGAAGTCATCAGAATGTTCCTAGCATTTGCATGCTTCAAGAATTTCAAGATTTATTAAATGGATGTCAAGTCAAAATTTCTGAATGGAACTCTAGAAGGAGAAGTCTATGTTGAACAACCAAAAGGATTCGTGCTAATAGAAAATCAATACTATGTGTGCAAGGTAAATAAATATTTATATGGTCTTAAGCAAGCCCCAAGAGCATGGTTTTCAAGGTTAGATCAGTACCTACAAAAACAAGGATATAAGACATGGGCTATTCACAACAAGTTATATATCAAAATTGAAGATCAAAATATGATTGTTGTGGTAGTATATGTCGATGATATCATATTTGGGAGTAATCTTACTATAATGAGCAGAAAATTTGCAACTGAAATGCAAGAAGATTTTGAAATGTCTATGCTGGGAGAACTGTCATTCTTCTTAGGTTTACAAGTCACTCAATCAAAAAAAGGAATATTTATTTTGCAAACCAAATATATCAAACAAATGTTGAATAAATTCCAAATGGAAGAAAGTAAACCAATAAGTACTCCCATGATCACTGGATGTAAACTAAGCCTAGATGATGACTCACCAAAAGTAAATCAAACTATGTACAAATCAATGATCATAAGTTTTCTCTATTCAAGAACTAGACCTGACGTCATGCAGGTTGTAGGACTGTTGGGAAGATTTAAATATGCACCTAGGGAAACTCATCTAAAATAAGTAAAAATAATATTCAAATATCTTAAAGGGACCTTAGAATTTGGATTATGGTATCCAAAAGAAAAAGACTTTACATGAAATGCATACACTGATGCAGATTGGGCTGGTAGTATAGATGATAGGAAAAACACCAATGGAGGAGCATTATTTCTAGGAAAATGTATGGTAGCATGGATAAGTAAGAAAAAAACATCCACATCACTATCCACAACAGAGGAATAATACATTGTTGCTGCATCTGGTTGCACACAAGTTCTTTGGATGAAGCAAACTTTAGAAGATTTACAACCAAGATATGATGATCCCATTACTATTAATTGTGATAACACTAGTACCATAAGTATCTCTAAAAAAACAGTAATTCATTCTAAAACCAAACACATCCCAATTAAATACCATTTCTTACAAGATCAGGTTACTCAAAGAGTGGTTATAATAGTGTATGTGGACACCAAAGAACAAATTGTAGACATATTCACAAAACCTTTTCCCAGGAGTACCTTTGAAAATCCTCGACAAAAATTGGGAGTAATTCACATACCTCATTAAAACCATCAAATTCGCATCAGAAGAAAAGGGGCATATGGATAGGGGGAGCTTCGCCAGAGGGGGAGCGAGAAAGATCCCTTTTGTCATTGTTGTCAAAGGGGGAGAAAAATGAAAAAACAATAGAAATATTTCAAAGAAAAGGTTGTCATCAATGCCAAAGGGGGAGAATGTTGGATATGTTGGTATGATATTATCATTGATGTCAACAGAGTCCAGGTGATGAGATCAAAGCTCAGGAGAAATAACGTAGCAAGTAGCATAGAAGCCCGAGCCTACATAAAATAATCCCTTGTAAAGGATCAAGTTACAAAAAATGTTAGATTAGTTAGGGATCTATCCTGATCATTAGATAGAATCAAGTGGAAGGACATGATAAGTGGACCCCATAAGACACAAAGTCTTGAAACTTTTGAAATTGTTAAGTAAGCGTCGAGCATCAGATCTCGTGGAGAGAATTCAAGTCAATTTTCAGTCATTAGATCAAGATTTAATCTAGAGTTAAGCACTAATCGAAGATCTGGAATGGAAATGTTGAATCGTCAGATCACACTAAAGGAAAGAAGGTGGTCAACTCTGGCACTGACCACTCAAACAAAAATAATTCTGAAACATGTAAGTTTACCCGAAGGTCGAACCCCTGAAGTCGCAACCTCTCGTTGATCGTTTGATCAAGACAAGGAAAGATCTATGGTGATAGATCTATTCGACACTTCAGAAATTATCGAAGGATGGTATAAACATGTCAAATCTCCTGAAGCTATAAGGAAGGGAAAGTAAAAATCCTAGTTAGCAAGGACATGTGGCCCAATCAGATGATGACAAGTGTCAAAATACATATGGCACATAAGGTTTGTGAAAGTCACAAATCAGGGTGACACATGGCACACCCACTACAAGTCCACTTCATCATAGGTGACATTAGCATGTCACATTATTTTGGGAATACATCCTCCAGGGATAACTATATGCTCCTAATCTCAAAACTACCCGAAGCGCTAAAGTCATGAATTGATGTTAGCCGTTAATCTAAGATCCACCGGAATATCTTTCAATTGTTTGATCGAGTATAGTGAAAGTATAGCGTAAGGTGTACTAACAACTGACAACAAGTGGTCACCACAATTTTATGACTTATTCGGTAAGTAAACACTCTGGAGGGATTGAACTACCTCAGAGTTCGAGTAGCCCGGAGACCCGGAGTCATGAATAGTCGGATACCCGAAAAGCAGGAGCTATTGTTTTCCTAAGCCCGTGGTCCTAGATTCTGGAAATGTGAAGGTTATTAAGCAAGGAAGTGTTGATACACACTCTGGAAAATTTTTCTCTAGAAGAGTTGGAATACTACAAAGGTTGAAGTCCCGAAATGTCGAAGTCCCGAAGTGAACAAAGAACTGCCCACTCAACTGTAGATTAAGTCCTGACCTTTTATTTGTTTGAAGCCTATGGATAAACCATGATTGTCCATCCAACGAAAGATTAAATATTGACCGTCCGATCTACTAGTGAATACAGTATACACACTTCAGTGAAATGTACTTCGGGAGGATTGAATGATTGCAAAGGCCGGAAGTCCCGAAGGATGAAGTATCGGAGGAAATGAAAGCCTTCCATCTCACGATTGAATCCCAACCATTGGATAAGGATAGTAAAATTGTGAGAAATTAGTCCATTAAAAGAATAATCGGACCATTGATATGAAACCAGGATCAACGATGAGGATTAAAATCCGTGAATAGAAGTTTCTTGAGTTGTAACACTTCGGAAGATATCACTTCGGTGATAACAAGAATTTAGTGAAAAGAAGAAAAGTTACATAGCGCCGAAGCCCGGAGAACTCGGTCCCAACTTTGGACATATGGGGGATAAAAGAAGGATTCACAAGCTAACACCTGTCCATTCCATGTACAGGAAAATGCACTAGATAGTGAAGTAACAACTTTATTCAGATTTGTTGGAGAACTAGGGCTGCAAAAAAAACATGTGAACGATATAAGGAGTTTATCCATACCTATGATCAACTCATGAGGACAAATCAAGATTAATATTCTAATTAAAATAAGAAACTTACACAATAAATTAAATGAATAAAATGAGAAGATTATTTATGCTAAAATTAAATGAAGAGGTGTAATGGTTCAAACAAATAGACACAATGCTTCAAATTCACACTAGTTGGAAGACTATATAAACAAGAAAGAATGTTGAGAAGAAAGAGTCTTTTTAGTCTAGATCAGAAGATCAAAAGTAGAAGAAGAGTCCAAGAAGAAAAAATTATGATACTTATGTAGTGAGGGTGGAAGGGATGAGCAAGGAAGGATTCGTATCCTTTACTAAGTAAAGTGTAAAAAACAAGGGATTTTTTGCTTCCTAGGGTTGGTTCCATGAAAAACAAGGGAGTTGGTGCTTCCTAGGGTTGGTTCCCTAAAGACAAGGGAGTTGGTGCTTCCTAGGGTTGGTGCCCTAAAACAAGGGAGTTGGTGCTTCCTAAGGTTGGGTCTCTGAAGAAGGGGATTTCTGTCTCCAAGATTTGGTGCTCTAAAGAGGATTGGCGTCCTTGACAATCTCAAACTACTCTTTATAAAGCCTTGTAATTATTGTTAATTATATTTGTATAATTGATTTTTAATACAAGTCCATTGATGATATATTGTGATGATTAATAAAATAACAAAGTAATTACTTATTGTTTAAAAAGGTAATACTGATTCACCCCCCCCCTCTCAATATTCCAACAAATCTTGGGGCATGTATTTTCCAAGTGTCATTATAAACTACCACGATATATCCTATGATATTATCATAGATGTGAATTGGTTAGAATATCATGAGGCACTGTTAGATTGTAAGGTAAAATGTTTTATTTTGTATAAGACTTAGGACATAAAAGAATTTTAGTAGGGACTAATAGAGGAGTGTCGTTGAGATTTATTGTGATGATGCAGTTGAAGAAACTATTATGAAGGGTCATAAGTTGTATTTTGTGACAACTATGAATGAGAAAGAGGATATGATGAGCATATTTCAACATCTTGTGATGTATTTCCAGATGAGTTACATGGACTATGACCTAAGAAGGAGTTGGAGTTAATGATTGAACGCAAACTAGGAACTGAGACTATCTTGAAGGATCCCTTCATTAGGGTAAATTTGAGGTCTAAAATGGGTCTCCTAAGGAAAATAATAAAAAAAATGGTTAAAATAATAAAATAATAGTTATGAATTTTAAAAAGAAAGGGAAATAATACTTTTTAATCATATTTTTGACTTATCTCCTTGTAGGTTTACTCAAATTTCAAGTGCGGGCACTTGTTGGATGTGGAATTGAATTTTGCATCCTACTCTACATACGTTTGATAGACCCATAGTGAGATAAAGTGGAAGTAGATGAAAAAAGTGTGTTTCTAAAATGGGCCTCCTAAGGAAAATAGAAAAATAATGGTTAAAATAATAAAATAAGAGTTATGGATTTTTGAAAGGAAAGGAAAAAACTAGATTTTTTTTTATCGTATTTCCGTAGGTTTACTCAAATTTGAATTGTGGGCACTCGTTGGATGTGGAATTAAATTATGCATCTAATGAGTACCCACTCTACATACTTTTGAGATATCCATAGTGAGATAAAGTGGAAGTACATGAGAAACACATTTTTTTCATGTACTTCCACTTTATCTCACTATGGATTTGTCAAAAGTATGCAAAGTGGGTACTCGCTCGAAACACATTTTTTTCATGTACTTCCACTTTATCTCACTATGGGTCTATCAAAGTATGCAAAGTGGGTACTCGTTGGATGCATAATTTAATTCCACATCCAACAATTTTCTACACTTGAAATTTGAGTAAACATATAAGAAGATGAGTTGGAAATGCGATTTTAAAAACTAGTTTTCTTCTTTTCCCTCCAAAAACATTTACCCTTATGTTTGAAATCATCATATTGGATCCTATTGGTCCTTTTAAATATGATTTTGATAGTACATTTTTTTTTAGACACATTTGTGACCTAAACATTTTCCTAAAGATTGCATTACAACCTAAAAATTGTGAGAGTTGCATATGTAGCTCCAAGAATTGTTAGATTTGGGATTCATTTATCCTAGTATATGACTATGGGGAATTCCAACGAACTTTGTAAAGAATAAATATGGATCATGGAGGATTTGTATTAACTATCAAAAGTTGAACAAAACAATCATAAGAAATTAGTATTTGTTTCCTAGGATTGATGATGTGTTTGATCAAATGAAAGGGGAAACTATATTTTCAAAGATTGATTTGAGATTGAGATGTCACTAATTAAGAATTAGGGGAGAGGACATCCCTAATATGGAATTTAAGACATGTTTTGGTAATTATGAGTTTGTAGTGGTGTCATTTGGGTTGACTAATGTGCCAATTATGTTCATGAGTCTAATGAATGTGGTGTTTTGAGAATACCTCAATAAGTTTGTGCAAGCGTTTTTGGATGATAGCCCCAAGGGTTAGCTCTAGTGGTTCTAAGCTAGACATGAAACTATATATAGTGGAGGAGGTAATGGGTTTGAATCTCTTTTTTCCCCTTGGAATTAGTCCTGAATGTAATTAGGGCCGACGATTTACCATGTTTACCATCCATGAAGTGGGGAAGTACTCAGGGGTTTCCTATGAGATATTACCTCGAAAAAAAGTGTTTTAGGATGATATTTTGATATATTCAAGGACACCGAAGGAGCATGAAGAGCACTTAATTAGTATTATAATGTATTAGAAATAATATGATACATAATAAACTCTCTAAGTATTCTTGATTTTAATTAGAGATTCATTATTTAGGACACGACATTTTAAGAGAAGAAATTGTTATGGATCCATAAAAGATAGAAGCTATTATGGAATGGTTGGCACCTACAAATGTAAATGAAGTACATAGTTTTAAAGTGTTGAACAATTATTATAGGATAATTCTAGAAGGTTTTTTAAATATTTCAAATCTTATTATGGAATTTCAAAAGAAAAATAAGAAATTTATATGGACAGAGTAGTGCTAATAGGAATTCTATAAGATTAAATAATTGTTGATGTCAACTCCCATACTAAATATTACAAATATAGATCACAAATTTTCAGTTTGTATGGATGCTTCAAAATAAGGATTAGGCATAGTTCTAATGCAACAAGGTCCTAGGGTGATTGCCTAATGCTTCAAGGAAATTGAAACCTCATGAAAAGAACTACATGACGCATGAATTAGAATTATTTTTGATAGTGCATGTGCACTAAGGAATTTGGAACATTACTTTGTCAAAAGAAAGGTTGAACTAAAGATAGACCAAAATGGACTTCAACATATATCTACAAAAATTAATTTGAATGCTAGACATAGAATATGGTTGTAATTATTGAGCGAGTATGATTTTGACATAACACATATTAAAGGAACACTAAACAAGGTAGTAGATTCCTTAAGTATAAGACTTCAAATCTTATCAATGTTACCTTTAGGAATGAATCTTAGAGAAACTATATTGAAATTACAAGAAAGTGACACATGGTATGTAGAAGTAAAGACAAAATTAGAAAATCAATTAATGAGAATCCCTAAGTATGAGGGATATACTTTAAAAAATGATGGATTATTAATATTTCACAAAAGGATTTATGTACCTCCAAATGAAGAAATTTGTAAATAGATACTCAATGAAACACACATGACAATATATATGGTTTATCTTGGAGAGGAAATAATGTATGCAGATCTAAAACCGCTATTCTTTTGAAGTGGAATGAATAAGGTCATATTATATTATGTGGTTATATTCCCAGAATGTCAATAAGTAAAGTCAAAGAATCAACATACAAGAGGGTTATTGCAACCACATGCAATATCATAATCAAAATTAGAAGTGATTTTAATGGAATTCATAGTGGGATTGGCTATCATGTCAAGGAGACATGACTCAATATTAGTGGTAAGGATATTTTCACAAAGAGTGTGCATTTTATTCCAATAAAGAATATTAATTAGGGACCACAAATAGTAATAATTTTTATAAATGAAACAGTGATATTGCATGTAATTCCAAAAAAGATTACTTTGGATAGATGTTCAATATTTTAGGGAAGGTTTTGGACTAGTTTTCAGGAAGCCTTGGAACACAAATTAATTTTAGTATGACATATCATCTCGAAAAAGATGGATGAATAGAATTGGGAAGAGTATTTACCTCTTATAGAATTTGCATACAATAATAGTTATCGAAGTTCAAGTAAGATGGCACCTTTCGATTTTCCTATGGTAGGCCCTATAGAACTCCTCTCGGTTGGGGTAGACTTGAAGAAAATGTTCTAGTTAGACCTTAAATGATTCAAGAAATGAAAGAGAAAATGAAAATGGTTTTGGAAAGATTAAAAGAAGCTCAAAATAGACAAAAAAAAAGTTATGCATATGTGCATAGGATAGATAAAAGTTATAAAGAAAGAGACAAAGTATATTTTAAAGTTAGACTAGAAAAGAGTTGAATTAAATTTGGCAAGGGAGCCAAGTTGTTGCCATGGTATGTGGCACCATTTAAGATTTATGAAAGATTAGGACTAAATAAAAAAAAAATTCAAAATCACATCATCTCTAAGTGTATCTACACCAAACAAGGCCATTCTTGTAACTACAATTCCCTCAAATAATAACATCATATTAATCAAATAAATTCAAAGAAAAAAAGGGCACTACATACACCCTCTCCTCAAGAAACTTCATCTTGAAATTCTAAAACAAATAAGGAAACTATTAATGAATCTTAGTCACATCCTCCCAAGTAGATGAAATGGGACTATAACTATCCCACTGTACCTTTACCTAGTCAACCAAACAATGCCAAAGATGCTAAGTTGGTTTGTCTAGTATGTAGATTGGTTCAACCTTCAAGGCCCCCTTGTTCAACATCTACAAATGACTCAAATAAATAACATGGGAAAGATTTGAAATATAATGATGTAAATCATACACACGAAAAACACTGCTCATATGATCTAAATGTGATGGCAATGTAAGATGATAAGAAACCAATCCTAATATGCATACTATTTTTAAATATGATGATGTAAATAATACACATGGAAAACATTGTTCATATGATCTGAATATGATGGTAATGTACGATGATAAAAAACGAGTCCTAATATGCATACTAGACCAACCAACTTAGAATGTTTTTCATCGTTTCCTCGACCAGGTAAAGGTACAGTGAGATAATTGTAGTCCTAGTTCAACTACTTGGGAGGATGCCACTGAGATAGATTGATAGTTTCCTTATTTATTTTAGAACTTCAGGATGGATTTTCTTGAGGAGAGGGTGTATTTAGTGCCCCCTTTTCTTTGAATTTATTTGATTAATACAATATTATTATTTGAGGGAATTATAGTTACAAGAATGACCTCGTTGGTTGTAGATACACTTATAGATGATGTGATTTTAACTTTTTAATTTATTATTGCTTGACACACATGCACACACACACACACATCTATTTTATGGTTTATGTTTTCATATCCTTGTGAGGATATAGGATATTAAAAATGAATAGATGGTTACATGCTGAAACATATTATATTATATGATGTTATTGATGGTTTTTCAAGTGGGAGAAGAAGAACCACATGTGCATATGGACTTCATATTGAGTCAAAATATGTGGACCTAGGATGGGGTCAAGTTATGTTAATTGACATGTATAACAAATTGCTCATTATTTACTCATGATTATTAGACTATGCTATTTGGTATGTTTGTCTCTAGATGAGTTCAGAGACATGGAAGAATTTTCCAAATACGCTTACACATAGGAAAAGGGTTGTATGGAGAGATGTGACAATGAGTACCATTGAGAGGGGAGTTCTAGGTTGCCTAGTCTTCCCTACTAGCACTCCCTTCCATGTAACAAGTTGGGAAATACATGTTCTATGTTTTTTCCTAGAGGTTTCATACTTCCTTGAGGGTAGGCTATAGATGTTAGAAAAACAGGACCGTGGAGCAATAAAATAAAACAAATGCAGAAACAAAACACGGAAGATACACAATACAAGAGAGACATAGATTTATGTGGTTCACCCAGTGTGGGCTACGTCCACCAGAGAAATTGCCAGGTCCTTCCTTTATTATTATCCAGCAACTGAAGGGATACAACCTACAACAAAACCCGCTGTAACTTCCTCTTCTTTATCTCATAGTATCCTCTCTCAGAATACAATATTCGCGATCAATCATAGCCGCAATACATTTCCCTCATAAAAGAGGGAAAAAAACGTTGGGCGCCCGCTTGCCCCTAGACCCTCCAGTCGGGGGGTTAGCCCCTCCGGACCCCACAGAGGGGGTACCCTTCTGCACTCCCCCGTGTGGAAGAGTGTACATACTTCTGGGGTGTAAATACTTCATGGGGTATAAACATGGGCTGAAAGTAAAAGACCTCTGAATCAGGAAGATAATCAGGATCCACAACCAACAATAGATTCGGTCACTCATGAGGATTTACTTAGGGGAACACAATAAGGTGTCAATCCTTATTCATTAGTAACCATTATTCTCTCACTAGTGGTGAATGATTTGGGTTAGTTAAATTGCAACTAGGACATTGTCCCCCACCATTAAAAAATGATACTTGAAGGGCATGCATGAACATGGAGCACTTGGTACATATTGGTAGGTACTACTTGAAGAGTATGTGGGGGTATGACACCTTGATTATCATGCACTTAAAGAGTTTTACAGGCTATGTGTAGCGCTTGATGCAATATATTTGTAGTGATCATGTCTAGCTCTTGATACCGAGTACTTGAAGCATGTGAGTTAACCATAAAAGAAGGAGAAATACTATATAATATATATATATTCATTAACAAAACACTACGTTGAAAGGAAGAACCAGAAGTGGAAAATTTTAATATTGGAGATTTGAGTACTAGGTGCAAAAGGGATTTTTAAAATTTTACAGTGTAATAATGCCTAGAGTGCCATATGAAAGAAATTGGGGAAATAAATTTTGTCTAATATTTAAAAAAGATTCTCCAAATTCAAATAAAAAAAAAATATATCCATTTAAAAAATCAAAATCTAAAATTCTTTCAAATTGTAAAACAATATTAAATCTTTTCTCAAAATAAATATATTAACTAAAATAGTATTCAAAACTTTGTACAACTTACTTACTTTATTGGATCTACATAATCCTGTTAAAAAAGTTTGGCTCACTCAAAACATACTTTCAACTTATATTTATTATTAAGTTAAATTTTACATTATTTAATATGAGTGGATGATAAAAATATAAACTCATTTATAATAATATTTTGTATTCATATATTTTTGTAACTCTACTATTTATATATTATTAATTTATATGAAATTAAATTGAAATTAACATTAAATTTCAATAATAATTTTTCAATACTATTTAAACCACCACCAGTAATTGATTGCACCTCAAAACTAATGAAGTTATAACAGAAATCTCCCCAATCCAAATGAAAGAGCCATGACGTGAAACTATTTACAAGGAATGTTATTGTGTCCACATGTTTTTTATATTACACATTGGTTTTAGAGGCTATATAAATAAAAAAAATAAAAATTGTATGACCCGTGTGAGAGTGTGTCGGTAGTCTAACGGCTGTAGTAGCTAGTTGGCATTACCACCATCTAAAACATTAAGATTTGTATTTTAATTAACATGAATTTTAATTAATAGATATATTTGTTAATAGTGTAGTCTAAAATTTTTATGTTTTTGAATTCGTGATAATTATTACTTTAAGTTATTTTACAATGTAATTATGTAATTATGTAATTGGTAGTAAAATCACAATTTTAGATTTTAGATTGTTTAAATTTTATTTTTGAATATATAAATAATTCAATATTTTCAAAAATTTAAAACATTTATAATATGTAATTTCAATCATTGAAATTTATATTTTTATGAATCTTTTACCAAATCACTAAATTTTGAATAAAAATAATAAAAAAAAATTAAAACATTTAGACTACATACCATTCTAATTCTATTTATTTATATAGAAATTAAGTAAAAGCTGACCTGTTACTATTTAAACACTTCCAAAATAATTTTATATTGTAGTTGATTAACTACTTTGTACCCTTCGCTTTCGATGCTTGTTCGATCCCAACTAATCACCATTTTCTAGTCACACGCGCGGGATACAATACATTCCTTTCAAAATGATATATGTTTAATTTTAGTTGGAAACATATCGCTGGAAACCAGGTATAACAATATATGCTTGTTGACTGAGTTTTTTTTTTGGAGGTGGTAAAATTCAATGTGGATAATTATTATTAAATGTTAATTGAAATGATTTAGGTTGAACATTGTGAAGACATAGTAAAATCTAAATAAAAATATAAAGAAATATGCGTTAGGGTACAAAGAACCAGAGGGCTCGAAATAGAAAAAAAAGCTTATCTAATAAGCAAATATACAACAGTTTAAATAAATGTCTGGATCTCAAAGACTTTTGTGGTGAATATTTCAAATGATTTATTTATGATTTATAAGATAAATTTTAGTTTATATTCATAATAATTATTAATGTCTATTGAAATGGAATTTGTGTATAAGATTTTAAGAAGGTGAAGGATTATCAATGAGATGGAATTTGTTTATAGGACCTTAAAAAGGTAAGGGATTATCATTAAAACCAAATTTGTTTATAGGATTTTAAGAAGATAAGGGATTACTTGGAATTCTTTAGAATTTTATTTCTCTCCTTGTAAAGCATTAAGAGTTCAAGCATTCCAAGATCACCATAGTTTGGCTGAGTTAAAAGGTTAAGAAGGTTGGTAATGTGATAAATATCTTGAAATTGAGATCTAATTTGGGTATATGGTGGACATTATAAGAGAAAGTGTTTTTCATCTTCAACACTTTTAGTGTCACAAAGGTGATAGACTCTTTCATCCCACAATGTTTTGGGAATTGACTAAGAATGGAGCTCGTGAGAATTTGTTCTTATATGGGAATTTGTTCTTATTAAATAACAATGCTTATTTATTTTTTTACACTTGTAAAAAAAAAGAAGATATTTTTGGAATTGACCAACAACTATGGTGCTCATGAGAATTTGTTCTTATTTTAGTAACCATTTTTTTTCTTCACACTTGTAAAAACAAAGAGATATTTTTGATCTTCTAGATTATGGTTGATTGTCTCCTTATAATATCTTAATTTTATTTTTCCTTCTAACTCTTTATGGCACCACATTTTCTCCTTATATGTTGATGTAATAATATTTTCAATATTATCTTTATTTTTCAATATGATCCCTTCCTTTATTTATCAATGGTGTAGCCAAGGTTGGGCATCCTTATGTCATCCCAGTTTGAGCCAAAAGTGGTTTTGACAAGAATTGAAACAATTTTAGAAAGTCTCTTGTCATCCATGTTGTTTAACTTGTTCTTATACAATAGGTATATGTTCATATCCATGCTCTCAATGGGGGAAAGACTTGTTTCTTTAACGACGATAGCATAGGGTGTATTTATTTTAATTTTGAGAGGGTGTATTTCCTTTAATTTTGAGATTATAGGTTATCAAATTCTTTTCCTATATTTTTCCACGACTCTTTAATGATATTGCATCTCCAAAATTCACATCCATATAGAGTAACATGAGTAACGAGAGTCTCAAAGATGAGTTTTTTCTTATCCCATATGCAAAGATCCGCTGATTTACAATTGTTTCCAAGTTCATAATAAGCTTTCCACCCTGCATTTATCCTTTTCCAAAATAATTTCGTACATCTTGGGTAAAATGGGGCTAATCATAATGGTCCTATAATTAGAGGGAATGTTTTATCCCCACTTTTAAAATAAGTACAATGAGGCCTTAAGTCCAGGGTTTAGGGAAGCCCTCTTCTGTATGCTAGGGATCAACTTGATAGCCTTCAATGTCCTTAGATTTTCCATTTGCAAGCGGTTTAACCTCAAACTCTATGTCTTTCATAGAAAAAGAACCATCCTATTTAGGAACATTTGGAATGGTGTCCATGGTGTTCAGAATTTCATAAACACTTTTAAGGTAGGAATTCCAGTCCTTCAAGGGAATCATATTATTTTCTTTAGTATTACGGGTTATAATTTGCCTCCAAAACTTCTTGGGATTAAGCTTAGATATGTGTAATAGACACTCATGCTTTATCAAGTTTTAAGGACTCATTAGAATCATCCATAATGGTTTTCCTAGAAATTTTACATTTGTTATCGTACCAAGGGTTGGTTGTTCTATTATTCTTTTCACATGACACCTTGAAAGAGAACTTGTTAATGGAACTGAAAAGGGTTGTTGTAAAATTATGATAAAGGTCTTTGATGTTTTCCTTATAAGTTAGGAGATTTAATTCACTATTTAAATCCTTTAAGAAAATATCAACTTTACTTTTGTCAAAAAGAAGGTGCAGTTGATTATTGAAATTTTCTTTCATGGGGATTTTGTGCATGATAAAGTTTAGAGTTAGAGTTAAAGGCCTATCATTGAAGTCATATCCATGGTCATTTAAAATGTCAAAAATTTACTACTATTACCTACCCCATGAATACAAGTCATCTAATTAGAGTTCGAGCACTTTATGACATTGTTACAAATTATTAGGTGTTGAAAACTACAAAATTTGACTAGCCCAATACCAAACATTTTTTAGGTTAGATTTTCAAAGTTTTTTTTGTTATCAATTATTTTAAATCATTATCTTTATAAAAACAATTTATATTTAGAGAGACATCAGGGTTTCCACTGAAAAGAGATATTGATTTCTCTATTAGTCTAATACTTGGAGTTGCACCAGTGTCCAAGACTCATTATAGGATGAGTATACCAGAATTGAAGGAATTATAAATGCAAATTGAAAAACTATTGAAGAGGGGTGTATACACCCAAGTGTGTCTCCTTGGGGTTCCCCAGTATTATTTTCCAAAAAGAAAGATGGTACCTTAAGATTATGTTTTGACTTCATGCAGTGGATCAAGGTGACTGTGAAGAACAAGTATCATTTTCCAAGGATATATGCTCTATTTGATCAGTTGCAAGATGCAAATATATTCTCCAAGATTGACCTCAGATAAGGCTATCATCAAGTGATAATCAAAGAAGAAGATATTAACAAGACTACTTTTAAAATGAGAGATAACCATTATGAGTTTACAGTGGCACCTTTTGGGTTGTCAAGTGCACCACATTTCTTTATGTGTTTGATGAATGGTGTTTTCAGAAATAACTTGGACAAGTTTGCCATTATCTTTCTGGATGTCATTATTATCTACTCAAAATATGAAGAAGAGCATGAGAAGCACTTAAGGATGGTGCTACAAGTGTTGAAGGAACATTAGTTGTATGCAAAATTGAGCAAGTGCTCATTCTATCAAAGGAAGATACATTATTTGGGCCATATCATTTCAAAGGAAGGGATAGTTGTAGATATTGAAAAGATAAGATCCAACGATGAGTGGCTAGTACCAAAGAATGTATCATAGGTGAGATCTTTCATGGGACTTGCTAGATACTATAGAAGATTCATTGAAGGTTTTTCAAGGATTTCTCACCCAATCACTTGTGAAAGAAGAGTGTAAGATTTGAATGGACTACTAGATGTGAAAGAAGTTTTCAACACTTGAAATACTTATTGACAAGTGCACCTTTATTAAATATTCTTGATAAAGAATTCATTGTGTGCATTGATGCATGCAAACAAAGACTTGGTGGAGTCCTTAGTCAAAATGGGCATGTGATATGCTATGAATCAAGAAAATTAAAGGAGCATGAGAGACATTATGGCAATCATGATTTAGATCAATTGAAAGCTATAATGCATGCCCTGACTATGTGGAGGCACTACCTTATGGGAAGAAGATTTGAATTGAAGACAAACCATAGTGGTCTAAAGTATTTGTTTGGACAACCAAATATGAATGCTAGGAAAATCAAATGGATAGAATTTTTTAGTGAATACAACTTTGATATAAATCATATCAGGCTAATGCACTCAACAACAGGGTTCATGAGATGCATGTTACAACCATTATCATGTACAAATTATATTTGAAAAACATAATTTTAGAAGCCGCAAAATAATATCATTACTACATGGAAATAAAAGAAAATTTATAGTAAGGTGTTTTGCAACAAAAAACTAAAGACTATGAGTTGAGAGAAGAGGTAACCCTCTTGTATAAAAGTAGAGATTACATACCTACTTCTCAAGAGTTGAGGAATATGATACTAAGAGAGATGCATAATGTGACTTATGTTTTGGCACCCAGGATACCAAAAAACAATTGTAGTTGCCCAAAGCCAATATTACTAGCTAGGGATGAAGAAAGAAGTGGCTTATTATATAGCCAGATGTATTGAATGTTAAAAGATCAAGGTTGGGAATAGACATCATGCTAGTTTGCTACAATCATTAACTATTCCTGAGTGGAAATGAGAAGTGACAATTGACTTCATCACCAAGCTGCCTAGAATAGTGAAACAACATGACTCCATCATGGTGGTGGTGGATAAGCTCACCAAAGATGCTAATTTTATTCCAATAAATCTGACTCACAAGGTAACTAATATTGTAGATATCTATATGAGAGAAATTGCCAAGCTTCATGGTGTACCTAAGGAAATAGTTTTAGATAGAGATCCCAAATTTACATAAAACTTTTGGAAGAGATTATTTAATGGATTTGGGACCCATATGAACTTTAGCACAACATATCACCTAAAATATGATGGACAAGCATAGAGAATCAATCAAGTGATTGAATATATGTTAATAATATATGTGATGGACAAACCATGTAAATGGAAAGACTATTTACACTTAGTTGAGTTTGTCTATAATAATGGGCATCAATCATCTTTGAAGATGAACCCATTTGAGGCATTATATGGAAGAAAGTGAAATACCCCAATAAGCTAGGACAACCTAGCAGGTAGAGCAGTGGTTGGGCCAAAACTGCTCAGGGAAATGGAAGATCAGATGGTAAATATTCAACAAAATTTAAAGGCTTCCCAAAATAGGATGAAAAGATATGCATATAAAAACATAACTCACAAAGTTCAAAGTGGGTGACCATGTGTGTCTAAAAGTGAAGGTCAAGAGAATCTCTTTGAAATTGTGGATTTGTTCGAAGCTTGCAACAAGACACTGTGGACCCTTTGAAATCCTGGAGAAGATTGGTCTTGTTGTATACATTGTTGCATTACCTGCATCCATGTGCATTCATAATGTATTCCATGTGTCTTTGCTTAAAAAGTATGTCTCTGATGCTAATCATATAATTGATTGGAATGTGATTCGAGTGGGACAAGAAGGAGACTTTCGAGTACAACCTATGTGCATATTGGATTGAAAGGTCAAGAAGATCCAAAATCGAGCCATTGAGCTAGTAAAGGTCTAGTGGACCTGTTAGAGTCCTAAAGATACAACATGGGAATATGAAGATGTCATACAAGAAGAGTACCCACATATTTTTGGATCTTTTTGAAGAATTTGACTTGTACATGTGTACATAATGCACTGAGGACAGTGCATAAATAAGGGGGAGGAGATTGTAATACCCCTAGGCCAAACCCCAAGATGTAATTGGACACATATGTTGGTGATCCAAGATATTTTGGGTCTAAGTTCCATGGTGGCATATGTTTTGTGGCCAAAGTGCCTATATGAGTACAAGATATTTGTAATTTGCATCATTCATATTAATAATAAAAACATTGTTGTTACAAACCAATCAGACGAAAGAGTATGGGGTTCTAATAAATCCACTAGAGGAAAGGGGGATATGGGTAGAAGACTATGATCTAAGACAAGGTGGCTTAAGTCAAGGATATATTATTTTAATATATAATCTAAGTTCCAAGAGAGGTGGATCGAATACAAGTTGATTTCATGAAGCTTCATGAAGACAAGTGTCTCGTAGGGGACATGCATATATATTAGGAAACTTAGTGTATTTTCCGGGGGAATTTTCGTCACTCTATTCTCATGTATGGTATGGGAAAATCTCTGGGGAGTGACAAGGTGACAAGAGTAATGATATTTTTGGAACTCAAGAGGGGGATGAAAAGCCTGTGTACACTGAAGAAGCGGGTTGTCAACCCTGTGGGTGCTCTCTCTCTCTGGTGAGAGAATGGTTGAATATTTTTCCTTGGTGCGTGTTGATATTATGGTAGCTTCGGGAGGTATGAACGTCCATTGTGACCTTTGACAAGATTAGAATGTTTCGAAAGAAAGAAAAGAAGTGAACATAACCCTAGAAAAGATGTCGACTGAGAGAGATAATTAATATGAATTAATTAGTACCCAGAATGAGAAGTCGAGCCAGACAGTCTGCCAAGATTACTATAAATACAGGGCGCCAATCTTTCATTTGACACACTTCTCATAATTGCAGACATAAACTTGTGTGCATTGCAGTCTGGTAGTTTTGTGCACAAGTTCTGGAGAAGGTGTTGCGCAAGTTCTGAACCCTATTGCTTCTGTCTTTTGGGTTGGACTCTCTGATCATATTTGGTTACTTCTTGCTTGGTGCATTATCCTTGCTTGGCTATTGGATTTCTACCAGGATTCTTCTCTCTGTCAAGGTCAAGGTGCTTGGAGGGTGGCTTCGACCTATGGTTGGGTGACAATAGTGATATTGTCAATGGTAAAATGAGCACATTCTAACAGGTTATGGGCCCACACCTCCTTCATTCAGTCTAATATATGGAAGGAAGAATAATCATTAGGATACTGAGCTCGTTGAATAACTGCCGCTAGGGTTTACTAGCAGGAGCAGCTTCCAAGACACTGTCGCTAGGGTTACTAGTAGGTGCAGCTGCACAAACCCTAAAACCTAGATCCAACACCTTGTGATGGAGAATCTCGCTCAAGGAGAAGGTATTCAAGTGAACCCTAGTCCAGTGCACCTCTTGGAACTCTCAGAAGAAAAAAACGTCAAAGTTTAAGTTTTGGATCAAGGCATGACCGATCACCAGTCAACTGAAGTCATTAGTGAAAAGACTAGTCATCTACACTACTTAGCACTCACATCAACGATTGAAGATGACGTGTGGATAATCGATAGTGGAGATTCTAGGAATATGATGGGAGATCAAGATAGACTCTCAAATCTAAATGAGAAGAAGACATCATAAAAGGTAGATCTTGGAGACAAAAGCACTTACCCAGTTGAAGGATTTGGACAAGCCTCCATCAAATTGAAAACAGGTAACAATGTTTATTTGAGAAATGTCTTATATGTACCTGGTTCAGAAAATAATATTGTATCCATATCTTGTCTAGAAGACAAAGGAAACATAATATCTTTCGTAGATGGAAAAGTGTTATCTTAGCATAAAGACTCCAACATAGAGAATGTTGGGGTATTGGAACCCGTAAAGGAAATCTATATAGACTACTAGAAAAAAATGAAGAAGCTCTTGTATATGATGAAGTCAATCCCACTGAACTTTGGCACAGAAGGTACGATCATATTAACTAACAAGCATTACCTTTTCTCAAAAGCATGGTTGAAGGAATATAAAAATTACAGTCTACACATGAAGGAATTTTCAAAGGATGTTGTTATCACTGAAATTTTGTCTGCAAATGGTTACAAGAATTCAGCATCGCCAAACAGTTATGAGGTCACCCATGGACCAAAATTACCACAAAAGCATTTCCAAAGGGTCAAAAACTATACAACCAGTGACAAAATTAAAAGGCGCTATGAATACATAGGGCGCGTGTGCACATGCGCAAAACAAAAATGGAGGAAACGCGCACATGCGCCCGATGTGCGACTGTTGTCGCAAAAATCCGCGCACCTGAGAAACGATGCATTTATGAGAGTGGTAGGCCTCCCACCCACTTCTGGTTCAGCTTCCAAGTTGATTTAACACTCAAATCTGGACTGGATTCAACTGGGTAGCTGGTCAAAGGCCTAGAAATTCCCTAATTAGCCTCTTTACACACTATAAGCTGGTTGAACAATACCTCAAAGAGGTGCTATAAAAAGGCTATGGATGCAATTCATTTTTCAAGGAATTCAATAGAAAAGTTATGCTGCCACTATTCTCTTGAGGAATCCTCTATTCTCATCAAGAGTATACTAGCATCATTGCATTGGGAAATCATCTCACCCCTTGAGTGGATTAGTAAAAAATTATTTCACCATTTTCATTTTCAAAGTTGTAAGAAGAGTTTATTTGTGGGGGTCCAAGAGCCCTCCCTTGGAGGAAGAAAGGACTCATAGTCCTCTTTCTTCTTGGTGTTTTATTTCACTAATATCAACCTTACCATTGGTGACATGGGTCTAATTGTTTCTTTTGTCCTTATGTCCCTATGCTCATTAGTTTAGTTGTTATTTTATTTCTTAGTTTAATTCTTAGTTGTTCTTTTATATTTCTTTCTCTAACCCTTTTCCTTGCAGCTGTCCTACTTAGGAAACCCAACTAAGCTTGCAAACACCTCTATTTTTCTCACTAAGGCGATGAAAGAGGCGCAAAAAATTGGCAACTCCGCTGGGGATAGGTATCAATTTCCTACCCCATTTGGGTTTTTCTAGCTCTTCTTTTGGTTTATTTAACTTGCAGGTGCATTAACTAGCCCAAGTCGACTTGCTAAACATCCAATTCCAAGTTGAATTGGGAGAATTCCATCCAGAATTTTCTTTCACGGCCGTGTGTCATCTGTGCACAGGTTTTTTAGCCCACAGACACGCATCGTGCGCACATGCGCCTAAGTCAGAGTTCTGTTCTGCGCACTTGCGCCCATAAGCTTGTTTTGGTTTGCGCACTAGTGCTCAGTGCGCCTCTGTCTCCACTAAGACCCGCACACATGTGCAAAAATTACACATTGTAAGGTTTTTTTTTTATTTGGGGAAGGCCCTTAGCCTTCTTAAAAGTGATTGCATGCATGTTTTAAGATGCACCAAACTTAGTCCCCTCTTCATATAAAGGGATTAGTCAAAACACATAGGCACTTAGGAGGTTTAAAATCATTATTTCCTCTTTTGCTTTCATTTTGCCACATGGATGGCTTGCTTTGACTAAAAATATAAGTTGGAAATCATTTGTA
>SNQJ01S0001262.1:203481-214381 GCA_010110895.2 Picea sitchensis
ATACATGCCCACATGCTACAAAGATAGGATAGTGTTGAAATTTACTTTCTTAGATTAAATCACTAGGGAAGTTTAAAGGTTTTGTAACGGGCCCATACATGCCCACATGATCACAATCTAGGATAGTTTCAAATATTTTCTTAAATTAAATCATAATAGGGAGTTAAAGGAATAGTAACGGACCCACATGTCCACATGCTAGCTTCCTACGAACTTTTGAATTACGCAAGGTTGTACCAAAGGCACTTAGTTAATTAGGTAATCAACACTTGTAAGGACCAAGCAAAGTCCACATGCAGCAAGGTGACACCTAATGCATTAAAACATTGGCACACTTTCACTCATTCACTCACAAAATTCACTTATCACTCACATAGTTTCTTCTTGAAACGTGGAGGTCAAAGTAAGTTTCCTCCAAAGGGATTATGAAACACCCCACCCTTTTCTTGATGAAACTATCCACTCCCATTTAATTTCAATGAGGTTGGTTCACACCCCAATCTCTCAAACAACTACATATAATTTTTTTCTAAAAACTCACTAAGTTTTCCTCCACAGGAGGTGCCAAAAGAAATTTTTTAGTCTAGGTAGGATTTCGGGGATAGGCATCCAAATAAATCCCCGTTATTTGGTTCTCACATTGTCAAAACAATATAAGTTGTCAAATAGGGAACTGTAAATCCTCCAAGTCAAGTGTTCCTAACACCATAAGGCAGGGAGATACCCGTGAAGGGTTGAAGGCCAAGGTCTAGTTGTTCTGTGCATCCCCCCTTGAGGCACCCACCTATTGGATGGGATTCAGCCCGTGACCCATTTCTTAGGCCGAAAATTTGAATGCCACACTTTGACCGAGGTACCTAGTGACCAAATTTTAGGACATCTACCTAGGTGGAAATTGTGGGATGCAATTGCGCCTTGATCAGATTTTGTGTGTCTATTGGGAAATATCACCAACTCTTTCGGGATATGCCCCCTTTACCCCTCATTATAACTAATTATTTTATACTTCACTAGTTTCTCTTCTGGTGACTTCAGACCCCACTATTGAGTACTATTGGAAGGTCCTGTGTTATTTGAGAGGAAGGACGTTATGTCTTTTAAGACACGAGAATTTGTTTTCTTTGATTCCCCACGCAGACAAAGCCCACTTATCCACATATATGCCTCTTTTTCAAAATACTTTATGTATGATGCACTTCTGATTACATTTTGATCTAGATATATATATTGTGTAAAGTTCAAAATTTGCAGCAAAGGCTCTTGTTTATTTTCTCTCATCACATTTTTGCACACATCCACTCAGCTAGTCGGACATCATAGGGGACCCATAGAACCCCCATCGTTCTAGATGCTTACTAAACCTCCCTCCTATTTTAGGGGGAGTTCCTAGTCTTGCCAACTCATCAACACCACCTTCACACACTCTTGTGAGTGCCACTGTTCTAGGATCAACTTTGCTTGGTTCCACATTACTTGGGTCCACTTCCAAAGTCCCTTTGTCCACTCGCTCTCCTCTAAATAGAAGTAGAGGACCAACTTCCTCTCAAGGGGGAAGTACCAAACCACCTATCCCCCCTCAAGGGTCAGGTTCACAACACACTCACACCATGGCTANCCCCCCTCTGCAGATGCCATATTTGGCCTCTCTTAACATACCGGATCTAAGCAAAATCACAAATGATCCTATATTTCATGACCCCACATGGCATGCAATGCCTACCAAACTACCTTCAGACATCCCTAAGTTTGAAGGAAAGGCAAGAGATGACCCTGCCAACCATGTCATGACTTTTCACTTCTAGTGCTCTTCCAACAACATTATGGATGATTCCATCAGACTACGATTATTTCAACGCACACTCACTGGCCCATTTGCCAAATTGTATGTAGATGAAAAATCGGTGTCCCATGCGACTTTCGAGTCTTTGGCCAAAGCATTTTTGACCTTCTTCCAATTACCAATCCGCCATGACAATGTTCTTGAACTACTCTCTAATTTCAAACAAACCTCAGCCACACATATCGCTGATCACATTCACGAGTGGCATAGACGACGTAGTTTTTGCAAAGATGAAACCACCAAACAATAGTGTCTTGACTGGTTTCTCAGATCACTTGTCTCTCTCCTCGGTAAAGATGTAGCTTCCACCTTCCCTCAATCCGAAGAGGAATCCATCAGTAAGGCTCAACAATACAACCTCATCTATTCACCATCAGGGTTCTTATACACAGTACTTCTTGACCTCCCCAAACCTGTGCCATTCGATCAAGACAAACCCGAGATGTCTCACTCAACAGACAGATTGATTGGTAATACCACACACCCCAGTCCTCAACCCTAACCACCACCAATGTATGCCACACCTCAATATACGTCGGCATATGGGGGAACCTCTTATTACCCCCCACCCCCTTATCAAAAACCATACCCTGTTGTTATTCCTCCGCCCACTAGTGGGCCACCGCCAACACCCCCAATACACCCACCTATCCAGACAAGTTCTGGTACCCCCTCTACCTTAGCTTATACTTTAAGTAATAACAAAAGCGCCACGCCTTCCTACGTACCTTACGGATCACAAATCCCACCAAATCCATACTTTCCATTTCCTGGTCCACCACAACCTATGGTCCCCCCACACCCTCACACTGGGGTGAATTTTGTTCAACCCTCTCCCATTCAGCAATATCAAAATTTCGAACAGCTGAATACGGAAAATCCGACCCATCCGTCGAATAATGCCAAAACGAAAGGAAGAAACATGAACACTAACAACCCATGACAAGGTGGAAATCAACCCCAACAAAACCAACCCACTGGGGGAAACCAAAACCAAGGGAATCAGAACCCCCAGGGGGGAAACAACAACAGGTGTCAAGGGAGAAATAACAATACTATTAAAACCAACTTCCCTTGTGCCCTTTGCGGTGAGTTCGGTCATTATACTCATCATTTCCCCCAAATCGCTGATTTCAAACAGCTGAAAGACTCAGGCAGTCTACCACATCCTCCAGCATCGCCTGCCCCTCAGCAGGCCCCACAACAATATGTGCAACAACCCCCCCCCCCNCCCCAAGCCATGCTGCAGAATCCTATTCCACACCAAGGTGAGATAAACACCCAACAGAACACACAGCCTACCCTACCTCAGTTGGGATAGTACCTCAACCCAAACAATCTCGCAGATCATACTATCCTCCTTACCAGTGAGGAAGAAATCCTTCTGCAAACACGTAATCGTCAGTATCGTACACCCACTGAGTCTCCTCCCATTCCCCCAGAAACAAACCCAACACCAACGGGAACCCCGTTGGTACTCCCTCGCCCTACTGTCGAAACACTTCTCCACATCCCTCGCATCCCATTGCACCAGAATGTCCACAACCCCCAGGCTAGGGAAACTCATAATTACAGTTTGGTTGATGACTTAGCACAATCCTCGGTGGCCATGTCAGTCTTAGAGGTCCTTCAAACTTGTCCCACTCAGCGAAAATCATTACTTTCCTCCTTGGGGGTAGTCGACCCCGCGGATACCCAACTCATCACATTTGATCTTGACAATGGAGAACCTCGCTTTCCTCCTCTGGTCGCCTTTCAAATCCCAGTAAAAATTTGAAACATTACAGTTCATCGGTGCATCATCGATGAAGGTGCATCCACATGCATTATGTCAAAATATGTATGGCAGAAACTGGGTTCCCCTGAACTCATACCATCTTCCATTACCTTATGAGCTTATGATGGATGACCGTCGTCTCTTGAAGGGCTCTTCCAAAATGTCCCTGTAGAACTCGGGGGCAAGACCATTCTTATAGATATAGAAGTTATCGATGCCCCACTCGATTATAATATCCTGTTCGGTCGTAGCTACATGTATGCTATGAAGGAAATTGCCTCTTCCGTCTTTCGAATGATGATGTTCCCCCATAACGGGAAGATCATTACCATTGACCAAGTCTCACATTATGAGCCTAACCCTTCTTCCACTATCACTAACATTCTTCCTCTCATCCACACAAGTCACGACGCATACCCACTCATCGAAATGGGTCCCGAAATTTTCAAAGACCCATCATTGTTAGGAACTTACCATGGTGCACCACCGCTCCTTCATCCTTCCAATCAAGTATGTGTCGTATCATCCAACGGAACTGACATAGAGGATACCCTTCCTCCTAGGGAGGCTTCTATCATATCTGATGTCCCACTAGTCTTAGAGCTCCCCCCTCATGAGCCTCCTGTGAACTTTTCGACTCCACCAGTCCACGATTTCACCTCTCCCCAAGGGCATATCCCAGTTTGGGAGACAGTTCCCCAAGCCATTACTCAAATCCCCTTCTTCTACCCTTCACCTGGCATACACGCTTTTCAAGTAGCCGCAATGCTTACCCTCCCTAATATGGTGTTAGCAATTCCATTTTGGTATTTACATCCACTAGAAATGTTCCCTCGACCATTCCTTCCCCCCCAAATGGAAGAAATCCCAATGACGATTCCCATACTCACTCCCACCATACCCTCTACACCCCCACTCACTACTCTCCCTGCCACAGCTAGGGGCATGAGGAAGAAGAAGGAGCCCACAAATCCACTTCCCCCGTGCGTCCAACCCCCTTGCGCGCTATGTGAGAAACATGGACACCAAACCAACAACTGTCCATCTCTACCTGAGTTACAGAACCTGATTCCACTCAATCAAAAACCATCAACACTCGCCACCGTATTAAGTACTGCCACCCCCACCCCTCACTCAAGTAGTAAAGGGCTGCAAACCAAATTTGCTTGCGTTATATGTTCAGAATATGGCCATTATACACACCATTTCCCAACACTGCCACGCTTTTGCTAGACATTATCCGCAGTAGGCCAAAGCTTCCATGATGAACCCAATCCAACTACATCATCCCTACCAAAAATCACTATCATCCATTATGTCACAACATCAGTCAATGAACGTATAAGATTCCCTTGCTCTCTATGTGAATCCTTAGATCATTTTACATACCAATGTCCTATGATCATTAAATACAGGCAACGCCAATTGACCCTGATTCAAACCCCTACAGAATCAATGGTTGACCTTACCTCGTCACTAGAGATTCTTCATATCATTTCTCCCGAACCTAAGGCCCTCCCAACGCCTCCGTGGTTCTTGGATGACTTATCCAAGGATTCACCCCCAAATCCCCCCAATTCTCCCATTCATTTCCCTACGGAAATTTTACATCCAACTACCACGGGTACTCCTCAGTACTTCGATATTTGGTTTATGATGAGCGAACCATCGCAATTTCATTGCGACATTCCCCCTGCTTCTTCATCACCAAGGGGTAGCCACACAACAACAGTCACCGATATCACTCTTCACGACCCCTTGTATTCCCACGAATTCCACTGTAATGAGGAAATACTCGAAGAGTTAAACACCCCTGACTACCCATGGGATGCGCTACACCACCAAGTGCTCTTCTTTCCATAGGAAGCCTCCCCGTCTCCTAACCAACACCCCATATACGTGGTTGAAACCAAGGATTTTATCCCATCAGAGCATATCGACTGGTTCAACAACCCCATTCCTGTCCCTGATGCTTTTGAAGAAGGCAACATGGAAAACATTTCTTCGACCATCAAAATTGACATTTCCATAAAAAATGGCGTCACCGAGGAAATCACCATTGGAGCCACTTGCACTCCTCAAGAAATCACCGCCTATAAAGCCCTCTTCTAAGAATATCGGGATATTTTTTCCTGGTCATACACAGAAATGATTAGCCTTGACCCCTCTATTGTTGAACATCACATCGACACCTGGCCCGACATTACACTAGTTCGTCAAAAATAGCGACCGCTACACCCATCCAAAGTAGTGACCATCAAAGCCGAGATTGACAAATTACGCGTGGCTGGGTTCATCTACCCCATCGCCTATACCTCATGGGTTTCCAACCTTGTACCCGTTAATAAAAAGTAGGGCACTATCTACGTCTGCATGGACTTTCGCGATCTCAATCACTCATGTCCCAAAGACAAATTTCCAACGCCTTTCATCGATCAAATTATCAATGACTGCATAGGCCACGAGGCTATATCCTTCATGGATAGTTTCCTTGGTTATAATCAAATCCAAATTCACCCATCCGATCAGTACAAAAATGCATTCACTACCCCTTGGGGTACTTTTGCATATCGTGACATGCCTTTTGGTCTAAAGAATGCTGGCACAACTTTCCAACGAGCTATGACATACATTTTTCACGATCTGGCTCATATCATCCTCGCATACTTGGATGACCTCACAGTTCGATCCAAAAAATGCACCCAACATCTTGATGATTTACAGATCATCTTTCAACAGTGTCGTCAGTACAACATCCGCTTGAACCCCCTCAAGTGTGTGTTCTGCATCACTGCGGGGTGCCTCCTCAGATACATCGTTTTCCAAAGAGGTATTACAGTAAACCCCCTCAAAGTCCAAGCCATCACAAAAATTCCACCTCCCCGAAATTTACGTCAACTCCAGAGCCTACAAGGAAAAGCTAACTTTCTATGGCGATTTGTCCCAGACTATGCCACTCGTGCACACGGTTTCCTTCGCTTACTATGCCACAACATCCCATTTCACTGGGATGAAAATGCCCAAAAATCATTTGATGATCTTAAAATGGCGCTCTCCAATGCCCCTTTAATTAGTGCACCCAACTATAATCGTGACTATATCCTCTACATCTCAACATCAACTGTCTCAATAGCAGAAGTCCTCGTTCAAATTGACGATGACGATCGTGAGAACGTCATTTACTACATTAGTAAAAACCTCTCAAGGCCAGCCTTGAAGTATAAACACAAAGATAAACTAGCCCTTGTAGTCGTCCTCGTAGTCCAGAAACCGCATCATTACATTCTGTTTCGCACAACTAAGGTCGTAGTAGATTCCAACCCTATGCAATACTTGCTCACCCGTCGGAAAATTAATGGCAATTTTTCTTGATGGATTGTTATCCTCCAGGAGTACGATCTTGAATTCTCAACACCCAAGAGCAAGAAAGCTCTCATCCTCGCCGAACTTGTCACGACCTTCCTCTCTGACACTACCAGTGCCCCCGTCAATGCCGACTTCCCCAACGAACAACTCTTTTACATCACTTCGGATGATCCTTGGTACGACGACCTCCTCGTCTACCTGTGAACTCAAAAGTTCGGTAACCACCTTTCATGATATGATCGTCGTCGTATTCACCACCAGACCCCCCTCTATCTCCTTATCAGAGACATCTTATACTAGCGAGGGGTCGACACCATTCTTCATCGATGCCTGACTATTGACGAGGCCGATAGAGTCTTGAACGACTACCACGACGACGCATGTGGGGGCCATCTTTCATGAATGTTCACTGCTCAGAAAATCATTCGAGTAGGTTATTTTTGGCGTACATAGTTTCACGATTGCATTCAAGTCGTAAAACGATGCGATAAATGCCATATTTACGCCAACAAAGCACGAGCACCACCTGCTCTTCTTCATGTAGTCATTATTGCCAGCCCTTTTTGTAAATGGGGCATTGACTTCATGACTTGTAATCCCCTCTCCAGCAATGGCCACAAATACATTGTTGTCGCAGTCGATTACTTCACAAAATGGATGAAATCTATGCCCACTTTCAACAATACCGCTGACACCGCAACACATTTTTTCTTTAACCACGTCATATCCCGCTTTGGAGTACCACTCCAACTAGTTTCCGATCATGGGAAACACTTCAAGATTGATATTTTCGTCGAACTCTCATCTCGGTTAGGATTTTCCCATGAGTTTTCCTCACCATATTACCCTCAGTCTAACGGACAGGTCGAAGCAGTTAACAAGGTCCTAATACCATGTTACAACGCATGGTTAATAAACATAAGACCAATTGGCATCATATGTTATTTTCCATGCTATGGGCTTACCGTATGGCTGTGAAAACAACCACTGGTTTCACACCATTTTATCTAGTCCATGGGGTTGAGACCACTCTTCCCATCGAGTGCGAAATTCCCACCTTACACACCACAATTGAGATATTACCCGACATTGCTCTAATGGAGCAGCGTTTTCTAAACTTAGAGTCCCTAGATGAAGATCGTTGATCTTCATTATAGAACAATGAGGCAGCTAAAAAATGGTCAAAGGCCACCTTTGATCACCATGTCAACCTTCGCTCATTTCACGAAGGCGGCCTCATCCTTGCTTACAATATCTCTCATGATACCCTTGGTTATGGAAAATTTGAGTCACTATGGCATGGCCCACACCCCTAAAAACCCTTGTCCGGCCCTCCGTACAGCCCCTGCCTAGAAATGGAAAACCTAATTCTATACAGGACGATCAGACTACTAACCTGAAGCTCACTAATCCTGAATCGACTACCTCTCTCTCTCTGAATCTCCAAATCTCCTCTGAATACCTCTCGTCCAGTCACTCTGGCAACAAGTACAAATGAGGTGGCAATGTGGGCCCTACAACTATATATAGGCCTTTCCGCCAAACTTTCACTCACCATTCCGGGAGCTTCGGGTGTCCGTTCTTTGATCTGTCTTCAGCCACGGGATCAGCATCTCGTCATCTACATCACGACAATCCCTGGGCCACTTTTTATCCTTAGCCCTCGGGGCACCATTTTTTCATACCCCATCCAGGTATGCATGTTCATGTTCAAAATTATCAAATAAATGCTCGTATGTTCGATTCTCTTCAGATATTGTTCACATCGGGTATTTGGTTTTCATGTGTGCAGGTACTTAGTCATCATACATTAACGCCATCCCTTCAGGTATATAATCAACACTGACATGTAATCATTCCCTCTGAATCTCAATTGCATCTCCAGTCACACCCTCTGACATTTTTCGATAGGATCTCCCTCTCCGGCTCTACAATACCAACACCTCCATTGGCATCTTAGGTACTGTCACCTGATAACACTCTCCCCCACTTGAGTTGTCTCATTCATAGCAACCTTTTTCACTTTGACACTCATGTTGTTTTTCAACCCTTTAGGGATGGGAGTCTCGATAGTATTACATCATGTCGCGAATCAACCACATACTCCTTCTCCTCAGTTTGCTAGCTTTCCCACCGGACTCCCAGATTATCTCTTCAAGGTTCTATTTTGACTGCACCTCCGCAGTATCATGAACCCTCCATTTCATCCATAATCAGTTTGCCCCTCTGCAAATTTCCCTTCATTTCACCTACCTCATACAGAAACCCACCCATGGGGCCCCCACCCTCCACCAGTTCTCCAAGAAAATTGTGCCCTATTCGGGCCAAACATATTACATTGGGGCACCCGTTTCTGTATTTGTACACTCATCCCAAATTATTCTTTATTTATTTAGTACATTGTAAAAAGCCTTTGTTTTCAACATTTACATTACTTTTTTGTTGTCACCTTTGGCGACCTTCTTTTCTATTTTGGCAAACGCAACCCATGTCGCCCTTGGTTGGGGCACTCCTTATCCTCTACCCTTGTTGACATCGTCCATATGCTCCATGTATCCCATAGGCCACTTACCTCTGCCCTCTAAGTTTGTTCACTTTATCCCACCTCTGGCACAACTAATCCCATGTCTTGTTGTCCCACTGACACTCGACTTAGTTGAACGGTTGCAACCAATTATACCTCACATATACCCCCAACCAAGGGAAGTATTGAGTCTTCCTACATCTTGACATCGTCCATGTACCTTCTTCCATTCCTAACCTCACCTAGTAGATTTCACGAAGCCCTTTTCTTCTGGGAGTCGCGTCCCCCTTTTGTCGACATCAACACAGTTTTCCAGAAGGGATTTCCAGAAGGGTGACAGTATCTTGACTCTCATTACCTTTCCAATGAGAGCTCTCAGACAACACAGGGAGAACCACAATTGCTCCCTGCTGCCATTGACCCCCGTAACATTCGACTTCAACACTTTCTCATGTTACAGTGGGTCTTACTTTGCGACTATTGCAGTTATTTCTTATATATTTGTCGAAGACCTCTGAACTTGGCTAGGCTATCAATGCCTACAGAATCCATGATATTTCTTACAGACGTCACCGCCTATAATTCATAGTATGTTCCTTCACAGGATTGTCTTCTGCCTTTATCACGATCGCCCCTGAGGGCACTGTAGTTGTCTACATCAACACATCATTCCTTTTTTGAGTTACATGACATGAACATGGGGCATGCTCGCCTTGTTTGTACACAGATTATTTTTACACACCTTATGGAAGGTTGGGTTCTACAGATTCCCTTCTTCCTCCAACGGGTAACTCTTGACACTCCCACTATCACTCTCTCTTACAATGAAACTCTCAGTAGAAGAAACATTGATGGATTTCGTCTCTACGTATGCTCCTAACCTCATCCATCAGGGGGCATCTGTTATCACTGAAATTTAGTCCACAAATGGTTACAAGAATTCAACATCGCCAAACAGTTATGAGGTCACCCATGGACCAAAATTACCACAAAAGCATTTCCAAAGGGTCAAAAACTATATAACCAGTGACAAAATTAAAAGACGCTATGAATACACAGGGCATGCGCGCACATGCGCAAAACAAAAACGCCGGAAACACCCACATGCACCCGATGCATGAATGTTGTCGCAAAAAGCCGCGCACCTGAGAAACGACACATTTATGAGAGTGGTCGGCCTTCCACCCACTTCTGGTTCAGCTTTCAAGTTGATTTGACACTCAAATCTGGATTGGAATCGACTGGGTGGCTGGTCAAAGACCTAGAAATGCCCTAATTAGCCTCTTTACACACTACAAGCTGGTTGAACAATACCTCAAAGAGGTGCTATAAAAAGGCCATGGATGCACTTCATTTTTCAAGGAATTCAATAGCAAAGTTATGCTGCCACTAT